>CM070013.1:5491030-5778530 GCA_036247105.1 Cirrhinus mrigala | reverse complement strand
TATTTCTACAAACAAACCCGTGCTACTTAAGACTGTTGTTTTGGTCTAGGGTCACATATGGGACATAGTGCATGATTGTGTTAATTAACTGCACTAAATTAGTTTGTCAAATTGACAGCTCTAGTTATTTTCTAATTATATTGTTGTTGTTGTTGTTGTTTTTGATGATCCTACTGCAAACATACAGTACAAGGACTGTTTGAATGAATCCTAAGCAAGCTTAAACTTGACTTTTGCCTTCAGATTCAAATTTCCAAAAATGCTTTAAGAGAATCAAGCTAGTTTTGAGTTGGACTAAAACACTTGTTAGCTATGACACAGAACAGAAGATATTAAAGCTCTGCAATCTTTTCTTCCATATTGTGATGCACATTCGAGAGAAACAGATGACCAAAAAGAAAAAAAAAAAAAGAAAATGTAGGACGGGGCTAGGTTCTGTTCATTGGCTGTGTAATGGATTTTGAGATGTGGGAGGCAGATATGTACCCGAGTTTGCAGGCAATTTTAAGAAAGGGGCAGGGCTTATGCCTGGAAAAGTCCTGCATATGTCACCAGAGAAAAGTCTGTCATTTCAGCAGATACAAAACATGCACGGATTAATTGTTCACAATAAGATCAAATTCTCAGATTTATGATTGAGAGAAAGTAGTTTTAGAATTTAATATAAAGCAGTAATTAACAATGTGTTCATTATTATAAATACATAGGGATTAGACTATTTCTATTTGTTTGCCTGTTTAAAACATGCATTTTAAATAAAAGTTGGAATGCATCATAGTAAAGATTTTTTAAGAATCAAGAAAAACAGACCATTCGAATTGGGGATAAATATATGCCCTGATATTATTCAATCCAGGGTTTTTATAGTTAATTAAAACTGAAACTATTTAAAACAAAAAATAGTTACTTAAAATAAACCAAAGTCAAATACAATATAAAGCGTATTTAGTTAGGTGCCAGAGCAACATTTTTTAATTTTCATTTATAGTAGTTTCAACTTGATGTACTAAAATAACTAAACTGAATGTGAAATTAAAATTAATAACCACTTTAGCGACATGATTACATGCCAGTAACCCTAAGCCGAACCCTAATCCTAACCCTAACCCTGTAAGAAAATATACTTAATACTTATACTTAAATGTATACATTACAATGTATAACAAGGACACCTTAAAATAAAATGTAACCAATTACAAAAACACAACTAATTTAATTAGACAGAAAATACAAAAAAAAAAAAAAAACTAAAATGGTATCTCAGTTATACTACAACAACACAATTTCAATCCAATTAGGGTAACAAAAACACAAGAATAAAGGAATAGAATAAATATAGTCAGAGTAACCTTTAAAGGCTAGTTAGACATTCTTGGTACATATTTATAAAACATATTTGCTCAGTCACAGATTTACAGAAAAGTGGTATAATGCAAAGAGGGGCGACTGCTGTAAATACTAAAGAGAAAAAACAGTGAGGGGAGAGCAGTGGATCAGTTTCCCATGAGCTGCGAGAGCAGTGCCGCCCTGTGCAACAGCTAAACGGCAGCGTTTAATTCATTACATCGTTATGTCATCTCATACTAATCTGCACAGTGCCTTCCACTGCTTTGACATGCAAATGAGGCTGAAAAAAGCCACGGCACTTCGGGGAGGGGCGAAGCGCGCACACACTCGCGTGTGTTTAGAGAGCGACGGGAGGGGGTCAGCAATCATCATGTCTTGTCAGTGGCATGAAAATACAGCCTGGAGCTCATACTGCCATTTCCGCTCTTTCCCATGCAGGTCGTATCTTTCCATCGCTTCTTCCCATCCCACCTCGCACGGCATCGCACAAAAAAATCCAGCAATCTGTCGAGCATCAGACTCCCTATAGGGCGAGCGTAAACACTCCCGGCCCCCCTCGCGCGCAGCACGCGCCCCTCATCTGCATATTCACAAAAAGGCCTGCCGCTACTCGCGGGCATCAGACTAACCCCTCCCCGAAACCTCATCAGCACGTGCCGGCTCCACTAACGAAGGGCGGCCGGGCGGGCGGCGGCGAGACCACACACGCGACCGGCAAACACAGAAGTAAACAGACCAAAATCACACGGTGTCAGTGCATTTGCCAATTTTTTTTTTTTTTTTCTCCTCACTCTCATTTCCCCCTGCTCTCTCTCTCTCTCTCTCTCTCTCTCTCTATTCTCTCATCATCAGGTACCGGGTGACGAGCCGCCCATGATAATCCAGAAGCGTGAACCAATCAATCAGCAGCATCGTAATCAGCAGTGCAGAGACAGGAAAAAAAAAGCCCACAACTTACCCAGAGTTCCTCGGGTTCAGTCTCTCCTCAGCTCACAGCCAAAGCAATCTTTACTCTTCAACCAAAAAAGAAAAAAAAAAAAAAAGGTTTCTAGCTCATGCCCTACACTGCTATCTGTATGGATGTATTTTTCACTGCATCATGAACGTGTCAAGCACGTCTGTCTATCGGCCCCTAGTCCTGCTTACTGCGACCTGTGGGCACAAACACACTATTGTAGTGGAGATATGTATTAAAACAGCACTGTGGTAGATATAAAATGCTGGCGACTACTGTATCCTGCAGATCTGTTGGCCTGTGTGTGTGTATGGAAGTGTGTGTATGTGTGTGTGAGGTGGAAGGGAGGAGAAAAAGCAAGGGAGGGTCAAAGCTAAATGTTCTACAAAGAACTGGGGGACTGCGAGGACTTTTTTCCTCTTTCTCTCTCTCTCTCAGACAGCCGAGCGCTCCCTCCCTCTCGGGCTCCTTCCTTCCTACGTTCATCCCCTGCCTCCCAATTCTCCCTCTCTTTTCCTATCTCAACCTTTTTTTTTCTCCTCTCTCTCCCTTTCTCCAGCTCACAGACATTCCCTCCCCACACTACAGCATCCTTTAAGGGGGTTTGCTTGTTTCTGAAAGCAGAAAGCGTAACAGTACCTAGCAGCCATGTACATTTTGCCTTGGGGCTCCGCTAGCTGGGAAGCCATGCGCTATCATCACTTTTTAAAGCACATGAGAGACGAAACCAGAGAGGGAGAGGAAAAGAGAGACTGAAAAGCACAGTTCTAGATCTGAATTTAGCATAGGATTATTACAAAGCCAAATCCTAAACCATCTCAACCCAGATTTCCATCCATTTTACAAGACACAAGAACATTAAACCCTGCTTTTGGTATCGCAGACAAGCGTACAGTACATTTCTACCTTTTTTTGAAAGGGTTACCAGTGGAAACAACTGGGAAAAAAGTGGTAACCTGCAAATGTTCCCTCAATAATCCATTTATGCTTGATCTAACCCATAAACATGACTTTTCTGAATTTTTTTTTATTTTATTTTTTTTAAAGTATATTTAAAAAACAACCATGGATTGACCAAATTCAATTCAATTCAAATTTATTCATATAGCGCCTTTCACAATACATATCGTTGCAAAGCAACTTTACAGCAAATTAAAGTTTTTACAGTATATTTAGTAGTAGCTTACTAGTGGTGACTATGTTAAGTTTATGTACATAGGGCAGAGATGTATGGTAAAGATCAATTAATAATGTAATCAAACAGACAAAGAACACTATAAATAAAACAAACAAAGAAAAAAAAAAAATAAATAAAAGTACATTTTTAGGCTACCTTAACAAAAAACCAATCAAATTCAAATTTAAATTTAAATTTAAATTCAAATTCGAACTCAAACTAAGTAATAAATAAATTAATTAATAAATAAATAGTTCAAATCCCTATTCCCTACCCTAATTGCGCAAAAAAAACTTAAAACTACTTTATGCGTCATGTGGTAACATCTAAATTATCTGGTTTTATTCAAGTCAAAATGTCATTTAATCTTAATTAATCAGCCTGTTAAGCTTAATATACATCTACACTAATTGGTAACTACGTCTATGTTACATGTACTTACTACACAAAAATTGTTGAGTCAACTTAAAATAATTTGTTACCCCACTATCTTAACATTTTAAGTTCAGTCAACCCAAAAAAGTTTAGTCAACTTGAAATGTTAAGTTGTACTAAGTGGCAATTTAAATATTTGAGTTGACTAAACTAAAAATTTGGCTTGTTTAACTTAAAAGCTGGGTTTGTTACCCAGCTGCCTTAATTTTAAGATGAATCAACTCAAATATCTAAATTGTCACTTAGTACAACTTAACATTTCAAGTTGACTAAACTTTTAAGGCAGCGGGGTAACAAATATTTTAAGTAATAACAGTAAATTATGTATAATCACAAGCAACTAATCCTAACAATAATCCTACAGTAAGAAAATGCAGTTACTTTACACTCATTACTTATTTGTGTAATTACACTGTAACAACATCACCTTAAAATTAAGTTAAACCATAACATAATTTGTCAGGTTAATTAAGTCAGATTAAATAACAATTTGGGTTCAACTTTATTTTAAGGTATCCTTGTTACAGTGTAATTACACATTTAAGTACTGAGTAAATTAATTAACTACATGTACTTACTATATGGTTAAGATTAGGGTTTGATTTAGGGTTACTTGCATGTAATTATGCATAATTAATTCTTATTATAATAGTAAGTACATGTAACAAGGACACATTAAAATAGTGTTACCCAATTTTTACTTGAATAAACTCCGTTAACTTAGATGTTACCAAATGAATCCTATTTTTATTACCTGAAAAAGTAGGATCACTTGGTCAAGTTTTAAATCCAGGTTGCTTTTCGATGCTATAAATCATGTTTTACGTTTTATTTTTTATTTTTTTTTAATTTTTTTGCATGTAATTAAAAAAAAATGCACTACAACATCTAAACTAACTTGTTTTATACAAGTCAAAACTGTTACTTAATCAGACCAAATCAACCAGACAAATTAGGTTACAAAATCAATTTTTTATGTGTTAGATCATGTAGAATATTTGCAGGTTTTTAGAGCATAGCCTTAATAAACCAGGCAAAATTTCAAATTACCACATTTGATATTTTGTTCCTTTGAGGAAAAAAAGTTTAAGGATGAGCAAACAAACTACACAAACTGCAATTCAACTGGACTGACCAAATTTACACGTCAATGCAGAAACTGCCTGCTTTCACAGTGCATGCAATAATCATACAACTTAATTTTCAAATATTTGGTTTATCCCCATTGCAAGTTGCTTTTAGCATCCACTTTCCTTCACGTGCCCTCTCAGTGTGAACGCGCATGACGCTTAAATCTCAATCCAATTCTCAAACTCTCCAGCAAAAGTCAGGTGAGTTAAAAGCAGAGGATGAAGCTGGTGCTGTGCAAATGAATGTGTGTTTGGGGTCACTGGAGCATATGAGAAGAGGCAAGCTGGGCGGATAACAAGAAGGAGCGGAGAGACAGAGCAGGGCCCGCTGCTCCTCATCCACACATGATCTTTGTCCTGGTTAAGTAGGAGTGCGTTGCGAGAGGGAAAACACAAGCGGAATCAAACACGCAGTTGCCTCTGCGGAGCCCGTGAAGCCCGGTCTCCCGCTGATATTAGGGAGCGCCGGTAACAAGGAGGGAGGGGAACTGAGGGGGGTCTGTTGGCTCCTTTGAGTCCCGCACTGTTGTTTTATTAATCTAGTTTATATTTCTGCTGCTGCCGCTGCTGCCTACCAGCCCGGCTCATCCAGGAGTCTCTGCTGGCCCTCTGACCCACACGCAGCTGCACATGCACACATCCGGTAGAGATTCTCTAGGCACCGTACCATCTGAGTTTGTTGAACGCGGGGCCTGGCAAAGTCTGGCTCCACCTGCGGAGCGCATGTACTCCCTATAGTGCCCAGAGGAGACAAACAACAACACTAACCCTGTAAATCCCACCGTCTCTGGCCTCTACTAGCCAACCCCCACAGGTTTATCACGTACGGTCCAGCAATAATCCTGCATACAACCCACACTCTTAAAAATACAGGTTCCACAAGAGTGATTTGAATAAAAACAGTTTGTTTAGATGTTACCATATGAAACTTTTGGTCCCAGCTTATATTAGGTGGCCTTAACTACTATGCTCTTAATCAAAAAATAAGTATAATGTACTTATTGTGTTAATATTGTATTGCAAAACACTTTTGATGCTATTGAGATGGGAGAAGGGTAAGGTTAGGGACAGGTTTGGTGGTATGAGTAGGTTTAAGGATGGTTTAAGGTGTAATTATAAATGTAATTACATAAATTAATTACAGATGTAATTACATGTAGTGTTTATGTAAAAACATGTATGTACACAATATGAATAATTTAAATGTAAGTACACAGTAGTTAAGGCTACCTAATATAAAGTGGGACCAAGATTTTTTTTAGCTACCTAAAAAAACAAACAAACAAAAAAGGCTAAAACATAATTTCTAGTATAGCGTACAATTTTGGTTTAGCATAGAAGAAACCAACATTTAAATCCCTATCCAATTTTGGAAAATCTAATTAAAAGTATGCTTCATGTAGTAACACCTAAATTACTTGTTTTTATTAAAGTCAAAATGTTATTTAATCTGAATAAATCAACCTGTTAAGCTTGATGCACATCCAAATTAATTGGTTTTATTCATTTATTTGAAAGCCTGAAAGTTTTCATGTTTTAATCTAACCCATAAAAAATGACTTCTGTTGGTGTAGGTTTCACTTCCATAGCATGAGAAAAAATACTATGGAAGTCAATGGCTACCATCAACCAACATTCTTCAAAATATTTTCTTTTGTGCTCAACAGAAAAAAAGAAACTCATACAGTTTTTGAACAACATGAGGGTGAGTAAATGATGACAGAATTTTATTTTTTCTCTATAATAGTACATGTGCTTACTATAGTAATAACAGTAAACTATGCATAATTGCTCTAAACCCTAAACTTAACCCTACATGTAGCCCTACTTATTTGTGAAACTGCACTGTAACAATGTAAACATCAAAATAAATAAATAAATAAATTATTTGTTTAAAAATTACCATAATTATTACCAGGCTGAAGTTACATCAGACTTGATGATGTACAGCTTATTAGGTTGATTTAGGTTAAAAACACCATGACATGAATAAAGTTAATTAGGATGTTACCACATGACGCACATTTTTACTATGTGAAAAAGTACTTTTTTACAAAACTCGGGTTACTTTTCATGCTAAATCGAAACATTTTAATAATCTAAAGAACCCCTTTTTTTGGAAACCAAACAATTATTTTAAAGAGTGTAATGTGGCCGGATTTTACTGGAGTAAAATGGAAAATTGTTGTGATATTTGTCCACTTTAAAAATTTACATGACACAGAAATGTTGCATTGTATCGCGTCACTGCTTTAGAATCAAAACAGTCAGGTCAGTTGAACGTCATAAGATGGCAAATACCAGCAAAACGTCTCGAGGGCAAAAAGGAGAGTGTGCAGTTTGCGTGCGCATCTCACATGTATGTGTATTGCTGAGCGGATAGGTAAGCTACGGGTCTCAGTATCGGGGGGATGGGGTGGTCATGCTTCCCTGCGTGTCATGTATATAAGGAAAAGGATCCATCTTCCTGAAATACAATTTCACAGAATGTGACAGAGACCGAGTCCTCCAATTGAACACAGACAGAGAGAGAGGGAACATTGCGCGTGGACAAATGAAAGATATAGATGGAGAGAAAAACAGAGAGCTAACAAAGCCTAAAGCGATGTAATGTGCTGCACCACTTTGCCAGCTACATCCAGCCACATTACAAATGTAACATTTGATGTAGTAAAATAGTACATTTCCTATAAAACTTAAGTGATGTGATTGGCGCTATTCTATTCTGTGCATGGCCAGGGCACATCCGGAGAGCACGTACCCTTCAAGGACTTCATCAGTGTGATAAAAGACACAGGGTCAATCTACAACCATTGCCGAATTTAATGCTGTCCTCGCCATGCACCGTATTTTACTGCATGGAATCATTTTAGACCGCATTAAAGATTGCCACACAATACGTGTCGAGCAAAAAGTAGATATATGCGGCTGTAATCATAAAGAGCTACAAAACAGGTCTTAAAAATAACTTTTGTTGATAAAAACCTAACATATCCATATTGTCTCAGTCATATTAAAGCTATAGTTTGTCCAAAAACAAAAATCCTGCCAATTACTCACCCTCAACTCATTCAAAATCTATATGATGTTATTCAGTGGAACATACATGAAGACATTCTAATATATATCAAATTGTCAAACTGTTTTGTATTCTGCAGACAAAAGAAAGTCATACATGTTTGAATGACATTGGGGTGAGAAAATAAAGACAGAACTGTAATTTTTGGATGAACTATCCCTTGCATTATTTTATATACTTTAATTAACAGTCTTTATGATGTGCTATGATTTTAAATACCATTGCTTTAATTACAACGTAAAATAAATTTTCAAAACATGTATTTTGATTTTATTATTTAAAGCATCATGCATCTTTATTATCTTTATTTTCTGTTTGTGAACAATGTGTAATTAAACAGTGAGCATAATACAAACGAATCAGCTCTGTGCTGTAAAACTCATCAAGACAGTCTGTATTTAATGATACGACATAAAGAAGCTGTTATTCACATCTCAGATGTGAACTGTTAGTATAATCTGACTCATCACTAATTAATTATCTGAGAAAGTCAGAATTAACACATTTGATATACATTGTGGTTCATTAAATATGTGACAGCATTAATTGCAGGTGGGAATTTTTACAATTATACCTGCCATACGACTAATGATAATTAATCTCATTAACTAATTACGCTTAATTATTTCCCCCCACTTAACTTATGTGAGTATTTAACACTGGGAAAATTATCTTAATTAGCTGCTGCAATTAAGAGTAATTAAAAGCCAATTAACACTCTCAAGAGAGGGGGTGATTGAGCTGAATCGTGCGACTGTGCGAGCGCATGGGAGCCGCAGCTTTTCCCCATCAAGGCACGACCAATAGCACTGGCAGCGTTTCAAACGGGAATAAGAAATCAAATTATTTCCAGTGAACAGCACAGGGCTAATGGTAAATGACAGCTGTCAAAGAGACTGCGACTATCTGCCTGAAGATGGGGAAAAAATGGCCATTGTCAAAGTTAATCACTCCAGCCTCGTATAAAGTCATAAGAGAAAAAACTGCAAGAAAGAAAACAGTGTCAAGTTCAAGTTGAAGGAACAAAGTACAGAAGGCTGTACAATTACAACAAAAGACATACCGAGCACATATGGGAACTCAGGAAGAGGAAATCTGACAACCAGCAAAAACCAGATGGAGTGAAAAAACCTACTTCATTTACAACCAAAACCATGCCGTGAAGATGTGCTGTGAGGATATTCTGTGCAGGCTTTTATTTTATTCTTTTTTTAAATAAGTACTTTTCAGTCGCTTGTGTTTATGCAGAACTTTTACAAAGGAGTTTATGCAATCGGCATTTTGGTAAAACCGCTGTGGAGTTGCATTAAAGTGTCTGGCAAGAGCAGGATGGGCAGTATGTGTGTGTGCGGCGCTGTAGGTTGGGCGGTCATCTCGCGGCCGCTCTCAGCACGCTCTCGCACACCCCTACTATGCACATCCTGATGAAAAAATTGAGTGACAAGATTCATGGCTATCAGAGCAGCTGATGAGATGGAAGGGCAAGAGGAGGGTAAAAAATGGGGCCCACTCTATTTCTGATTATTATTCAAAGAAGAGGCAGAACATGGAAGGTCCCGATACATCAGCAGACACAAATAAAAATGAAAAATAAATAAGGGGCAACTGGCCATACGCAACCCCCTCCTCGCGTCCCTCACAATCTCTCTGTCTCAACAACAATAACAACAACAATAACAATGACAATGTACGATGATTCGAAGAGATTTTGCTTTAGTGGTAAATATATTTGATGTTTTTTAACATATTCATAATATTAAAGATCTAATTGTTATATCCTCTTAGGCTTTATTCTGGCAGATTATGCATTTATTACACAAAGCATGAATGAGTAAATGAAAAAAACATTGTTAATGCTGCTTTGATGTCAAAAAAGAAAAAAAGCACACAACATTAATTTTAAATATTCAAGCTTACTTAAACCCAAAACTCAAACGCAGGATTCAAAATTGAAAACACAAAAATGTGAAAAATATTAAAGAGAAAGATGGTCTAGCCTTCACGGTTTTAACCGTAGCTGTGTGGATTCTGTTTTGCTCATGAAGACTCGGATTCAGCGGTTTGGTCAAGACCCTCATGTACAAAAAAAAAAAAAAGAGCCTTTTCATCTATCCCGACAGGACTGCTTAGAACAGATTCATTTGATTTCTGTTATATTTCAGAGAAATGCCCATTTATATTTTTCAATAAATATGTCTCAGAATTTAAAGAAATTATGTATATGCATGCAAATAATCAAATTTTTGTCATTTTAATCCTTTTTGCAAGAATTCTTTAAAAACTACTTTGTATCCATAAATAGCAATATTTTATATGCTCAGAATTGTTCAAATTCAGTTAATTTGTACTGAAGTTAAAGATATTACGAATTATTAATTAATAATCAATTAAAATAAATAAAACAGAACAAAACCTATTTAATGCATGCATTCATTTGATTATTTTTATAAAAATGTAAATTTTCTTAATTATAACAATAACATTTCTAAATCTAATTTTATAGAGGAACCACTTTTTTAGTGAACCGATACAAAAAAAGTTCACAATTATAGTTAAGATCCATATTTTGAGATCTAATCATTTCTGTTACATAAATACAATTTAATATTCATTAATATTAAACAAAAGCAAAAATGTCAATTTAGGACTTTTTTTTTTTAAATTAAAAACAACAAAATGGATGTGGATTGGAAACGTCATGTACACTGTGGTCAGCAGGGTTTCTGTGAGGAAATGCTTCTTGCTGCCTGTTTAAGGGAGGTTTTTTTTAAGGTCGGACTCAGAATTGCCCCACATACCCCCCCCCCAAAGCCCCTTTTTTGTCAGTTTCCAGCAATCGGGAGCAGCTCTCTGCCCAGATTACTCCTATTGTGCACGGCCAGAAAAACCAAAGCGAAAAACACCTCCAGCTCTCCAGCGGGGCTTACAAAAGCATTTAGAAATGACTTACAGTCCGGCACCAACACAAGCCACAACGTCCCCATCTCCGCTATTCTACATTCAGCCTTGTCCATAACAAGCACCTGAGAACACATTGTCCATCTGGAGAAAACTTTCAAAGAGCCTCTCTGCATGTACCGCCAGATCTCTTAAAGACGAGAAGAGAATGACATTGACGGAGACCGTCGTGATTAGTCAAGATCAAGATAGTAAAAGCATTACCATGAGAAAGAAAAATGTTGAAAAATGCAATTAAATAAACACAAAGAATATGTTATATATTAAAGAAGGACAGAGGGAAAAAACAGCAATTCTTTTCATGACAAGGAATACAAGGCCCAGCGGTGACATCAACGGCTTTATTCTGCGTGAACATCTGACCGCCCTGCTCGAGTGTGCAGAAACACCCCGTAAAAACGCTTCAGCCCAGCTATCATTGGTCCTGCCGATAGCAGTGATGTGTAAAGTATCGTTTTTGAACATTCGAAGATGTTTCTAGGGTCCTCAGAAACAATACAAGCAGAGTATGCATTACATTTAATTAACAAATGAATAATATAAAAAAAAAAACATTTTTTAAAAAATCAATTCTTTTTCTATTTTAATAATAATGTGATATAAGAATTGCACTAAGAAATTGCAAGTAAATTTTACAACTAATTACAAAGAAATTATAATCAGTTTTATTACAACCTCAAAAAGATTTTTTTACAGTGCATTTGCACAATGAACTAAATAACATTGCATGTACTATATATCCACACAGTAAAACATCTAAATTGAGTTCATATTTAAGTAAACAAATATGACTTATTATGACTTTATATGATTTTATACAGTCAAAAATAGCACCTTAATGTAACAACTGTACGTATCTACGTTTTAACACTATGCTCTGATAAAACAGTTGTGCATTAGAGAATAAAGTTTATTAAAAATGAACTGCAGAGGTAATAGCGTCCTCTACGATAGGGGTAGAGATAGAGGACTAAAGCGCTATTACCTTGAAATAGGCAGGCAGCGGTCTTCTCAAACTGGCATCTAGTGTAAAAGCATCCTGCAGAATAGACTGAGGGCCTGGGGTGAAGCCATGTTAACTCTGCAATTCTTTAAGTTCAGTGGAGCTGAAAAACACAAACTGTTCGGGAGAGAGAGAATAGAAGAAAGGAGCCTTTCTCATCTCGCTTTTTTTGTGCCGGCTTTGCAGGAATTCTCTAAATTGTGGAGATGAGTGTAAATGGGAGCATTTCGGAGCACCGAGATGGGACAGATAGGGACAAAACAGGGCCATAAAAACAGCTGCATTACCATACATTATTATACACAATATTTTGCACTCACTCTCTTGGACGAGCAATCAAAATGGCCTTTCTCTTCACACCAGACACATTTGCGGCTGTAGATGATAACCCTGCTTTTATTTTCCCTTTGCAGACTCCTGGTCTCTCAGTTGAGGGGCTGCACAAAGCCCCTGCATCTCAATGTGCGCTGTGTGTGTGTTGGTGTGTGTGTGTGTGTGTGTTGGTGTGAGCTTGTTTGTGGGTCAGTGTGTATCTGATGTGATTGTGCATTGAGATGGTGACAGACTAAAGCTGCCAGATATAGGGTGAAGCCTGTGGTATATATATGTGTGTGTGTGTGTGTGTGTGTGCTTCTGAGGTGACCTGGACCTAGAACGACAAGCAGAGGCAGGAACAGACAGACTGCAAAAGAAAAGATGAAATGTCTGAGTCAGAAGAGACAGAAATAACAAATGAGTGCAGAAAAGAAAAAACAACAGAGAGATAAACAATGTACTTAATTTGGTAACATTTACATATACGTATATTTTATTAAAATCTTCACATATTTGTTATAATAATAATAATAATTATTATTATTATTATCATTATTATTTTTGTTATTATTATTAGAATTAGTATTATTCAAATTTACCTGCATCACCAGCTTGAGCTTCTAATTTAATACAATATTTCTGAATACATTTGAAAATATTTATGATTGAATCTGAGTGTAATTTTTAATTTTTAAACAGTACATTCTTATTTTATTATATTATATTTAACACCTATTTTATATTAGTCTCTTATTACCTTAAAAGTATATATATTTATATATGTATAAAGTATTGTTTTTGAGAAGCAATTTTTCTAAGGTCCTCAGAAACAATACAAGCAGAGTATATACTGTATGCATTACATTTAATTAACAAATGATTAATAAAAACTAAATAAAATAAAAAAATAATTAATAAAAAGAAAAATGCATATTCTATTCTATAAAATAACTGTTTTATGACCTAATAATTAAACAAAAAAATTGCAAGTAAATTGTACAACTAATTACAAAGAAACAGAAAGTAACACACTGAATTAAATGTGAAATTTTGAACAAAACATTTTATTATTTAGTATTTTTGTCTTGTTTTCTGGTACAAGTATGTAAAAAGTCTTACATCAAGATATATTTACTATAAAAGCATGACTTAAAATATTATGCCTTGTTTTCTGCAAAATATACATCAGTGGGGTAAAAATAAGCTTAATTTACAAGGGGGAAACATCTTACCCCACTGGCAGATATTGTCTTGTTTTAAAAAAACTCACTTTATTCTGATAGTTCATGTCATTTTGCTTCACAAGCAAATGTATCTTGAGTTAAGATTGTTTAGATATTTAGCTGACAAAAAAAAACAAAAAAAAAAAAAACATTGTTTTAATGATTTGGACTAGATTATGGTAATCACACTTTGGTAAATACTGGACCACCACAGCAGTTGTATTCTGATCTGTTCTTGCTTTGCGTTGTGTTGTGAAGAGAAGCAGGGCATAAACACGAAGTCTGAGTGGAGGGTTATCCTTGGGCTTATCATGTCAGGCCATACAAATTCATTTCATATTCAGTGGAATGGCTGTTCACTGCAGGGGACTCGCTGCACTACCTATCCCACTCTCCCCCCTTTTCTCTTTGATTTGCTTCATTTGAGCTCTGCTGTCCCCGGCAGCTTGTTAGAACTGCCACCTCACAGACCGGGCCCCCTGGATCGAGAGAGAGAGAGAGAGAGAGAGAGAGACAAAAAAGATGGAGAAGATGCTAAGGGTTGGGAAGGCCTCACAAGAACACTGTCACAAGCCAGGGGTGAACAAGCACAAATCCCAACCAGAGCACAAGGGATTGCTGAGCAGGGCACGCCATCTACTGATAAAACACCGGAACTGAATCACAAAAACAATCAGCAGAGCAAAGCTTTCATCTTTTTATTGTATTTTCTACGCTGCTTTAAACAAATTGTGTTTTAACAGCTTGTTCCATATAGAATTCAGTCAGGTTAGAAGCCATACCGAAATTTTTGTGAATGAAAACAAGTTACAATAGCGCTGTATGAAAATCCTATATCACATCGTTTTCACAAAATGGTTTTTGGAGGTTTTTTTTCTATTTTGTCTGTACAAGCGATTAAACGCATGTACTTCTGTTCCGCAGAGCTTCGTTTTCATTCCTATCAAAAATTCAATATGGTGCCACCCTGACTAAACTCTGAAACTATGTACACCGAATAACATATCTTTAAATATTTGTGTACATTTTTTTCTCTTCTTGATACAGCCAATTTCTTTTAATTTATTAGATATTTTATCGCAGATAAGACAGGAAGCACATCATTATTTTCTCAGTATTTCATCTGTTACAGGATGTGTACTCACCATGTTCATTAGTGCAGCATCACACCGGTACGTCAGTCTGCGTGCAAAGAAACACAGCCTTATTAAAGTGAGAATTTCTTCACAAAAAGCTTAATTGCAAAGCAAATCGTCTGAAAACGAAGAAAACCCGCAAAGACAGAACAGAGCGGCTGAATTCCTCCGCTACATGCTCCTTTTTTATTATTTTTGACAAGGTGCAAAAAAATGATCCATTTAGGTCAGAGGGACAAGAGACATAACTGCCTCAATTACCCATAATGGCACACATATGTGGCAGCCGCCTCCATTTTACGTGAATCAATCTAAAACGTTCAGATTCGTGCCTACATTAGGTGCGGGGAAAATACTTGGTCATCCGTCAATCCAACCGAGGGTCAAAATAGAGAATGAAATTTTGCGAAAAAATCTAAAAATTATTGTATTCCAACCTCTCTATTTGCCAAGGTCAGACTCATTCATCACAGTGGGGTGTGCTGGGAGACCGGACGAAGGCTTGAATGCATAATGACAGAGGACAGGCCGTGTGCTGAGGTGAGGATGAAGGGGGCACAACAAGATACAGCCTCCCCACCCTTTCTGAACCCAGCCTAGATGATTAGATGTCCAGACGCCGGATAACCTTGGGCTAGAGCGGATAAAATGTGCCCAAGGAGGTGCCGAACGAGATGGACGTGGACAGAGACGGGAGGCTAAAGCTGTTTACAAATTGTTTTCATTTTCAAGATAAAATCAGTGCATAAATATTATTTAGATTTCATTTTGTTTCATTATGTTATGTTGTAATATTTCATTTTATTATTTTATTTTATATTTTCTTACGTTCATTTTCCTGTTTTTCTGAGAAAAAAAAATATATATATAATTTTTGAATATATTTCTAAAGGTATTTATATTAATTTTAATATATTAAAAATATATATATTATTAAAATATATATACATACACACACACAATAAAAATATAAAAAAATAAAGCAAGGCACTATTGCTGAACCCCTCACCATCCCCCCTTCTGTAGACCCCATGAAAAAATAAATCTAATTTTCCCATCTCCGCCACCAAGCGTCATTCCCCTCCCGCAGGCTCCCCCCACCGCCACCTTCCTCTTATACTGCGCACCCCTTTTTTTCCCTCTGAGCAAGGCTCCATTTTGTAATAAGTTCTGATCAGTGTTTCTACCAATTTGCATTCTACTGAGGAAATGGAGGAACATCCCTGATGAGGGAGAAAATGGAAAGAGATAGTGAGGAGAGAGACACAGAGAGAAATAGAGGCAGAGAAAACAATCAAATATCCGATTGAATGAGTGTGTGTGTGTGTGTTGGAATAGAGGGTGTGGTGTGTATGTGTTTGTGTGCGTCTCCGACTGCGCACGCGCAGGTGTGTTTGTCCATTTTCTCTGTAAGGCTGCTGGAATGTCAGGAGAGCTCATTGTACTATTTGCTTATTCAAATTCAATCAAACAGCTGGGCTGAGAGGGAGGGGAGATGCATGTGATCGTCAGGCTGATAGCTCATGAGCTGGAGCTCTACCTGTGAGTTAAACAGGATGGGAAAAACACAGTCACCCATTGGCTGTTACTATTAAATGCATTTATAATGCTGTGGCATTGTAGAACTGCCCACTGTCAAAAAACACTGATCACTGATTTGCACCTGTTTTTACACACAAACACATACACAGAAAGTATCATTGTACTATAATTGGTTTTTGAACATGTAAATACATAAATGTAAGTATGAATATGAATATAATGACCATCATACAATAACATAGCAGGGAAGGTGTTGTTTAGTTGGCACTGATTCCTTAAAATCATCTGAATGTTTGTACTCTCAAATTAAACTGATATTATGAAGACATTAAAATATCAAAAATGAAAATGGTAACACTTTACAATAAGGTGTCATTTGTTAACATTAGTTAATGTATTCACTAACATGAACGAATGATGAACAATAAATATTATTACACGATTTATTCATCTTTGTTAATGTTACTTAATAATAATACAGTCGTTCATTGTTTGTTCACAGTGCATGTAACTAATGCTAACAAACGCAACTTGTGATTTTAATAATGCATTAGTAAATGCTGAAATTAACATTAACTAAAATGAATAACTGCTGTAGAAGTATTGTTCATTCCTACCTAATGTTAACTAATGAACCTCATTATAAAGTGTTACTATAAAAACTAGCTGAAACCCTTAGCTAAAATGTATTGATTGATTGAAAAAATGTTTAACATTTGAATTTTATAATATAAATATGAATGTTTTTAAGGATTAGTTCACTTCCAGAATAAAAATTTACAGATAATGTACTCACCCCCTTGTCATCCAAGATGTTCATTTCTTTCTTTCTTCGGTCGGAAAGAAATTATGTTTTTTGAGGAAAACATTTCAGGATTTTTCTCCATATAATGGACTTCTATGGTGCCCCGATTTTGAACTTTCAAAACGCAGTTAAAATGCAGCTTCAAACGATCCCAAATGTGGTTGTAAATGATCCCAGCCGAGGAAGAAGGGTCTTATCTAGCGAAACATGTTTTTTTTTTTTTTTTTTTTAATTAAAAATTTATATACTTTATAACCTCAAACGCTCGTCTTGCCTTGCTCTGCCTGAACTCTGTTTTTTCCGGTTCAAGACAGTTAGGGTATGTCGAAAAGCTACCATCTTATTTTCTTCCTAAACTTCAAAAATCATTTCAAAATCATCCTACATCGCTGCAGAAGTACCGACCCAGTGTTTGCAAAGCGAACACACAAAGAAGACCAAACACCCTTAACAAAAAAGGTAAAACAGCGATATAGGACGGTTTTGAAGTTGAGGGAGAACCTGAGACGGGAGTTTTTTTACATACCCAAGACAAGACGAGCGTTTGAGGTTAAAAAGTATATAAATTGTAATTTAATAATAAAAAAAAGAATAACCGATCGTTTCACTAGATAAGACCCTTCTTCCTCGGCTGGGATCGTTTATAACCGCATTTGGGACCGCTTGAAGCCGCATTTAAACCACATTTTGGAAGTTCAAACACCATTTAAGTCCACTATATGGAGAAAAATCCTGAAATGTTTTCCTAAAAAACATAATTTCCTTACGACTGAAGAAAGAAAGATATGAACACCTTGGATGACAAGGGAGTGAGTATAGTACATTATCTGTACATTTTCGTTCTGGAATGAATTTTGAAATCTTATTTTGAAATAAGACTTAACTTGTAGGTTCTATCTAGTGCAAAAAAAAAAAATTAATAAATTATTAGTTAATCCCACTTATTGTTTCATAAAAAAAAAAAAAAAAAAAAAAAAAAGAGTTAAAACATTTTATGTTGAAACTTTTATATTATAATTATATTAATTACAAAAACGACTATATCATGCAAATTTGTGACCAATGAGAGTGCTGGTTTTCTGTTACTTTTGTCTCATAAAAAGATTTTTAATATATTTTAGCACCAACATCCATCCCAATACGTGCACAATATAACTTTAGTGAATCATAAATGAACAAACAAACTCTGCTGGTATATGGTGGGATTACATTGTATTATTCTGTCCTCAATATATTCTTGTAGAGGCCATGATGTCAATATTTCCATTAGATTAAAGTGCTAATTTTGCATTAGCACTTTGCGTTTGAGGTTAAAAAGTATATAAATTGTAATTTAATAATAAAAAAAAGAATAACCGATCGTTTCACTAGATAAGACCCTTCTTCCTCGGCTGGGATCGTTTATAACCGCATTTGGGACCGCTTGAAGCCGCATTTAAACCACATTTTGGAAGTTCAAACACCATTTAAGTCCACTATATGGAGAAAAATCCTGAAATGTTTTCCTAAAAAACATAATTTCCTTACGACTGAAGAAAGAAAGATATGAACACCTTGGATGACAAGGGAGTGAGTATAGTACATTATCTGTACATTTTCGTTCTGGAATGAATTTTGAAATCTTATTTTGAAATAAGACTTAACTTGTAGGTTCTATCTAGTGCAAAAAAAAAAAATTAATAAATTATTAGTTAATCCCACTTATTGTTTCATAAAAAAAAAAAAAAAAAAAAAAAAAAGAGTTAAAACATTTTATGTTGAAACTTTTATATTATAATTATATTAATTACAAAAACGACTATATCATGCAAATTTGTGACCAATGAGAGTGCTGGTTTTCTGTTACTTTTGTCTCATAAAAAGATTTTTAATATATTTTAGCACCAACATCCATCCCAATACGTGCACAATATAACTTTAGTGAATCATAAATGAACAAACAAACTCTGCTGGTATATGGTGGGATTACATTGTATTATTCTGTCCTCAATATATTCTTGTAGAGGCCATGATGTCAATATTTCCATTAGATTAAAGTGCTAATTTTGCATTTGCTAAATTTGTCATTTATGTATTGCATAATACATTACAAATTGAAATATTTAAGCAAGGTTCAGTGTGTTAAATCAGAAACATATATACTGACATAACCCAGTAATGTCTATCATATACTGATACACATTAGGAGTAGATTGTAGGAGGCTCAGGGCGGTTTTGGTGATATTGTTAATGGGTGTGCGAGGCTGTTCTCAGGATTGATGAGAAAGATAGAAAAGTTAATTACAGCCCGGCTGGAGCAACCCTTCCTTTGTCTGTATACAATACGTTTTTCATTTATGGCTTGGAGATCAGCGGTTATCTCCACCACTGGAGGGACAGCGAGAGAAAAACAATTGCGGATTCTCTCACACAATTTCGCCATCCAATTCCCAATCATGCATTTCTGAGCAAAATTAATTTCCGTGACTATCTAATAAATCAGAAACAAGTGATTGCTGTTGATGTCAATCCAGATGGACACAATGAAATCTCTCTCTCTGTTCGACACCGGTTTGCCTCTGGCTTTTCCTCTTTCTCCTCTCGTGTCATGCATCATACAGATAGCGGCTTCTGATTCCCTTCAAAACTGAAAATTCACAGTCTTGCATCAATCCAATAATATACATTCAAAAATGCACAGCACATGAATGTTGAAGCCAGTCTGCCAGCAGCACTTTATCATAGGATTATAATTATTCACGGCCAAATATTTTGTATTGCATGCTTCATTACACACGACTTTACTTCAGGGGAAGCGAATTTAAAGTAGGGCACTAAGGTGCCATCCTCCCATGCAGTCTATATCA
Source organism: Cirrhinus mrigala (assembly GCA_036247105.1). NCBI lineage: Eukaryota > Metazoa > Chordata > Actinopteri > Cypriniformes > Cyprinidae > Cirrhinus > Cirrhinus mrigala. The sequence goes on along the minus strand of CM070013.1, from coordinate 5,758,579 downwards.
TAAAACATACGGTAAGGAAACCTGAAAACATGTGAAGTTGTAAGCATGGGAACCCTGTGCCATCCAGCCAAGTTGTTTCTTTCCAGCAGGTGAGCAGCAGGTTTTTGGCCCGATGCAGGAATGCAGCAGGAATAAAAGAGAGGTTAAACGATGCTGCCGTAACACATTGATCTGCCTCAGATCCAGAGTTAGATATCCCCAATCCCCCTGTCCGCACTACCATTACAGAATTAGCCTAACTGCTGCCTCACCATGGCTCAACAGAAAGGCCACACTGAATACTTCTCCACCGTCTTATTGATTTTCACGCCCAGAGACGCCGCGCCCCCAAAGGCCACTGAATTACAGGCCATTTTACAGGGAATTACACCAGTGCTGGAAACTTTACAGAGATATGGGTGTCAGGGATCAGTCACAGTACAGGCCCCGCAAAAAGCAACTCTGTCCAACCGGTGCTAGAGACTCATGCTGATCTTCCAGGCATAAACAAAGTAGTCCAGAGTCTCAATGCATTAAACATTAAAGATAAAGTTAACGGTAAAGGATCACTGCACATTTGTGGCACAAGCAGCAACCAATTGTAAAAAGAACAACTGGCCTTGAGAAAATGAAGTGCGCTTAATTGTATTGAATACACTTGTAGTGTACCTCATATCTTAAAAGTATACATTTAAAAAGCTACTTGCACATAATATATTAATGACATAAAATCACTTAAGTGTATTTAAAAAGTTTACTTTTAGCACACTATTTAAAAGCAATCCAATAAATTCTAATTAAAAGCTTTATTTTAAAGTACATTTTAAATCATTATGCTTTAATCATCATTTGTAGTGCTTAAAAGATGTACATTTATTTTGATGTGTTGACTAACAGACTGTAAAGTACATGTAAAGTATGTTAATTTAAACTGTAGTGTCTTACTTAATATTTAACAGCAAAACATATTTAATTGTACTAATATGTAACTACATCTTTACAAATGTGTAATCACAAAAACATGACAAAGCTCCATAAAAATGGCATTTAAGTATATTTTACTTTAGCATAAATGCTTGTCATATTTCATAAACAACAAAAATAAAGATGTACTTAAGTTCTATTTAAGTGAGTAAAAACACCCTAAAACAATTTAATCGTAATTAATATAAGTTTGAACTATAATCCATTTAATTACAATTAAAATGAAATCAGGTGCCTGAAAACACCACATTCAGTTCGCTTTCTTTTTTTGATTTATTTATTTTAAAGTATGCTAAAGTGTGGTTTGTACTTTATCTATTCAGAGGTTTACTAAAAACTAAATGACTTGTTTTGCTGTGTTGGGTCACTCAAACAGCAATATGGGTAATGCCTTAATAATTAATAATTAAAAAAGAAATAAATTATTATTATTAAGTAAAAACTAAGTATTAACACTATTATTTGCAGATCAAAGCACAGACTATTAAAATTTCTAACATGTAGTAATGTATTTAAAAAAACATTATTACATTTTCCCTGACTTTTTAATCCGTTTCCCTTTTTCCCTGACCCTGAACCACAAAACCAGTTATAATAATAATGATAATAATAATTAAAAAAAAAAAATTAAGATTTATACATCATCTGAAAGCTGATAAATAAGCTTTTCATTGATGTATTGTTTGCTAGGATAGGACAATATTTGGCAAAGATACAACTATTTTGGAAAATTTGGAATCTGAGGGTGCAAAAAAATCTAAATATTGCAAAAATCGTTTATTTTAGTGGAACTAAAATGGACGTTGTAATATTACAACAGTGGATTTTACAGGGTTAAGAAGCACAGGTATATTTGTAGCAATAGCCAAAAATACATTGTTTGGGTCAAAATCATCGATTTTTCATTTATGCCAAAAATCATTAGGATATGAAGTAAAGATCATGTTCCATGAAGATATTTTGTACATTTCCTACCATAAATATATCAAAAAATAATTTTTGATTAGTAATATGCATTCTAAGAACTTCATTTGAACAACTTTAAGACTGGTTTTGTGGTTCAGGGTCACATTTAGTCTGTTTCTCACACAAAGCTTTCATATGATTTTATAAAACAAGCAGTATATGGACCACATTTGTGGTGCTTTGGTTGTCTGTTTTGGAGCTTGATTACTCCTTGTCAATGTACAGCATGTTTTCACTGAATTATTTAAAATAGCAGAGTGATCATTCTTCAATAGACGTTCTTCAATAGAATATTTCAACGTCGAAAAAATGACCCACTTCACCTTTCAAGAAAGTTAAAGTAGGCATGAGTCCATTGGCACTTGTCAGCGCCTCGTCTTCCACTCCTTTTTGGAAAGTTTCAACAGCAGTTAAGCAACAGATGCGCACATAATGGTGGCCATATGAGAAATATGGACACAAAAAACACAAATGTGTTTCCCATAAGCCTGGTAAAGGCTTTATCTCCATCATACGGTGTAGATTAAGTAGTACAGTAATCAGGTCACCCTGCCACTGATCGCTGGGCTTTAGGCGAAGGCCTGTCTTCAGCACACCTCCCATGAAGACGAGAAACAAACACTCTGCAATACTAATATGCATGAAGCACAGGCTGGCGTTAGATTCGTTGACACGTGGTGACATGCGCAACATTGTCTCGTAGTGCTGCTAATGTCTGTGCGTTCCTGCGCGCCAACGAGCCTTTCTGATTTTATTTACGTCTGGGGAGGGCGTTTGATCCGAGCTCTGAAGCGCCGTTTACAACGGCGTGTGTCATGTCAAAAATTGTGTGAGGCAAAAGCCCTGAGGATAGAGGTTAATTCAGGGAGGGGAAAAAGAGGCTGCTGTGTCTCTTTAATGTGATAAACAAGATGAAGCTGGAGAGAACTTGACACGTGTAGATTTTACATATATACCGTTGATAAGTAGAATGACATAAAACATTGACAAGTCTTATTTTTGTTTCTTTTGAGCGAATGCAGAAGGCAGCAAAGGCCCGTAAGACATGCTGAGTGAGCCAGAGGGACGGCTCAGAGTTGGCTGACTAATAAAAATCTCTTTCTCTCTCTTTCTTTGTCTATCTCTCTTCTCTCTCTGTGGCACCTGGCAATCTCAGGCAGTGTACGGTTACATTTCATTTCTTCTCTAGCTTTGGCTTGTAAAACTCTCTCGGTGCACCGGCTCACATTGACCTCAGTGGAGACCCACAAACATGAAAGGGCCTTTATCTGTTCCAGGTGTGTGAGCACTCACATCGAGTTAGGATGCGTGCGTGTGTGTGTTATTTTACAAACAGACAGAAAGAGTGTGGTTTACTTTACAAAAAGCCCCTGTTTCTTGACTAATGCCTACATTTTACTTAATATATCATATGCTTTATACAGTCTGCATGTGCAAGTCAGTTTTTTTTTTTAATTACTGTTTGTTTATATTTATAGCGATAGCCAAAAATATATTGTATGGGTCAAAATTATTGATTTTTCTTTTATGCCAAAATCATTAGGATATTAAGTAAAGATCATGTTCCATGAAGATATTTTGTAAATTTCCTACTGTAAATATATATATATATATATATAGTAATATGCATAGCTAAGAACTTCATTTGGACAAACTTAAAAGCGATTTTCTAAGTATTTTGATTTTTTTTTTTGCACCCTCAGTTTCCAGATTTTCAAGTTGTATCTCGGCCAAATATTGTCCTAACAAACCACACATCAATGGAAAACTTATTTGTTCAGCTTTCAGATGATGTATAAATCTCAGTTTTGAAAAATTGACCCTTATGACTGGTTTTGTGATCCAGGGTCACATATTTGTTACAGCATGTAACAGTTATTTAGCTATTTTATTATTAAAAGAGATAGTTCACCCAAAAATGAAATTCTGTTATTAACTCACTCTCATGTCTTTCCAAACCTGTAAGACTTTCGTTCATCTTCAAAACACAAATTAAGATGTTTTGATGTTTGATGAATAACTTTTATCATAATTTTCATCAATGACATTTTTATCACCAGCGAGACAAAATCTATGACAAAAATCCATTGACATTTTCGTCGACAAATAAAAACGAGATGAAAATGTTAGAGAGGGACGATTTGGGAAAAGATTCATTCACAACGAATCTGCTGCGTGGTTAGAAGGTTAGATGCGTACATATGAACTGTATCATCGCCTATTGATCTATCCAGCGGGACAAAAGTTAATATACACTTGCTGCATGTCTCATAAAACATTAAAAAAATGTCAATAAACACATGGAAAGCACGTCTCACACAGCACACAGGTCCTCTTTCACGTTGCATGAATGGAGAAATAAACAAAAAATGATGTCAAATTGTCAGTTTAGATAAGTATTCACGTAAACACAGATGATTACATTTTAAGTGAATGTAAACAGCGTGGAGAATATCAGCCATGTATCAGTACATTGCATTCGTGCATTCGATTTTAAAGGGACAGCAGCCTAATTTAGTTGCTATTGTCTGAGTCACTGATGTTAATCAAGCAACTAAAGAAAGACAGAAAATCACTCACTGCTTTTGACTGAATCACTTTAGTAGCCCTAATAAAGATGAATCTAAATTTACTCACAGAAAGAAATTGTTATAAAGAATGCATAATTAGCCTATATAACCATTCGCTAACCAGGTGACTAAAACATGACTAAAACTAAAAGGCATTTTAGTCAAAAAACTATGACTAAAATTAAATCAAAATTTGCTGTCAAACTTAACACTGGATGAAGTCCAAAAGCTTTCTGACCCTGCATAGAACTGGTAGTTACGCTGCTGTCTATGCAGGGTCAGAAAGCTCTCGGATTTCATCAAAAATATCTTAATTTGTGTTCAGAAGATGAATAAAGATCTTATGGGTTTAGAACGACATTAAGGTGAGCAATGACAACATTTTTATTTTTGGGTGAACTATCTCTTTAAGGAACAGATAGCTCATCTAAGCTGTATACCCCACCTAGTCGTATATTGACCTGATTCACAACGAGGTCGTTCAATAGGTCTAGAGACCTATTAATAGAGAGTTTACATACTAAGTCCCTGTCCATCCATCTGAAACAAATTAGCGTGCCATTAATTAACTTCCACTAGCGTCTAGATTGGAATGGTGGTGAAGAGTCCATTTTTGGACCCTCACAAATCATCGCGAGGGTGGAGACGGCGGTGGCATGAAGACTGACAGCGAAACAGATAGAAATCAAATCATCTTTTAGAAGAACATTTTTCATGGAATCTCAATCCTGAACCAATCAGGCCACACACAAACCCACAATCAAGCTCTGTGGCTCCTTACAAGGGCTGATAAAATTTCAGATAAGTGATGGCAGGTCGAAGCAACCCATCCCATTTTTCAGCTTTGTTACTTTTTTGCTAGACTCATTATTTCACCCGTTCGGGGACCGGACTGTCACACACAACCCACGTTTGATATATGAACATCGGTCCATCACTAAGATCCCCTCCTGCCAGAGCCAATGAGTTGTGTGGGTATGCGGCAGAGAGCGGGCTGCCTCCCCGCCACGAGCAGACAGAGACGGATGGTTCGAGCTGGATGTGGTGAGGGGGAGCAGGGGACTCTGCTCTGGACAGGTTACAAATAGGGCTGAGAGAGTGAGGAGCTCAACCTGAATAAATGCTGATCTTCTATTGAGCCCCTCTCATCCACTAACTGTCATTGCAGCCCAGCTGCGGTAGCATTAAAGAGACTCAATCAGTCCTGGAGAGAGCGAGAGGGGAGAACTCGAGCGGGCCTCAGACAAAGACTTGGGGAACACCGCACAAATAACACAAACCGCAATCACGGCAGCCTTTGCTGATGTAACACACCATAATCTATTAGCAACGAGCAGATCTGAAGCAAAAGTGAGCTCGGCTGAGAGAGAGTAAGGTTCAAAAAAGGTAAATGAAATTGGCCAGTGCCGTGCATCGTTTCCTGTTCTTTTGCTGCCAACCTCAATGTCTTTTTTCCCCACAATCAGTGTCGGCGAGGAGCGGCTTGCAAGAAACACTGATCTAACGTAGTGTTCCTAAACCCTTTATCTCTTCAGGAGATGGAATTCAATATACAAAATTCCCATCATGCAACTGCACCATGCTTGCACCGGAGAGAAGGGCAGGGTTGCCAGGTAATTGGTTAGCGCTGGACGAACACAAGGTATGAGATTACCCGTGGAGGAGTGGAGAGGATGGGGAGGGAGAAAGAAGGGGTGCCTTGACAACCCCTCCAGCACCCCCTCACCACCGACGGCCCCTCCCTCTCCATGTAACGTACAGCCCCCGCTGTACCCTGAATGCGTCTGAGGCTCCTACTCGGCGTCAGTAATGATGTGTGTCACACCGCAACCACCACAAGAAAGGGGGAGCAAAAAAAAATGGCGTTATTTTGCTTGTTTCCTTCTATTACACTGTTTTTGTATATCCGACACGCATTCATTAGGAAAAATCAGCCATGTACATGATACTAATTTTGAATCTTCCCAGATTCCCAGAAAATAGGAAGCTGAATAAGATCAAAGAGTAAAAACGGTGAAACGTAAATGTAGTCGAAATGGTAGCAGCCGAAGAGGCGGAGCACCGGGAACCCGGTCGGTACGCCATTTGCCTCTTTCTACCCGAATAAATGAAGCAGAGAAAAGAAAAACAGAGAAAAGAAAGGGAAAAAAACGCATTTCTCTGATTTATTTATGATGCAATGAAGGCATGTTGAACGCATCAGAACAGGCAGCAGTGGTCAGACTGTCAAAGATGATGAAGTGTCTTCATAGTTGAGCGGGCGAGTGAAAGAGAGAGAGAAGAGCAGAGCCTGAGGTTGTGTTGTGGCAGGGTGTTAACCATCTCGCTTCCACACACACCCAAACTACAGACCACCAGAACCACCATCAGCTGTCTCATCAACACATACTCTCAATCTAACACATGGGCCCAGAGAATTGCACTACAGTAAGAGATACAATAGATATGTGTTGAAAAAAATCTGGAATTGGTTTTATAGATATTGACCACTGACCACCACTGACAATGACAGCACTGTTTCATTTGAGAACACAGCGTGATAACTTAATATGGTCAGGACTCAAGAAATCAGTTTTTTTTTTTTTTGAAACAGTGAAGACATTCAAAGGCATTGTTTTTAGTTTAGGATGTTTTTTAAAGGTATAAACCTGGAGAGATTTAGGAATTGTTGCAAATTCAGAAAGTTAGAATTTCTTCTGATTCTGTGATTTATCTCATTCTTGTACCCACAGAAAAAAAAAGTGATATATAAAGCTATATATGGACCACAATCATAAGTATATCTGTAGCAATAGCCAACAACATTGTATGGGTCAAAATTACAGATTTTTATTCTATAGTAAAAATCATTAGGATATTAAGTAGAGATCATGTTCCATGAAAATATTTTGTAAATTTCCTACCGTAAATATATCAAAACTGATTAGTAATATTCATTGCTAAGAACTTCATCTCCACAGCTTTAAAGGCGCTATTCTCAATAATTTTTTTTTTTTTTTTTTTTTTTTTTTTGCACAGATTTTCAAATAATATCTCAGCCAAATATTGTCCTACCCTAACAATATAAATCTATAAATCTCAGTTTAAAAAAAATTTACCCTTATGACTGTTTTTGTGGTCCAGGGTCATATATATAAATATATATATATATATACGATAGATAGATAGAACAGATAACTCAGTTTTTAACAATTTTCAAAAATCATGTTTTTTGATTGTGCATTCCAATTAATCTTAATCAAACTGCAGCTGGGTTATTTTTATATATATAGTTTTAAGTTTTAAGTTGAAGTTCTATTTATTTTAAGTCTAAGTTAGGTCAAAAATAACTAAATAAACTAAAACTTAAAAATGATATATGCACAAAAAAAAGACAAAAAGACACAACAAGATTACAAAAAAATAAGCTAAAATTAAAATTATTTCTAAATATTAACAAAAACTATAACGGCATAACAGTGCTACAATGAAGCAATACCCTTAAAGGGACAATGTTCACCCCTAAAAGGTGCATATTAGCACTTTAGAGTAGTAATAAGCACCCTTAACACATTATTATGAAGGTACAATATTTGAAGATATCAGAGGAATATCCCTCATCTGACTTTAAACTGAATGCTAGCTTACTATTAAATGAAGACTAACTGCAAGCTAAAACAGTAAGTGAAACAGAACACATTACGCAACAATGTTTGTTTAAAAACATGTAGACAGATGTAGTCGGTCATTACATGAATACACTTTACATACTGTGCACTGCATGCATACTATACACTGCAGAAGTAACAGTACGACCATACATTTTTCTGAACATTGCCAAGTGTATGTCTGGAGATCTGAGCAGGTTTATGCTGAAGACAACATCGCCCTCTGCAGGTGGAGGACAGAATCCTGAGCTGACGCTGCTAGAACATACAACCCCAAAGAAGCCACCTGAAGTCGCATTTCCCTCTCTTATGATTTTCAGTATATATACTAAATCACTATAAAGACAGATACCGAAAGGACAAGAGTGGCAGAAGAGAAATTAAAAGATGCAGACATTCAAATTTGAGAAGAAATACTTGTGTGATCTTCTCCCAGCTGACCGTTAAACAGCAGCAAACTGTAAGTACTGAGATGCTTCCTGAGTTCGAAGTAGTTGTACAAAGCTGAGATACGACCAGGTGAAACCTAAAAACCTCCAAAATAAGCAAGCAAAAGCAAAAAGTCCTCTACCCTATCTAATTCAACCCTAATTCCATCCATTTTACCTCATCATTACCGGACGAGAGCAATTTCCACTGACAGGCTGAAATCACCTTTGACGAAACACTCATTTTTACGTAACCACCGCTCTCTCCTCTCTGCGCTGCTCATCCCAAGATTTATTAACAGTTTTCAACCTGGCATGTATTTGAAAAATACCAGTGATTTCATATAATTTAATGGGCTGCAGATGGGCCAGATTCAAACTGCTCGGTCAGAAAATACAGCCCAAAATTGCTGTGCTTTCTAATATTGCCGGCACTCCAGGCAGATGGGAATAAACCGGAATGGAGCACAAATGTACTTTTCATATTTGCAGGTCTGCTGTGAATCTCCACCTCTAAGGTGATAAAAATTGGACGTCTGCGGCACGGATTCAAATAAGTCGGAAAGGCACAGCACACATCCATCTTAATGCAGGGGGGCAGGGAGAGCAAAAGAGAACCTTCCGTCGCTAAAACCGGGTAGTTGTTAGTGCGACTCCGGACTCCATTTTTTGTCAAATTGCTCTAATTTTCATTAATATATAAGTATGCAATCTTCAACATCATCTGCGAGACGTCGTTTCCAGCTGCAAGAATTATGACAGACCGCACGTCTCAACATTAACAATCATCCTCGCGCTCTCCACGCCACCGTTCCATTATCTCCCATCGCACAAAATGGCTTCCTCCCCATAGAGCAGCCCACTGACCCGCAAAGACACAGGGGGGTTGGATTTGAAAGATCTCCTCCATCACCTGCTCCTCTGTTTCATGTGTCGCATTACAGAAAATTCCAGAAATCAGCTTGACTAGATTGGGTCTGAAGCAAGGCCTTTGATACCGCCGTGCGTCCTTTCATCTCTGTGAACGGTTCCCTTCACTTTAGTTTACCAGAACAACACTTTACACACTAGGGAGAATACCCTTGAAACTTGACAACCAAGCTGCCTTTCTTCTGAGCAGGCACAGGGAATATTGGAGGCTTCTTTTCAAGTTATTTTCCTCCCCAGCAGGTTTTAGAGATGCAACAGTGAGACTCAGAAACGTCATGCATTAGTTTGCCGGTACTTTTTTTTTTTTTTTTTTTGTTTAGTATGCAAAGAGACTTGGGTTCAGTCACACATTGGAATGAGACAGTGCAACTTGACTGAACTGACCAATTGTACATGTGTTAATAGACAATTCCTTCCACTAAATTTAAGAAAGATGTACAAATTTATGTCTTTTTAAAGGGCACCTATTATGCCCCTTTTTACAATATTAATCTTATGGCTCTCCTGAATGTGCCTGTGAAGCTTCAGATCCAAATACAATACAGATTGTTTATTATAACTTGTTGAAAAATGTAATTTTTGGGGCGGGTCTAAAAAGTGCTGTTTCTGGGGTGTGTTCCCTTACATGAAAATGAGCTGCAACTTCCCACCCAACACCAGAAGGGGGTAAGGCCTAGACGTCTCTGTTTTGCGTATGGCAATAAACAAAGTAGAAGCAACATGAGCGAGTGTGAGAGGACCGGTACTTTTACTGTACTTAAATGCAACAAATACACAATTTCTTAAAAGTTGCTGAACAATGAATCAAAGCGTGCAATCTGTGATCGCGTGCAGTCACTTTCTTATGTGCGCTGTTTTACTGGTTTCACTTTCGCTTTCAAAATCTATCATGTTTAGCAAGGAGGGGAAAGGATGGACAGGGAGGCACAGCCTGCGAATGCCCCCCACTTTGGCGCGACACCTGTCCCGCTTGACGTAGACGCAAAGTAATCCGTTAAATGCGTTTACATGGCAGAATTTTTATTTAGTTAGATATATAGAAAGGTTTTTTATCCCACCCACCTCAAACTGATTACAATTTCATTCGGTTTGAGCATTTTTATTCTGATTGAGGCATTTATATGGAGCATTTTCATTCGGATTGGACTTTTAAACCGATTACAATGCTTCATGTAAACACACCTAGTGAGTGCCAATGAATAGAATATAACTGCAGTAGCCTGTTAGAAGATCTTACGAAACTTTTAACTTCACGTTGTATATGTACAACAATGTAAAAATAGTCAATGAACAGGATAAACTCTGTACCTTACTGTTTTTGTTATATTCATCAAGTAATCCATGAAAACTTGCATAATGTAATTATTTTCCTTTATTTACAGGTATAGAAAAATATCAATGATTTTTACAAAAAGATATATAAATTAACTCTTACAAACATTTGTAAAACCAAATCATAGTTGTGCATAGACTTATAGAAAATTTAGGAAAACTCCTAAAAAGCCTCAACAGACCAGCAGAAACACTATCCTTAAATGTTTTATGATCATGAAACAGAGCAAGGCAAGGGTGTTCCTGACACAGCCGATCACACACAGATAAAATGGCTGAGGATATGGTAATACGCACCAGCCAGTCAACAGCGGAGGGCGGGGCTACGGAAAGAGGACGTTATTTTGCGGACAGGCTCCAAAGTGCTTGTTTTTTGAGCCTGGTTTCATTTTATGAATATTGAAAAAAAAAAAGACTGAATGTATTTTTATCATTCTAAGAAGGCTGTGTACACACAATTCCAACACGCATTTCTGTCCAAACACCTTCTAAAAGTGAATTTTGCATAATAGGTGACCTTTAATGTCTGCATTTAAAAATCATTTGCATCTTTTGATTTTATTTTTAAAAGTCTGATATTAAAAAGAAAACCTTATTAGGCAGTTTGGCATCTCTTATTACTAAAATACTGTGTGGAAAGTGCACAGTGTGATACACACAAACACAAAACACCATAATGATAACATAAATGACACTAAAATAATGCATTATAAGATACATCATAAACCCTAATATACATAACGGATAAGAAAAAAATGTTATGGTTTTATACTATTTTTCACTTACAAAAAAGTAAGGGAGCTTACTGTTTAGCAACTAACAGGATTTTACTAGATGATTTTTACCATTACAATCTTTTTTCTTCTTTTGCACCCTCTTTATATTAAGTGTCTTTTCCAAATTAAATTCATGTGGTCTAATCAACAAGCAGTTAAAACAAAAAAAGAAACTAATACATAGAAAGGTCCCTTACAAGACTTGACTGTGTGTCAAGGTCAATAAGTCTATTAAAATATACATAATTTAATAAGTTAATTGTCATATGATGCAACTCCCCAAAAACTTGATATTTAATAATTCATATCTTTTAAATATATAAATAAACAAACTTTTTAAGGTCATTGTCCCAGCCTCATTTAAAATCTGCTTCATGCAAATATGTCCCCTCTATTTTAATGACACTTCTGTTGATGTGTCAGATATGATTCCACAGATTTTTCCCTCTTTTTTTTCCTCTGAGAAGAGAAATGAGAATTCACACACTCAAAAGCCGGTTTGATAGATTCGCACTCGAGGACTTCAGAGGGACTGAGAGGAGCTTTCTCATCTCCAGCACAAGCTCTCCATGCATTTAAATCATTTCTAACCAGTTATCTGAAAGTTCATCTATCGATCACTATCGTCAGATATTACCATTCAGCTCAGAAAATATGAATTTGATAGGATCTTCTTTGCTTACGTTGGCTCTTTCTTTCCTCTCAAGATTTATCCCGAGATTGACCTGGTGCTTTCTGCGCTTGTGTTATTGAACACCTGGCAGCTGAGCCCTTTGAGTCGACTGATGCCTTTAGCAAGACTGCTCAGACTCCAGGGTTATTTCAGCAGGATTTCCTTTCAGTAAGACTCTAACAGTCCAGATACGCATTATACATAAAAATGCAGCCAAATAAACTAACAAAAGTTACAGGATCGAGTGGCATCAAAGGGGGCTGACGTTAAACCAGACCTGACCGTGAGCCGGGCCTTTGTGTGCAGTACCTGGAGAGATGTTCTTCACGTCTCAGGGCACCTCTCAGCTTTTTTGTGGGATTACAAGGAGAACTTTGAAGCCCCAAAACCCACCTGGTCCAATTTCCACACCACCACTTGCCCCTTCACATTGGATGATAGGAGATCAGAAGATGAGCTTCCTTTTAGCGGGACTCTTATGTGCGACACCAAAACTGAGCTACAAAGAAGCCACATCACATGTAGCGAATGGCATGCTGACATATTCCGAGCTGAATTTCAGACAATGTAGAGGCATGGTGCATGGTGGTGCTTCTGAGCATGCAATTAAACTCAGTTTGTGACATTTTCAGATTTCATCTACAGAAAAAAAAAATAGAAGAACATCTTTATGTATGGAAGCCTGTTTCTGTCACTGAATAATGGTGACTTTTTATGTCACAATTTTGACTTTTTTTTGCAATTGTATTTCTTTCTCAGAACTCAGATACACTCACAATTCTGACTTTTTTCTCAGAACTGCATGAAATAAACTCACAATTTTAAGTTATATAGTCAGAATTCCAAGATATAAACTTGCAGTTTTTCTTTTTTCTGAGAAATAAAGTCACAATTGTGAAACTTGCATGTGTTATAAAGTCAGAATTTCGAGATGTAAACTAACAATTCAGATTTTTTTCTAAAAATTGTGAGAAATAAACTCACAATTCTGAGAAAATATCAGTCTTTTTCCCCCTCAGAATTGGGCTTTATAACTCGCAATTGTGAATTTATACCTCACGATTATGAGGAAAAAAAGCAACTCTGACTTAATATCTTGCAATTCTGACTTTATAACTCACAATTTTGAGTTTATATCACGCAAATTTGAAAAAAAGCGAGATATAAAATTGCGAGATATAAACTTGCATTTGCAAGAAATAAATTCTGGGAAATAAGGTCGCAATTGTCAGAACTGAGAGAAATAAAACGTACAATCCTGATAGTTTTTTCTTAGTTTAGAGATATAAACTCGAAAAAAGTCAGAATTGCGAGTCTATATCCTGCAATTCGGACTTTATATTTTGCAATTCTGACTTTATAACTCACAATTGAGAGTTTATACCAGGCAAATCTGAAAAAAAAGACAGAATTGTGAAAAATAAACTCGCAATTGCAAGCAAATTTGTAGAAATAAAGTCGCAGTTCTGAGAAATGAAGTCGCAATTGTGAAACTCGCAAATGTAAGAAAACAGTCAGAATTGCGAGAAATAAAACTTACAATCCTGATTGTTTTTTCTTAGAATTACCCAATTCTGAGAAAATATCAGTTTTTTTTTCTCCTTCAGAATTGGAATTTATTACTTGAAATTGCAAATTTATATCTCACAATTCTGAAAAAAAGGCAGAATTGTGAGATATAAACTGGTAACTGTGAAAAAAAGTCAGAATTGCGAGTCTTTATCCTGCTTGCAATTGTGAGTTTATATCATGCAATTCTGAGAAAAAAAGGCAGAATTCTGAGATACAAACTTGCAATTGCAAAAAAAAAAAAAAAGTCAGAATTGCAAGATACAAACAAAAAATCAGAATTGTGAGTCTATATCCCTTTATATCTTGCAATTCTAACTTTCTAACTCACAATTGCAATTTTGAGGAAAAAAAAGTCAGAATTGCAAGATATGAACTCAGAATTCTGAGATAAAGTCTCTATTTTTTTTTACTCAGTGGCACAAACAAGCTTCCATAATTATGCTAAAAGGTTAAAAAAAACGGTTAAATAAAAGGTAAAACAGTGACATTAATATTGTGAAATATTATTACAGTTTAACATAACTATTTTTTATTGAATATATTTTAAAACTGCATTTTACTACTGTACATCTCAAACTTTCAGACCCCACAAAAACCTATTTGATGTTTTCTTCTATGTGCATATTTATACTTTTAAAATATTGGAGAGGAAAAGTTTAAATGACAGAGGGAGACAGAATATTAATGCTGTTTGTGTTCTCTAAGGTCAGGGATCCAAAAGGCCACCCCTGAATTCATGGGTCCATATACAGATCCACACTGGCAGACAGCATCCATCTTTACCACTCGGGCGATCGTTGACTCTCTCTCAAAATAAAAAAATAAGTCCGAAATAGAAAGCGGCAGCATGCGAATGACCAAAGCCAGAGCAGAGTCAAATGTCAGCAGAGCAACACAGAGTCTCCAGCAGCCCAGAAAGAGCAAACACATGAGTGGGCAGGACCCTGCATGAGAGGGCGGCATTTCTACCTTCAAGGTGGGATGAATAATGAATGGGCTTGCGATGGACACAGAGAGAGACCATCAATATTTCACATCTCTCCTCCTCTAATTTCACTCTCGCTCTCCCAGACTGCTGCTTGCTGTCCCAACACAAATCCCGAACTGTTGCTGCTGAGATATAAGGGCAATGTGTACACAAACCACCGGCATGGGACACACCGTGATACCTGCACTGATTTCTGCAGAAATAACATGTCAGACAGGTTTGTTGTTATTCTGTTTTATATACATATGGCTTGAGTAGGGATTCACTGAAAAAACTGCAGAAAGAATGAAATCCCTCATGAAAAATAAGTATGTTTATTTGAGTCATATATACATATATATGCATTTTCAAAACAATAACAGAGGCGTAGTTCGATGACGCAATGACGGAGCATAAAAACGTTGGGAGATGTCGTTTCCACAAATCATGCTCACGGATGAGGTAATATATTACTTTCTTATTAACTTACTTGTACATTTAATAACAGTATTTTATGTCATCACAATGAGTTATCTGCAAAGAACATAAAATTTGATTCAATATTAGCTTTTTACTGATATGTGACTATTTGTCATGATTTGGCGGGTTAATTATGCGCATTTTTACGTGTGTAAAACAGTCGTTCTAAAAGTAAATTTGAACGAACCCACTGCAAATACAAATAAGTTTGCTAAACTTAACAGATGGGTAAGTAACCCAGCTGCTTTAAAATTTTAAGGCAGCTGGGTTACTTACCCATCTGTTAAGTTTAGCAAACACAAATATCTAAGTTGTTACTTAGTACAACTTAACATTTCAAGTTGACTAATTTTAGTTGACTGAACTTAAAATTTTAAGGCAGCAGGGTAAAATATTATTTTAAGCTGACTCAACAAATTGTTTTTTATTTCTTACAGTGTATATGGCACGGCTCACAACTCTGATAATAATAGCTTAGTAGGACTTGTTTGTGTACGTCTACGTTTTTTGGGATTTTCCGTTCTTTGCAAAGTGTAATCATGATCCATGATCCGCATGCGGTAAAACTACCACTTCCGCATTTGTCCATGTGTGTTGCCATAGTATTCATAAGCGAGGATAAAAACCGAGGATAACCCGGATATTGCATCATTGATAGGCGACAATGACCAGGGACGAGTCAATATTTAAAACTGGAATTTCTCTGGATTTACAAATCCTTGAGAACTTTTGAGATAACGTGAGTACACAACAGCATGAAATATATAACACTGTTATAAGTGTTTTTTGGACATTTTATGACAAAAATCTTACATTTTGTGCCTTTAAAATATATTTTAAATTTACTAAATAAGAACTTCACCATTGCAAATGGTAATTACAAATAAGTGTAAATACATTACATACAGGCTTCAATAGAAATAACAGTAAAAAATATTTTACTTTATCATAAATGCTTGTCAGTACTTTCGGCAGTACTTTAAAAGTAATTATGAAACGACATACAAAGATCCTCTTAAGTCCTACTTACGTGGGCTAAAACAACACTCCAAAGTTTAGCTAATTCTATTAAAAAAAAAAAAAGAAAAAAAGAAAACATATTACCTTCATTTTATTTGCAAGTATTTTTAAGTATGCTTCAGTTCAGACCTACTTCTTTTCACAAGAGATCATATGAAATAAAAATTTTATATCTTTTTTTTTTTTGATATTTTTAATATCTTAACTATTTTTTCCAGATATAAAGATTAAAAGCAAAAAAGTCTATAGTTTTTTCATATTTGATATTCACATGAAGTCTCATGCGTCTCCTCCAGAGTTTCAGAAGAAATTACAACATCAGTGTCACAAAGTGTGCTAAGATTTGCCTCTTCATAGATTTCAATATGACTTTATATATAGGATCAAAATTCTTTCATGATTGATAATAGGCAGTTCAAATTAACATTAGTTCATGCATTTGATATAATGAATTAAAAATGATTTAATATTTAACAGCATTTATTAATCTAGTTTAAATTATAAACACAGTATTGTTCATTGCTAATTTATGTTTATTCATAATGCATTACTTAATGTCAATTCAGACAACTAGAAATATTAATAATGCATTTTTTATTTAAAAAATATTAACGCTATCTAAATTATTAAATGCTGATGTATAATAAGTATTGCTTTTTAATAGTTCATAAAACCTAATCCATTAACTAGTGTTAATGAAATGAACCTTCATTGTCAGCAATTTTCTCATTTATTTATATTTTTCTTTATTTTTCGCCTGTCAATTTTTAGGTGACAAAGTTGATCATGAAATTTAGATTAAAAATAACCAAGAACTCCATTTAGTTTTTCCAAACTATGAAAGTACAACCTTGAGTTGGGTAAGAAATAAAGTGAGCGCTTGGAAGAGAGTTTGGATAGCTGTCAAATTAGAAGTCACATCATTTATTTGAAGGTATTACACTTCCCAGCACAGGCAAAACACTCAGCTTGCATTTAGGAGCCTGTCAGTATCAGCATAATCGAATGTAAATGAATGCGTGCAATCAAGCTAAATTGGATGCACTCAAACTTAATTTCTTCACTTTCTCCCCCATGAACTCATGTCCTCGCTAATGACCGCATTAGATATTCTTATGCCGTGCTTTGTGTGTAAATCCAATTGTCATCCCCATTTCATATAGTGTCACTGTCCTGATTAGCCTGCAGACCCCGAGACAACAATGGGAAGCGCCATGCTCACTGAACCTGCCACCATCACGCACACACACTCGTCTGATCTCATCACACTCCAGCCTGTCTGAGCCGGGCTGGTGGCCACCTCGATTCTACTGATGCTGGAGCCCTTTTCGCACAGACTGAACTACTGAAGTCTCTGTAAGACAGGAGAACAAAGAGGGCAGAGAAAGGGTAACCCAGGCAGAAAGATGGAGACTGACATGCTAAAAACATAAGGGTCAAAATCTCAAATTTCAGAAAGCCAACAAGCTGCTCAACAAAACTCCCCAGACATTCATTAACCGCTAATCATCCTGTTACACACTGTCGCAACGCTCTGAAGGTTAACAAATCAATATTCCGCAAGCTTGGCGTTCATTAAAGGGATAGTACACCGAAAAATCATTTACTCACAGCTCCAGACCCAAAGTTTTTAGCATATTCCTTATGCAAAGGTAATTGTACAACTTTAAGAAACTTAGAACATGTCATAGGACTACTTTTATGGGGCTTCTTTGGTACTTTTTTGTCATCAAAGAGCATTTTCTCCTTTTCCAGACATTCAAAATTAGGCATTCTGACAGAATAACATAGAGGAAAGCATATAAATCACATATATTTCACTTATCATTCATTCTTTCATTAATTCATTCATTCCTTTTTTTTTTAATAAATTAACAATTTTATTCAGCAGGAATGCATTAAATTGTTCAAAAGTGTAAATAAACTATATTTTAATTCAGCTTTACATCACAGCAATAAATTACATTTAAAATATGTTCACATAGAAAGTAGTTATTTTAAATTGTAATAATATTTCACAATTTTACTCTTTTTACTGTAGTTTTGATCAAATAAATGCAGCCTTGGTGACAGTGTTGCCAAGTCCGCATTTTTAACAAAGAATTGGGCTACTTTTATACTTTTGACCAGGGGCGGCGCTAGGACACACGCACGCATTTAGAGCGATTATATGCATGGTAAGAATTTCGCTATTTGCTCTTGTTCTAAACAAAGCCATGTTGTGCCTCTCTGCACACTGCAGTGTTTCGGTACTGAATGAATTTGCATTTTTTTGAATGGTTTTTGAATCAACGATTCACTGATCCATTTATAAAAACTCTTTTTTCTTACTTCATTTTTAAATGAATCAGTCATTTTGAATGAATCGAATGAATGAATGACTCAACAACTCAAAGACAGTGGCTTGCTGCCACCTACTGGCAATTTTAGTCTCACATTTAAAAGTGTCATTCTATTTTTCTATAATTTCATATTTCTGTGTTCTACATTTTATTTATTTATTTTTTAAATAATCTCATAATATTATTTATGCAATTTGTAAGTGCAGTGCAAATGCATGCAGGAGCTCCTTAAAAATATGTGTAGGCTATAGAGCCCTGTGGTTTAGCTATAATGGTTCGAAACCTGTAATTTCAACGGAGGGGTAAACATGATTGGACTAGTTTTAAATAGCAGTTGGGCTACACTGTATATAAACAAAACATGATGGCTCATATCATAAAAGTTTCAAACCCCTTCTGTCACATCCTTGTCTTTATTCTTCATATTGCCTGCACATAATTTCGCTGACTTCTATAGCAGATCACACGATAAATGCATAATTGCTTACTTTCTCTGTGTGTACTTCCGTATGACATGTTGCGCAAGTGTTGCCAAGTCCACAGTTTTCCCACAGAATTGGGCTACTTTTTCACTGTTGCTGTGGGTTGAAGCAACCCCACTAACGCAATATTTACCCCCCCCGAATGCAATTGGGCTAGTTTTGAGATGCAATTGAGCATTACATCTCTAATTTTGTTCGTGAAAACCTGGCAACCCTGTTCGTCTCGTTCTTTTGCGCACACCCCCCACATCATCCATTCTTTAATAACTCTCAAATGGTACATTGTGGAGTTGAACCAGCCACCCGGCAGAGGAAACGCTGATGCCAGGCCACACACCATGCATGCCGCAGCGCAGCCAAGAATAAGTGAAACATGGCTCGTCCGATCAAATTATGCCATGAGCTGATGATGCTAATTAGTCAGGGCAAATTTGTATTAGTGGATTATGTAATCGGCTGGAAGCGGAGCAGCGAGACGGGTGGGGGTGGGGGGGTGGTTGACTGAGTAAGTGAGCGTGGCACCAGCTATAGTCACAGCTTTAGCGGAACACTGCCCTGCCACTTCATGCCAATGTGGGCATGAGCAATCAAGCAGAGAAGCTAGCAATCCCAATTAAACAAGAGTGGGTAATTTCGTCAGAGGAGGGGCTGGTGGCATGAGGGACCCTGTTACATGTCCTCAGGCAGCCTTGCGTCTCTGCCCATTTTAATACTTATTAAATGACGAGCCTGTACTCGCTAATGTACTCAGACAGACAGTACAACACACACACTCATAATAGAAGGATGATCAAATAGGGGCAATTGAGATTGAAGAGGGTGGTGGTGAAATTGAGGGCATAAGGGATGGCGGTACAACTAAAGTGGAAAAAGTTATTCACCTTTTCACACAAGATTTGAACACTAAAAACATATGTAAAAGGAGTTAATTTTAAAAGCAATAACAAGGGGTTTTGTATTGATGCAATGCTACTGTATAAAGCTAAGGTTATAAGTGCTAACAAGTGCTACTTTTGAAAAACAATATTTTCAAATGTGTGAACTCACTGAATTCAAACGCCTACAAAGATACATTTTAAAAGTAAAGAAACAAACATCCTGTCTCAAATTTTCCTTCATTATCTTTCAAAATCCAAACCAAACATGGAAATATTATAGGAAATAATGGTAATAATGATAGTAATGGCAATACACACAAACGTAAATTTGATTTAATGATTATCAACACTTGTTGCTGACAGTCCTTTACCTACTTTGGTGTTCCTGGTCAAAAATGACTGGCCTTATAAAAATTACTTGTAATCACTCATTGTTCTATATTATCACGCTATTCTTGCATTCAGTCTTTTGTCACCTTGTTTCTTTCAGTTACCACAGGTTTTTGTATTACTTTTTGGAACTCTTTGGTCATAAGCCTCAATGATCTAAGCTTATGTATGATAAAAAAAACATCATTTATAGAAAATTTTGCCAATGTTCACTGAAAGGCTGATATTCAAAAACTCAATGAGGCGTATGATCAATCAATTCCAAAAAGAAATACAGAACCTGTGCTAATTGAAAGAATACAAGCTGATAAACAGACTGAATCCAATATTTAGTGAAAAATAACAAGATGTAGCAAGTACAAACATTATCTTTTTTGGGAAGTTGTTATACCATGTGTTAGCAAAGTTGGTAAGTTTTAGTCCAACACGATAACATTAACTAGCATTTTCAGAAAAAGAAAATCCTTTTTGTACGGTGGCCGAGAGAGCTCAAAGCGCTGTAACTTAAGAAAACACATGCAAACAGAAAAAAACGACAACAAATAAAAAAAACCCATCTTCATCAGTTTGACAACACAGGCGTTGCAAATCCTCGCAACGCAAACACAAATACGGAAACGCGCTGCAAATTCTCACAACACAACCAAACACAGAAACGCGCGGCAAACACAAACGCGCTGCAAAGAGCACGGACCACAACGGAAATGTTTCAGGGGGACCTCAAAAAGTGACGAACCCAGCTGGGACCTGATTATTATTATTGTTATTATTATTATTATTATTATTATTATTATTTTTTATTTTTTTGGTTTTTATTCAGTTTCATCATCGAAACAAAAAAACAAGGCAACATTGCACATTTCAAATTGCAAATTCAAAATGTAATATATAATGGTTTCTTCTGACTTATATTTGACTTGTGAATATAAAAGTTTGCTAAGATAATTAAGAGATTTATAATATAAACCTGTTTATCAGAAAAAGAGGGGTTTTGAAAACAAAGTAAAATATCATAAAAATCTAAATTAAGGGGTTTGCTTAATTTCTTTGTTATGTCTATTTTAAAGTCAGTCCAAAATGAAATAGCATAAGGGCAATAGAAAAATAAATGTTCAATATCTGGACCTGATTATTTGTTCAGTGGCTTTTGGTCAGAGAGGTGTTGTCTGTGAACTAAAAGGTGAGTTTTTTGTTTAACATCCTGATCATATGATTCATTGGTCTTTTGGATATTATTAGACTAATCTGACGAATTACACACTTAACTGTGAAACGTTATTAACTTAATTGCAAATAATATAAATAAATAAATATATGCAAATAAATATAACGTTCAAAGTTCACGAAAAAAAACTGCAACGCTTTATTAATAGTTAAAATCAGGTCAAAATTCAGGTCCCAGCTGGGTTCGTCACTTTTTGAGGTCCCCCTGAAACATTTCCGTTGTGGTCCGTGCTATTTGCAGCGCGTTTGTGTGATTGGTTGTGTTGTGAAAATTTGCAGCGCGTTTCCGGATTTGTGTTTGCGTTGCGAGGATTTGCAGCGCATGTGTTGTCAAACTGATGAAGATGTTTTCTTAATTTGTTGTCGTTTTTTTCTGTTTGCATGTGTTTCTTAAGTTGCAGCGCGTTAAGCTCTCTCGGCCACCGTATTTTTGGGTCAAAATGACCCGAACACAACAGAGGGCTGAAACATTATAAACAGTGATGTCTCAGAACTCATAGGCCTAAGTATTACAGTGACAACACTGCATACAAGCAAAACATGAAGGCTTGCATCATAAAAATGTTCAAAACTCTTGTTACATCCTTGTCTTAATTTTTCATATTCATATTCCCGGCAGATAATTTCGCTGGCTTCTGCGGCAGACCACACGCTAAATAAATGCTCAGTCGCTAACTTTACGTCCTCTGTGTTTACCCCTGTATGATAGCACGCTAAACATGCAAGTGTTGCCAAGTCCACAGTTTTCCCACAGAATTGGGAAAATTTTTCACTGTTGCCGCAGGTCGGTTTTCAACTCTGTGGGTTTAAGCAACCCCAATATTTACCCCCAAAGCACAATTGGGCTAGTTTTGGACTAGTTTTGAGAACCAATTGGATGGATTTTGTTGTAAAACCTGGCAACCATGTTCGCTTTGAAAAAAGTTGCAAAAAGGACAATAAAGAAACAAAAAAGTGGCACATACTTTATAACCTGTGCACTATATTCCTAATTTTCTGAAGTTAAAGGCCTCATTTTTCCAAAAAATACAGTATATTTTTCTGTACTTGCATTGTGGGGAAAAGAGCAGCAGGCACATTATTAGCAAACGTTTCCTTTGTGTATGGGGGAAAAAAAGAACAACATGAGGGTGAGTAAACGATCACAGAGTTACCAGGCAAATAAAAAAAAAAAACTAAGAAAAACAAAGAAATAAAAATATGCTACGAAGGAAGGAAGGATTTGTAGAGTGAGCACCACACTGAGATATACACTACTCTTCCTCAGACCTCTTCACCAGTCCACAGGGGGCAAAAGATGTACATAGACGGGGGGAGGAAGAGAAGCCCCTTTCCTCCCCCCGTCCCCTGCATCTCCAGATCTCCATCTTTTTCTCTCTGACCCCGCAGCAGGCCGGAGCAACCCGGGCCTCTCGCTGCGCAAATGCCCTCTTCTCATCTTTCTGAGGCCATTCCTGACTCTAATTGGTTCAGACCAGGCTTGTTTCTGTGTAATCCTTGCATGTTAATACTCCCACAGTAACATTCTCCCGCCTAATGGCTGCCCAGCAAGAGGCATTTTCAACCGCATTACCTCTTATCGAGTTACGGAGCCCCACCGTTCCAAATAAGACAAATTTAATTGATCCAGTCTATAAAAATCCCACTCTGCTGTGAAGGGCCTGGTTCTAGGGATTTCTTTATTTATTTATTCCCTCTGTTTTCCCCACTCAGGCTGAACTGCCTCTGCATGTGGCGTGGGGAAATTAGGTTTATTCAACTCCTTACAAAGAGGAGGGACAGGGGAGACAAAATTCAAAAGGCTTCAAAATTAGATCAATGGTCTCAACAATCAATCAACGGCCAGGCTACTAAGCCGCCTCGCTCAGGAGGAGATGTGAAATGAACCTTTAAAACAGCAGGCGTTTTGCTCCATACCTCTGCGTGCCGTGCGGAGGCGAGCTACTAAACTGCAGTATGATTCAATGGTTAACAACATTCATCGCTCTCTCCGCTGCGCTGCCAAAATATTCGAGACCTAGAAGGCGAGCGCACACATACGTGCGCAGGAATGCATTCGGCAGAGGACGGAAGTGTGGCGCTAATACTGTACGCACTTTGTTCTGCGGTCTCGCGGCTCTGAAAGTAAGCCAGACGCGCAGGAGAGTTTAAAGGACGCGAGTTTGAGGAGCAGTTGTGATGTGATGATGTGCGTGCATGGCCTTAATTTCACCCACTGTGCTTTTTTAATCCTGTTACTGCACATTGCTCTTATTGGGCTCAATGCAACACGGAAGGCTTATCAGAAATAAATACATTCGATTCACTGTAAGAGCTGGGAATGAGGAGTCTGCGTTTCACTGGTTTTAAACTTTCCTGTAGAAGAAAGGAAGAAACTCTGGACTGGAATATCCTATTATTACATGCTTATTTGGAAATATATTATTCTGATTGGCCAGTCGTGACACTTAATGTATGCATAATGACTCTAATGTGCATAGTTTACTGCTGATCCACGGCACACCAGTGCTATTTTTCATACCAGACCAAGTTAAATTAGCTACTATCTTGCTAAAATAGCCTTAATCTTATGACCTTTTGGTGAGCATAAAAGTTTTTATAGTTGACAATATGCTCAGGAGACCCCACTTAAAGCTAAGTTAAAAAAGCATTTCTTTTGCAGAAATAGTACAAAGTTGAGTAAAATCTTCTTTATTGCATAATATTGAATAAAGCAAATCTAACTGAAAACCTTTTGGTTGTAATGTAAATCACTGAGATCTTTATAACAGTATAGCAGATGACTTGCATGAAATTAAAAAATTTAAATTGGGTCATTCTGTGTCAACTCAACCAAAGGTCCCTGGCTCAAATTTTTGATTTTGCAAATGAAGAAAGATAGACATGTATAGTGATGAAAGCCAAAATATTAAATATCATGGATGTATATTTACTGCGTAATCCACTATTTTGTAGAGGGGGGTCAAAATGCCAATTTTCAGAGCCAAATTACAAGGGGGTAAAAATGACTTCAGAAAGATGGCAGCATCATAATGTTATTTTTACACAGAGATTGGTAGTTCTATTAGTTAAATCTGTTCACTTTAGCCATCTTTGTTACATTATGTGCCAATGGTGACCATTCAAAAATGGGGAAACAGCACTTTTGAAGTTTGCATGATTGTAACTCAAGAAGTATTAAAGATATTTTAATGCCCTTTTAGATATTGGGTCTTAACAAACTTTCCTTTTGGCATCTTCATTTTTAAGGCCCTACATGGTTCAGTTCCAGAGATATTGGAATTTCAGTATGGCTCCAGGGGTAAATCGTTAAATTGTTCACTTTTTTAGTGGTCAAACACCCAGTGTGGGTCAATTTGATGTTGTGGGTCAAAAACAATGTTGAAACTAGAGATGTATCTTGTTTCTTTCTGTCAAAACAAATGCATTAAACATACCTGTCTGAGTAACATAAATATTATTTTTCCAAAGTTTGCATGCCTATAACTCAAAGAGTTTTAAAGATATCAAAATATGATTTTAGATTCTAGTTCTTAATGAAATTTTCTTTTGGAATTTTCATTTTCAATGCCCTACATATCAGTCCCAGTGATATGGGCATCTCAATTAGGCTGCATTTTTAGATTTTTGAATATTACCCATTTTCAGTGGTTGAAAACCAAATGTTGGTCACTTTACATACTTTTTGCCATTTTGACCCCCTTTACATACAAATTTACATATAAATTGCCATTTTGACCCCCTCTACAAAATAGTGGAATACTCAGTAAATATTCCTCCATGACATTTATATCTTGGCTTTCATCACTATACATGTTTATCTTTCTTCAGGAAAAATATTAGCAAAATCAAAAATTTGAGCCACTCTAAAAAAAAAAAAAAAATGAAGGCCCTAGAAATGTTTCAGATATGATGTAGTAGGCTTTATATGGTAAATATTATATTGTTAAAATGTTTGTCCTTTCTGTAAGCTGATTGTTTTCTACACTGTAATGGACTATTTTTCTTACAGCACCATTAAGTTAGATTACAAAATACGTTTACTTTATTCAACTCAATTTAACAGCTCATGTGCATTTACTTATTGGGCAAGTTGCTGTGTAATAAGCAGGATAATGCACATTCAGTAGGTCATTATCGCAAAACATAGCCCTTCGTGGAGATACAAGACCTGATCGAGGGTTTATTTTGCGATAATGACCAGCTGAATGCACATTATCCCTTACATAAGCAATGCTTACCATATGGAATATATGCTAATCCTAGAAGAACATCTTATGCCCAGCATCTACTTTGCACAACTAAGAAAGTAACTCTGAGAGGGGGCAGAAAAGGCCACGGACCTCGTGTTTCATTGAGGAACTACTGGCACAGCAATCTGCTGCCCCTTCCTGCCCTCATGACTAAAACAGAGCTACCCAGCCGACTCTCCTGCCTTTCATCTGTTCATCAGACATTCAGAGGACTGAGAACGAGAGGATGAGAGGGAAGGGGAGGAGACATGCATAACATGTAGAGAGAGACAGCCACTGGAAAGGGGTTCTGTAAGATCTTTTGCAGCTTCTGGTGTTTGGAGAGGCGGCTAAATTAAAATCCTGTCCATTAAATCCTGTGTAGGCGTTCGAAATCCCTTCTCCCTGACCTTTTGGATAAATTTCCATCAATCTCATTTTACGCACGATTAAGGTTTTAATGAGAGATGGGCAGTATTAATGCCGGGTTTAATCTAGACAACCTATTCTTCAGCGCTGCTAGCTAGCCTAAGCGGACCTGATAAAGCTAAAGCCTGGATTTTAACAAATGCGTTTTTAAAGGTAAAGTAATATGTTTCCCTCTTAAAAGCAATTTTCCTCTGATTTATTTGGCAACCTAACAGTTAGGTCAGGGGCATAACTACCCACAGACATCAAGGAGGACAAATTTTCAGATGAATTAAATTTTCCATTACTTTTAGAGGTCGATCTGTATCTACTCTATGACAGAACCTTACAGTCCTCACCCCAATCTTGAAGTATCACTGATTTAGGTGTTAAAATGGGAAAAATATTGGAAAAACATGCGTCTACCTACATATGAAAAATGTTAAAAAACGTACCAACAGTTTCCAGCTAAAATGAACGGCACATTATCGATTAATAAACACTTAACTTTGCCCAGATCCTGTGCACAGTACTATGTTACAACCTCAAAACACTTTTACAACGGCACATGATTTGTAAACTAATTAATTTTGATGCTTGCACACATAATCAGCTGCATATGAATGGCTTTTCTGAAAAGTAAACTTGCTCGGTAGCGCACCTGGTACAGCACTGCACTTGAGATGCAGAGCACTTGTGTACGAGTCCCATGAAATGTAAGGTTCAGAGACTTGCATGGTTGCATTAGCAAATGCATTTTTATCTCATTTTTGCTTTGTTATTGGTTATTTTCAAACACAATATAGAATTAACCATTTAGTAGGGATGCAACAATACAGTTAGTCCACGGATCAATATGTACCTCGGTTTTTAACCACGGTTTTCGGTTCAGTTCTGATATCTTGCCACTTCAGTGTGGGGTTTTTTTGCAACAAATTAACAAAATACTCCAGTAAACCTCTGTACACTGGAATATTTTTTCGATTTTTATGCAAAATAAAATGGGTTTCATTCACACTGGACGCCAGAGGGCACACACGTGCAGAAAATCCACATATGCGTCAAAGAAGTACGTTCCAAAATCTCTAATATGGATAAAGGCATCGCTATTGCTGTAACTGAAAAAAAACAAGATATAACATTAAACATTTTGAATGATGAAATGTAAGGACAATAAACACTCGCCTGCAATAATATATGGTTTATCTGTGTTCTTCAAGGCATCCCGTGTATTTTCATAAGCCATTGCTAATCGACATATAGAGTTTATTGTCTGCCTCATTCTGTGATAAGAATCCACATCAGATCACATAAGGAAGTTATTTCAAACACTCGACTGATGTTGTGAATTAAAAACAAGTTATAATGTTTTTAGAACTTTTGTTTTTATAACTCTTTTGGTGGACAACAGGTTTAGAAAGGCTTATCATTGCATGTCATTAGAATGGAAGAAGCTCTGCGTGTGTTGCTTTTTCAAATATAAGCGGGGAAGCGTTTCCTCATTTCAGCATGTGAAATCACGGGCAAACACAGCAAATTCCAAGAGAAATAAAACAAGGAAGTTATTTAAATGCAAAACCGAAAAACCGCAATTCACAAGCGCGTATTGAACCGTGGATGTCGTACCAAACGGTTCAATATTATATTGAGAATTGTGACATCCCTACCATTTAGTGTCACTCAACAACCAACGTAATAAAATGCTGTCAGTTTCACGCACATCTGATTTGGATAAAATTGAACATCCTGCTCCTTGAACATTTAAATTTGAAAGTGATGCGAAACATGCAAGATTTTACTGTAGTGTCGCAACAGGCATGTTTTTCTAGTTAGCCTGGGTTGTAAATATGAATGGTAAATACTGAGATGACTCAATAATAACATTTCTCCTTGAATGACAATAAAACATTTTTCAATTCATTACTGCTCTGAAATTCTCACGTAACGTGCCGTGTAATGAGTGGCTGTGCTTTGCAAGCCTGTGCTTGATGCTGATTGCTAGGTTCTCACAAACATCTTCAGAAAGTTATCAGAGACATCCAGCTGAACATGACAGCTCCTGTTCTATTCACACGTTTAAGATTGCCTTCTTTTGAAAACTCACAGCATTCGCCAATCAGCTTCAAAACCCATTCCACAATGGTGCAGTAGATTTGAGTTATAAAACACATCCACTTCCTTTAGCCACAATACAAAGCACAGTACCATCAACAGCCACAAAATTAAACCAGAAGGGCAAATTGATTCAACTTAGTTACTCAACAAAACTTTTAAGCTCTACAATAAAGAACAAGAGTAAACTGAACAAATTTTTAAACTAAACCTAATTTGTTCTAAAATTGTAGGCCCAGTGCGTGGTTGATTCCACTTAAGAATTTTCTCAAGGGTATAGGTTCTTGAACATTTTTGTAATCCATGCAACCAATATAGTACCTAGCATGTCTACTGATGGTAATCATAGGTATCTGTTTGTAACGGGTGATTCCAGCATACATTTTTGTACATTTGCATAGATACTATGCATAATGTATTAACAGCATCTACATAAGAATTTTCGATTTTAAGCAGTTTAGAGATGTAAAACATTTACAAATCCTTCAATGTTAAAAGAATACTGAATACCTAGGTTGTTTTAACTTTGTTTAATCCATGAGATAAAATGCCATCTCATTTTAATATATTTACCTATACTGTATCTATATAATAATAAAATGTAAATATTTAAATACAGAATTGGAATTTACATTTTTCTAAAGAGTTACTTGCACTTGCACATTACATACAAAAATCTAAGTACAAAGTACAATTTAGTATACTTTTAAAAAGTATGAGAATAGTCCAATAGTGCATGTATACAGTGCAAACCGAATGTAAAGTTTTCAGACACTTATTTAACTGCAATTACACGAAAATTGATTATAGTTTAAATTTGTTTTACACACAGCTACCTGATCTTTTTTTTTTAAGCACATCTATGTAATTTTATAATTCTATTGTTTTGGTTAAAGTCTACTGCCAAATGTAATGACAAGTATTTATAGTATTTATATGTAATTAATAAATATATTATCTGCAAGTACGTTTTTTTTAATCCATTCAATACAATTAAGCTTGCTTATTGTTCACAAGTAAAATCAAAAAGAAAATATATTTAGTATCTTAACTGTTTTTCTTTTTTTTCTTTATGAGAAAAAGACGGTAATAATCTTACAAGTGTCACACACAGTTGTCACGAAAGTCTGTCAAAAGTTTAAAATTTTATTAAAAACACAAACATTTCCCATTAAATTCTCCTAAAACCAAATTCTATCTACAGTAACTTTATAGCTGTAATGCACTCTCAACAATAGTTACATTAGTATTAGTATCTCACCTACAAATAAATAAATGAAGGAGAAACATCCTAAAGTCAATACTTAAAATATAACTCTCCTGAGCAATGAAAGAGAACGCTCTCAATGATAATATCTTCATCTGGGAGGCAAGAATCAACTCAATTCCTTGCAGGAATATTGATGTCAGCCTATTTTGTTGATTCATATTTTTAGCCATTTTTAACAAAATCTGTTTCAGGTAACAGCTTGGATAAAATCAGATGAAAGGCATCTATCATAAGCACCATGTTCCCTGGTGCAGTAGGTAAAATCCGCAATGAAATCCCCCTCTTTGTATGTGAGCCTGGTATGGCATAGGGCTGATCCCTGGAGAGGTAGCTCTTTTGAATACATATTGATATGACTGAGCTCCTAAGACACAGCGGGAGAGCCTAAGGCCACTTCCTGTTTATTACACATGTACTCTGTGCGTGAGCCGAGGGTGTGGAGCCGCAGAGCCTCGGGAGGAGGCAAAGACTCTACACTTTATCTCCTGCTGTGCCAGGCTAAAGCAGCATGTACTGCCACATGGGGCAAGCACTTTCCGAGGCCCATGAACATGCGCTGAAAGCGCTTGCGTAGGAGAAGAGCGAAGCCATTTAAAAAAGCAATCAGGGATAAAGATGAATCATCTTCCAGTGGTGCTTAGATCACTTAGAGTTCATAACAATCCAATGTTCGCTCTGCAGCCACGGCGTTTGTGTGCAAACGAGAGGAAATCAGGGTGACCAGGTGGCACGGATAATGCGTGCATGCTTAAGTGTGTGCGAGAAGTCGTCGAAGACATCCGTGATCATTGTGAAAGTCCTTCAGAATTAATGCAAATGAGTCTTCGAGAGACTGAGGGGAAGTCGGAAACGAAAAGAGGGAGGGGGGCAATTAAAGAATGCCCAAAGCAACAATATTGAGGACAAAGATTTTCTTCTATCTAATTATATTCTACGGCAGACACCTGCCCTTTCACCCTGCGTTCTCCTGGTACTCCAGTGAGGCAGTGAAACGCTCTTGGCCTCTTTGCCCATAGAGATGACTTTACAGAGAGAGTCAAACTGCAGCTCAGAGGACTGGGAGAGCACAGCTATTCTGTCCCGTTTTCACAGGGCACGGTTATACAGAAGGGGCAGTACCTCATCTAAAAGGAGGACAGTGAAACGCCATCCAGTTTTAAAGATAGCCTGCATTTAAATAGTAGTATGATTGTGATACTGAACTCCTGATATAAGCAATAAACATATAACCAGTCGGCACGCCTGTTAAAGGATTTCACTTGCAGAATAAAAATTTCCTGATAATTTTTTCACCCCCATGTCATCCAAGATGTTCATGTCTTTCTTTCTTCAGTTAAAATGATATTAAGGTTTTTGAGGAAAACATTCCAGGATTTTTCTCCATATAGTGGACTTCAATGGGACCCAACAGGTTGAAGATCCAAACTGCAGTTTCAATGCAACTTCACAACTCCTCAGCTTTGCCGAGAAATATGGGTCTTATCTAATGAAACGATCTGTCATTTTCTAAAAAAAAAATATATATATATATATATATATATACTTTTTAACCACAAATGCTCATCTTGCACTAGCTTGACTTCTTGCATTACGTAATCACGTTGAAAAGGTCACGTGTGATGTAGGCTGAAGCACCGACCCAGTGTTTACAAAGCGAATGTGCAAACAAAGTCAAACGCCCTTTACAAAAAAAGGTCAAATTAATAATACTGGACAATTTTGAAGTTGGAGCAGAAAATTAGATGTTTTTCACCCTACCTTACCTTTTTAATCCGGACTACACAGGCGAAGAACAAACCACGCATGACTTTTCCAATGTGATTATGTAATGCATGAAGTCGAAGACACGCATGGCAGAGCTAGTGCAAGAAAAAGTATAGATTTTTTTTTTGTTTTTTTTTTTTGGAAAATGACTGCTTGTGGCCAGCTTCACCAGAAAGGCCATGCTAATTACCAAACAGTTTTTGCCCACCAGCCAGACCAACACAAAACCAGAGATGTGCAAAATACATACTTTGAAAGTCAACTAGTTTTAGGTTGCCTAAATGAGTAGTCAAAATCAATCTGAATGCTTGACTATTTTTTTTTTTTTTAAATGTAAGCATTTTAAACACAATGCTGCCTTTATTAGCATGTTAGCTTTAGTTTTTAGTTTTTTTTTTGTTTGTTTGTTTGTTTTTTTAAGTAAACTCTCTTGAAAAAGGCAGAGATTTAAAGGGGATAAATTTAAAGTCGCTACCATGTAAACTATCTAAAAGCTAAAGTTAGTTAAAGCACCACTGCAACAAAATATCATAACTAAAATATCTATATCCTGAGAAAAACAAGTACACTATTAAAAAGAGTACTTACAGTGGAAAAAAACATACTTGAAAAGAATACCCAGCGCAAATTGAATGTAATGTTTTCCGACACTTCACTGCATGTTAACTGTAATTAAATGTTTAGTATTAGTTCACATTTATATTAAATGCAATTATCAATGCAGTTTTTTACTAAAGCAACTTTACACCTTTAAGTAACTGTACTTAAGTGGGAAAAGATTTATGTCAAATGTTGAGTTCACAATGTGTAAGTTAATTAACAATGTGTAATATTTTTCTGTTACCCACAGCAAGATATAATAAATAAATAAATAAATTGTTTACACTGCACGGACAGACAACGTATATTAATATTTCATCTTGTCAGTGGAGAATTCTTAATGTTTTTTCATAATTACTTCTATTGTCTTTGAAATATGAAAAAAGCATATTGCAGAATTTACTGATAAACATTTAAGGTATATTTTCATTAATATATTCGGAGTGCCTATTTACACTAAGTGCAAACACCCCTATTATCCGCAAGTACAATTTTTTAAAATACTTTTTGAAGTAGATTTGAAACACACTACAAGTGCAAATTTGATACAGTTACGTGTGCTTCCTTTTTCACAAGCGAGACTTTTGTACTAACCACTTTTGCACAGCTCAAACAGCAGGTCACTTTTAAAACCTAAAGAAAAGGGGAAATTGTGCATGTCATAACTTTCACAAACATATAAACACTCAATCAAATATAGTTTAGAAAAGTACATTCAGTCAGGCGCAGAGCCCCGACTCAGAGTTCATTAAACGGGAGATGATCTCCCTCCGCCTCACTCCAGAGGAATTCTTATAGGTGAAACACTGTGGAGGAGTCTGTGGTAATGGCGCGGAAGTTCATAAAAGAGAGACCAGGTACTGGAGATTGGTTTTAAATCACTGGCCAAGTTGCTCTGCTCCAAAGGGAGACGAGTTTAGCTAATGAAGCCTGACAGCCCATTCCAGAGCAGCTCGGCACAGGAGAAGATTCCGCCCAGATGCAGCCGCTGCCGCTGCCCCCGGCTCGGCCCCGTTCGACGAGCGCAGGGAATGGAAGAACTTTAGAGAAACTAACTGCTGCCCATTTCCTGCTTATTTAACACCCAATCCTACTTCAAAGCCTGTAATAGCAACACGACTCCCCGACATCAAACACACTCACTTTCCCATCTTCCTCTCCCACTTTCACTCATTCAATAACTGCCTCTCTCTCTAATTCAATCCTGCTCTCAGGTGGCACAATTAGTTCCTACCACCAGGGCTTGAGGCTTCATCCCTGCAATGAAAATTCAGCACTAACTACCCATCACTTGTACCAGGGGCACAGAGTGATGCCGTACATGCTGGCATTAGCATGCTGACTAATAGCCGTACTTAGTGAGATTATTACATAGAGAGAGGAACGTTATACCGTATATCTTCAAATGCACCAGCCTGATCGAAAGCAAATGGATTAATCAAGGTACTACAGGCTCTAGAGACAAAAGAGTATTTTCAACATAACAATCAGACCTTTCTAAACCTTTCTGTAGTTGTAATTCGTAGACGATTAACACCAAAGACTAGTTAATCTTTGATACTAATGAACGGCGTCTTTAAGGTTAATTGCGTGGATCCCATCGTGCGACTCCTCTAGCGTTACACGCAACAATGAAATTTCACGAGGGGGGAAAAAGAATGAGCGGAGCAAGATTTACGGATTCCTTTTCACAACCTCTAGGAGAATCACGCCAGCAGGACATTTTAGACAGAGGAACCAGGACGAAGCGGAAAATGCTTGTGAACCTGGCCCTTAAACATATTTCACTGCCTTACTAAAATGAAGAGAGAAAGTGGCGGAGTTTGAGTTGAAGGGTGCTGTTAATTTACAGCACATGGCAAAAACAGAGAAGTGAGGATGGAAAGAAGGCAAGAGAGAAAGGGAAAGCTCTGAGTTTAATACGATTCCCAGCTCCCTAATAATCCCCGGCCTCCCCCCTGGAGTGGACTTCCACTAACCCCTCCACTGCTCTCCTCTGTTTCATATTCTTCCAAGATGATCTGGAACTAATGTGCTGTTTATTTTTCCCAGAAGATAGCGTCTGGGCTGCTCGGCTCACGCAACCTGTCTTTATCCACCCACAGGTGGACGGAGAGAGAGAAAATGACACATGGAGATGGGAAAGGAATAGGATTTGGATGGATACTTGTGTTCCTTCTTGGATTTAAATATTTTTAGATCATCGCTGTCCCTATAAAGTTATATGCGAGAGGAGGTGCTGAAATCAGTGTTTGAAATGGTCGCTTGCTGCTGATAATATGTCAGTTTCTGATGACACCTTTTGTTCTGACAATTTTCCAGCTGAAAGACATATCGGGTGTACGTGATTGACTTCGCAGAATGTTAAAGTAATACATGCTCTCATAGAGATCAGCCTCAAACAAATCCTACGCAAAACTGCTCTGAATTTCTATTTCTTATAAGAGCAGAAACTAATATAGGGCTGCTGCAACACCAAGCAAAAGAAACACCAGGAAAATCTTTTAAAAATCTTTGTACTTTTCATATTCATATTGGTTTCATATTGTTTTTACTTTTAACTAGGGCTGTCAGTCGATTAAAATTTTTAATCTATCAACTACAAACTATTAAATTAACTACATGATGTTTCAATTAATTAATCTAATTAATCGCAAAATAAATTTGACCGTGAAAATAGCCACAAAAGATTATTTAAAGCTATTTTTGTGTTGTAGCTTTAGAAAGAAATATTTTATTTGATTCAACATAGAATTTATTACACATAAACATTTAGGCTGCAATGGCCTAACGTAAACTATGGAATATAAAAGATAATTTGAGAAACATCTCAGTATTTTTTGTTCATACAATGAAAGTCACAGGTAACCAAAACAGCTTTGTTACCAACAATCTTCAAAATACCTTCTTTCATGTTCCACAAAAGAAAGGTTTGAAGGGTGAGTAAATGATGACGGAATAATTTTTTTTTTTGTTAACTATCCCGTTAATGTTTTTATTTTATTTTTTTTTTATGAAATGATGAAATGAATTAAGAAACTAAATCTGCCAGCAGGTGGCATTAAATGTCTTTATGTGTCATTTATTCATTCGATTAATTCTAACAGCTGATTAATTCAGGAATGAAGTAAATGGCTCTCTTTATGAAGGGGCTTTTGAATCATTGGTTCACACGATTCGTTCAAAGTGCAGATTCATTCAAAAACTAAACACCAGTGTGTTGCCTGGAGACACGCATCAATTCTGCTATGGCTTCAAATGCAGTATGTTCTCTGCAAAACTGAGCAAAAACACATAATATTGTGTTTAAAATATATCACAATATCAATTTCTTATTTACTGAACTGTTGTATAAAATCACATTTAAGCTTGTGATAGATCTAGACAAAATCAGCACTCGTGTCATATTGCTATTGCATAACACATTTAAATTTTAAAAGCAATTAAAATACATTTTTCCATACATTTTGTTTTTTTACAAATATCTAATAATGTGACCTTTTTATGATGTTTATTGATTCATGGTATTTTAAGAGACCTAATGACATTAGCAGGGGTGGTCTCTATGATATAATTTCCAGTTCTTTTCTGCATTTGCATGCATTTTTATTTAAAATGCTGGTCCTGCAGCGTACCACCAGAATTACTCTGAAACCCTCCACCTCCCCCAGCTCCACCTGTCTATATAGTGCTACTGGATTTACGTATTAAGCAGTTGCATTGTGCAGCAGCATATCTTACAAGCTCACTGGCTTGCGAGCAGATCTAGTCCGCCAAGACCAAATACATTCACATCAATGCTAAAACTATTCCGAGAGTTGTCATAAATGAAATATGAATGAAAAAAATGTAAAAATGTATGGCAATCTACTTAA
Organism: Cirrhinus mrigala; assembly: GCA_036247105.1. NCBI lineage: Eukaryota > Metazoa > Chordata > Actinopteri > Cypriniformes > Cyprinidae > Cirrhinus > Cirrhinus mrigala. Next base: position 5,722,678 of record CM070013.1, on the reverse strand, counting down.
TAAAGTTAACTTTTCAAGAATTTCATTATATGAGTACAGCTGTATCACCCTTACATTTTTAACATTCAGCTCTCCAGAAAGATATGAAAATTCAGAAATGAAGAACATGTTCATCATAGCAGCTGTGTCATTGCAAGTCACTGCAAGTAACAAAATTAGCATCATATCACTGATCCATGATGCCTGTACAAGCCATTTTAGCTCAGAAGTTCCGGTTCACTGCCATTACACACCTTCCATATATGTGGCGAAAATAATATAATAACACCAGAAATCAACTTGAAGGACTTGTCATCTGACAGGAAACAATAATAAAACCTGCATCGAATATATGCAAAACAACAGGTGACAGGACAGTCAGAGCTTGCGTCTACCATGTCATCTGTGTCACCGCCGTGTCACTTCCTGTCTTCTAGCGAGTGAATAGATGATGGGTGCACATGGTGATTTGAGCTCCGACACAACCCCCTTTACTGTTGTTGGACAAAAAGACAAGCCAAGATGATTTCCAACAGACCGGCCCAGTCAGTTCCAATAAAGCCTGACAGCAGCTGTCAGACACTCTAATGCATGCTCTTTCAACACTCTCCGAGTGATAAAACATCGCCTCAGATTGTGTACCCTGATAAAAGTTCCCTCCGCTCACCCTGTAGGAACACAAGGAGATCTTTGATGTAGAGACACCAGGGATGCTGCGTTCCCAAGCTACTATGGGCGTCTGAGAAAGCAATGAGAGCCCTGTACTGGCCTTTTCTCTCCTTGAAGATTTGTAAATAAAATATCAAGGCATGGAGAATCCTGAAACAATCCCTCTTCAGCCGCAACGGCATGCACCGGGTACACGGCGCAGCTCAGGAGAGGAGGCGCGTGATTGAACTCCAGAGGTGCTGGGCATGGGCGTTAATGAGATGGGAGTGGGAGCGTTTTCTTCTCTGCCCTCCGCGTGGCAGCCTTGAAACCGGCCCGGCCGGGCCCCGTCCGCGCCGGCGAAAGGTACTCGGACTAATCTGCTTCATTTTCTGCCTCTTTAACCGAGACCAATGTATTTAAACGGCTGCTCCTTTGACAGATGCTCAGTTCAAATTATTCCTAACTGGAAATTTGCTGGAGCAAAATTAAATATCCTTCAGGCCAGGCCGCCTTAAGAGAACGCTCAACATCAAAAGGGCGAACACTTCAAAAACTAAAACTAATGACCCCAGCCCACCTCCAGGGAGTGTCGTTCCAGCCTCAGATCCTGGCCAGCTAAGATTTCAGTCTTTAAATGAAGATTTTAACTGTTCCCTTGACTCTGGTCTTTAACGCAGAATACAGAATAAGAAACTGACACTACGTTTTACCACCTTCCGTCAGTCCCAGAACAGAAACGAAGCTCTAATCTGATGCATCTATTCATGACTGATTTTCACTTTGTCACTCCAACCATTATCACCTCCGCACACCCATGGTGTGGAATCGCACTGCCAGGGCAAAGCCCAAGATTTGCCGTGGGTGACTACCATCGCAAAACGCGTTAAACTTTCAAAATCTCACTAAAAATGAGGCTCCATCCCCACCGTGAGGCCAGAGGAAGCAAGGCAGAGGGAAACGGTGCTTGTGAGAAGGGGAAAGAAGGGTTACAACAGCTGGCAACATTCATCTCGGCTCCCTGATCAGAGCCGACAGGAGTCATTAAGTCATAAAAACCACAGAAACTCCCACTCTCCAGATGAGCAAAAGGAGAACAGAACAGCCACTCGGAGTAGAGAGGGAGGTCCGTGTCGGCCCCACTTTTCCCTGTGCGAGCCTTGTACTGGAGGTTCAGGGTATTGAGCGAGACATATCTAAAGCATGGGTGAATTTATGCATCTGGACAAAAGCTGAAAAACCCCAAACATCAAGCATCAACAGCCATCACTGTCATAGGAAGGACAGGCTGTTTTGAAACAAAATCTTCATTCTCAGATAATCATATAACGTGAACTGGGGCCGGTTGCCGGTTACAACTTATGCACTGCTATATATTTTTATATAATAAATATTTTTTGCATTGCAGTATTTACAGAAACCTCAGAACAGGAGTAACGGTTGACTGAATTACTTCAGTAAGCTCTTGTTTTACCTGACAGACTTCAATCCTTTAGATACATTGACATTTAGATTTTAAGAGAGAGAACATTATGTGAATATATTACTTTCCTAGCGGCTCTTCAGCACAAACCCAACCTAAACAGCACAACTCTGTGTACATCGTTCCATGCTGTGCATGTCAAATAAAATGTAAACATATTTTTATTGTTAGTTACATGAGTAAGAATCAAGGATAAAGTAAAATTCACAGCATTTCAACACAACCTCTGCTCATGTATTTGAAGTCTGCTATTGGATCATTGACAGTAAACATCATATAATGTGACTACGCATTATTTTACAAAGAGCTTACGACGTACTTGCTACACTCACCTTAAGAACAAACACACCTGAAAAAGTAAAGAGTTAGTTGCAAACTAGCTAATAGTTACTAGTGTGAGTTTCCATACTTACGAACAGCTGGTGGAACCCAGCTATTTCTAAGCATATTGTAATAAAATGTAACGTTATAAGACAAAAAAAATGTTAAAAGGCTGCATCGCCTGCCGCTTTTGCAAACTAGCAATTAATCACGTCAGAAATTCTGAAAAGCTCCAAAATGCCTTTCACATTTTCTGACATAATAATCCATAAATATTTCAAAATACGAATCCAAGGAACATTAAGATACCATGCGTGGCACAGCACGCCAGAACCGCCACGAACTCGCTATAAAGACCGACCTATGCATATTAGTGAGATGTTGAAATATTGAGAGTGAAATGAACCGACAGTGAATGGTGTGCCATGCTTTTTTAAAATCTGATCAACGAGGTGTTTCGGCCTCTCTGAAAGGCAGTATTTCGTTTCTTCAAGCAGTGGGGTTAAACAAAAAGCAAATGTTAAGCCCCGATCCTCTGAAGTTGTGCCGGGCTTTGAAAGCCAATACCCAGCTCCTCTCACCCAGACTAACCCACCATTTTACAAGTCAAATCAAATGCCTTCTCAAATCAGGGCACATAATTTGTGACATTTATGGCAGGCTTTTTTTTTTTCCTGTTGCAGCATCATAGATAAAGACAATCCATAAAGACAAAATAGTTCACCCACTGAAAATCAAATTCCACACCTGTTTCTTTTGAGTAAACAGTCAAAAAAAGACTAAGATTTGTGAAGAGGTTTCCAAGTGCTAGTGCCCACTGGAACACGGTGAGAAACAGACAAAGCGCTCCAGAGCAGCTTCTGACCGTTCAATCCCTCACTGTGATTTTTCCACGTGTGTCATCCACCTACCACTCGTCTTTGTGCAAAGCGATGTCAGGCATGAAAGAGCTTTGATAGATTTAAGACTTATTCAAACACCAACTGCTTAACCAGGGCATGAGCTACAGCACTAAACAGGCTTTAGACAGCAAACTTCTGCCTCTTAAAGGCTTCTTAAGCCTGCAATTCACATGAAATATTGTCCTCAAAAATATTGAGGAAAAAATTTCAAGTGGCAAGTTACAAGTAAAAATCTCAAATAAGAGACGCATATAAGATGAAGAAATATAAATTCTGAATAGTACATTTTTTGGAGTATGTCTACAAAGGCAAGGATGATGGCCATATAAGGAAACTTTTTTTCCCCCCCTTGTGGAATGTGGAGAGAACAGCGGGACAGCGAGGAGGATAGATGTAAACCTGTGAGTGTTGACCCGGAACAGTCTTCCCCTGCCCTTCAAGCACGGCAAGGTCCACTGTCAGAAGAATAAACTCTCAGTCCTGTTAGCCGCTCGGCTGCATGGATTTAATTTTCACCATCTGTTGCCTTCATGCCTCCATGCTTTCCATTTCTGCCGCACATTCTTCACAAATTCAGTAGCTTCCTTCTTCTACATTTGTAAATGTTGTTGACTGTGGAAAGAGTCCATGTTTACTTTGAATCCCTGGCCATCTCAAGGCCTCCTCTAATCACCCACAGCTGTTCACTTCTCCTTTGCTTTCCTTGGCCCATCTCTTCAAACACACAGACTATATTTTCAATGTAAATTATAGATTTGTGACAGACTAAATAAAAAGTCAGATTGTTATTGGAAGCAACATGCCCTACAGTAATAATGATATTTCATGTTTTTCGGGGCATTTTCTCCTCTGGCATCTATCCAGAATAGAATGGCAGCTTTATTTTAATGTTGTCCACTAGTCTGATATGTATTATTATGGTGAACTCACAGGGCAGATAACAGAAATGTTATTCTTTTGCATAGCCTATATTTATACATATATATATCAGTGTTGTTATTGTTAACTAAAACTACTGTAATTGAAAGCAAGCTGAAATGAAATCAAATGTAAATGTTAAATGAAAACATGAACTTAAATAACTGAAGCGAAAATAAAAATTAATAGAATGGAACCCTAACTAAAATAAACAACTTTAGGTTGAAAATTGAAGCTGTAAACAGAATAAAGATTATTGTAGCATGTTTTACAAGAAAACACTATTAGTTTAGTTTTTATATATTATACATTTAATTCAAAATGTTTCTTTGTAGTTATTTATGTACCAGCAATTTCTAAGTGAAAATTGTTTCTACATCATTTTTCAGTGTACTAGTTACATTATTAGTGTGCTACCAAATATATACGCACAAAAACAAAATACCCAAATGCATTTATTTTGTCTAATCCAGACCAACAACACAACTTTAAGTTTTTTGTTAAGATACTAAGGATCTTACGTTTTAAAATAACTGACAACATTATCAGTTGTTTCCTATTTTAGCTCTGCAAACTAAAAACAGTCCCAAACAATTAAGCATTACATGTACGCGAGCAACTTGTAAGGTTAGTTGTTTCATTCCTAAATGAATCAGTGTTTTTGAACAAATCAGTTGTGACTTATCAATGACTTATTGCCACTTACTGGAGTAATTATGTAACTTGCGCTAAAAATCTACGGTTAATTCACAGACAGACTAATTTATTTATAGCTTACACTGTTTTCCATTAACTGACCTCCTGTCTAAGGTGTTAAATAGTTAAAGTGTCTTGTTCATAATACAAAACGGGTTGGCAGAGACTACAAAAACATGGTTAGTAGTTAAATACGTCCTACCTGTCGCAAAAGTGCTGTGAATTCACTTCAAACGGCGATTTTTCAATGTAAACTTCAAATAAAGTTAGCTCCCAGACAACTGTATAATGAACTTTCCTGTGTTGGCACACAAACACAACAGTTTATCACCGAACTATGTCCACTGACTTCCATTCTGTTGATCGCTGTAAGATGGCGCCACTGTTTCCGTATTTCTGAGTGAATCATTGGATCATTCGAAAAAATGATTCGTGATTCATTTATGAACAAAACACTACTATTGTGTGTTTGGCTTCGGTTTCTTTGTTGGAGCAAAAGCAGACTAACCGGAAATATTGAAAATATTCATCTCAAATGCAAGTTATTCACTTCTTATTTTTAAACTGTTATATCACACAGTAATGCTGACTGTCATTGATACTTGTAAAATTGCAAAACTGTAGCCTGTTGATCAAATAAATTTGAACAATATATAATTTCATGTGGAGTTTGTCAAATTATCAAAGAGATTAGGGTACAACAGGGCTAAAAAAATGTGCCGTTCACTGCACCTAAAATGTATACTTGCAAAAAAAAACATATATCGGTTTGTATTGAACATTTATAGAGCAACAGAATTTGTGTGACAATAAACCATACAAGTTGTTTATTTTGATTTAAAATTTTTTAACTGTATGAGGTGGCAAGGGGGCCTTTTACCCCACACGGGGTAAGGCACACAGTATTGATATAAATACTTTAGCTAAAATAATGTTTTGTTTGTTTTGTTTTTTTTAATAATACTTGAAACAATCACTGTAGCAAAGTTTGTACTACTTTCTGCTTATTTAGAAAAAAAATAAATGATACATTTTTGTTTAATAAATATGCTGTCATTAAAATATTTATTTTTTTTATTTTTTTTTTGTAAATACTGAAACAAAATCACTAAAAAAAAAAAAAAGATTCTGAAAGCATTGAAGGAGATCCCATAATAATTGAATATAGATGTACAGTATTAACAACAAATGATATTTAATTATATAATTGATATCATGTTTTTAAATATAATGGTTTCATTAAACATGGTGATTATCTCTAAGATGGACACCCAACATAATATATGTTATTTACCATCTGAATCTAACCATGTCATGTCAACAAATGGAAAAGTCAGTCTTCTATTAATTATCATGTTAATTATTGTGCCTTTTAGCCCCAACAGCAGGGGTGCTTTTTATCCCAAATACCATGCTTTTACATATTCTTCCGTTATTTACTTAACTGTTGCTTTAATTATCTTAAACAAAACTGAAAATCATTAAGAAGACATTTGTCAATTTGCAATTCTCATTTGCTGCTTAAATCTACAATATTTTTAAAAACATCAAATAAGCACAGAATCAACTTTGCGCTGCAGCCCGTCAAGGATCAGACAGATTTGCACGTGCATCTTGAAAAGTGAATGTTTTAGAAAATGCTACGGCAAGTTTTTCTTTTTTTTTTTTTTGGCAATCTAGTGGTATAGAGGAAAATAATATCGAAGGTGTCTTTTACCCTGGGGCGCCTTAAGCCCCGGTGTACCCTAATATTACATAAGGTTTAATTGGTATAGTTAATAATGCAGACACTGTTTCAACATTTAGACATAAAACAGAATATAGCAGTCAGCAGTTTTCTGTTTGTTTGATTTGTATTTTATACTTGTACATAATAGGTTTAATGTAGAAAGTTTTTAGGGACAGAGCTAAGAGACCAAGGAAATGAGCAAGAGAGAGAGGCAGAGAGATTGAAAGGACGAGAGCAAAACATATAAAGAGTCGTCTGTTCTTCTTCCTGCCTGAGGACCTCGTCTGCTCTCACCTGCTCTGTTTGGCAGCAAGTGGAAAAGCAAATTTTACACAGTCTGGGACACAAATTGGCATTCTGAACCACAGTGATTCCTTGAGTGTAATCTAATTAAAGCACACAGCCAGTGGGGTAATGGCGAGAAAAAATATCAGTGCATTAAAAAGTTCAATGGATAGAGAGACATAAAAGTGTCTGGCACTCTTCTCCAAAGCCATCGTCAAGTTCGCTATCTGTAACTTTACAGCTCTTACCAGGAATGACAAGCAGTGGATAGTCCGGTACATCAAGGCAACAAGAAGCCCAGACCAAAAATAGTCAAGGATATAGAGGGAGCGTATAGTTACTGCATTGCAATTTCTGTAACCGTACACCCGTTAACAGCACTGCTGGTTACAAATTCACCCAACATGAAACTTCCAATGTTATTTAATTGCCTTTAAACGTCACATAACAGTTTAAACAAGCACGGGGTGCTTTGGTTTTCCATCATCCAAGAAAAAGGGATGCATAAAATCCTTTCTCCAGCATTGAGAGCCATTGTAACTCTATAACTTGATGCAACATCTTGAGTTGAGGGAGGATCAGTTGAGTTTTACGCTAATCCCTGACATTATCCTCCGAGATCTGAAATATGAGCGTAACGTGTCTTTTTGAGAGTGGGGGAAGATGATCTCAGCTGTGGTAAGGTTTAATGTTATCACACTTAAAATACTTTAGTTCATCCAGCGATAATGTTTACCACAGAAACAGTTGAACAAATCTCCCTCGGGTTGATTCATCCAAACCTGGGGACACTGAGATGTACAAAAAATATTTTAGCACTGTGTAAGACTGGGGGCTACTCAGTAAAAAGAGATTGTGAGCAGATCAGTGCTTTACAACTGGTTTTGCTTTAAGACCCAGATTTTACATTGGACATCAAGCAGTGACACAACACAGTACCAAACACCACCCGTATGGCTCCGTGGTATTGCTCCGTGTATTGCACCCGAGTGCTTTATTTGTTCACATTTTTCAAGGATAAAGGGATGTGACGCAACCTGCATACGTTTGCATTTGGATTATTTGGCTGCTTACCATTTGACTGTTGTATTTCTGCCAAGATACAAACATTTGTGATTGCACAAATGATATAGCACCAACAACAACAAAAATATATGGAAAATGTTTTATTTTATTTTATTTTACAATGCATGAAAATATGGTTAGCTGCATTTTTATATATCATAGCATTTTGCATTGTTTTTCTCTAACCATATCCGAAGTGGATATTTATTTACTCATTTATTCATTCATTCATTTACTAATTCTAAATGCATTGCAATATTGTCAGTAAGATTTTCATATATGCATTTTGCATTATTTTTCCCTGCTATCTGCAACCCTATCAGAATGGACCTGTTGTGAACCAATGCATAAGGCATTTTAGAAAAAAGTCCTAGGCCTTATGTTCTGCATCTATTGCCTGGTTTTCCTAATTTGAATCTGTTTTAATTGCAGTTTTTGTGCTTTGGGGCACAACAGATCATGTATGAAACACGCAGCCATAGCAACACCAGTAGCCTTGTATATCCATGCGTGATTAATTACTTTAAATGTGCCTTTCAACCTTAGATAGTCTGCGAGGGCCTTCAGGCCAGGTCTTCCACATCACAGTGGGGTGGTCTTCATTTTATATCACCTGTAAACTAAATCAAACAAGACCCCACTGCAGTCTGTGTCCCAGGTCACTTCTGTGAGGGAGAAAAGAGAGATTAATTAAGGTTGGCACACATCGTAAACACATGCCAACAACATTCATTCGCGCGCGCGTGTGTGTGTGTGTGTGTGTAATGTGTTGGCCTCATTGTGCCTCAAACCTCAAACCCTAATCACCAGGCATGAAGTGATCATAGGCAATAACACAAGATCCCCACAAAATATTCAATGCCCCTCTTAGGTTTTCACTATTATCTCTCACCCATATAAGTTTCATCTGTTGGCATTAAATTTAACAAAACTTGCTAATGGTCAATTCTTAAAGACCTATGGATTAAAATTTGATTAATGTCACAGTAGGGTTTGCACAACTTATATTTACCTGGTCTTATAGGAAAATCCGACTGGTTGATTCTTAATACTGTGTTGTTACCTGAATGAACCACAGGTTTTTTTGTTTGTTTGTTTGTTTGTTTTAGTGATAGTTGTTCATGAGTCCCTTGTTTGTCCTGAACGGTTAAACTGCCTGCTGTTCTTCAGAAAAATCCTTCAGGTCCCACAAATTCTTTGGTTTTTCAGCATTTTTGTGTATCTGAAACCTTTCTAACAATAACTGTATGATTTTGTGATCCATCTTTTCACACTAAGGACAACTGAGGGACTCATATGCAAATATTACAGAAGGTTCAAACACTCAATGATGCTTCAGAAGGAAACACGATGCATTAAGTGCCAGGGGGTGAAAACATTTTGAATTTGAAGATCAGGCTAAATTTAACTTATTTTGTCTTCTGGGAAACATGTAAGTATCTTCTGCAGCTTCTGAAAGGCAGTACTAAATGAAAAAAAAAAAAAAAAAAAAAAAAAACTATTTGTGCCATTTTGCTTTACTTTTTTATAGGTGAAATGTTACATGTACATTGAGTTTTTACTTTGAATAATAAAAAGTGATCACACTGTCTACATCTCTACAGCCAGAGTCGTTCTGCTTGAATTATTATAGTTATATCCCATTTGCTTAATATGCCTGTGGCAAGATTTCTGCAAAATGATACAGTATTTCCTTGCTTCTTGCACATTTTGCTAGAAGTGCATTCAGTTTTTTTTCTGTGTGAATTTTATTACGTTGGTTGTTGTATGTAGTGTGGCAGTCTGGAAATTAAATGGCCAGTGAGTGGCGCCGAAAGGTTAATCTACTGTGTTAAAAAAATGACATACTATTACAATAAACTCTTCCCTAAACGTAAATGAAAGTGTTAACAAAAGCAAGATAAAAACACATTTGCTGAAGCAGCCATGCTATTTTAGCTTGCTTCTACAAGTCTTTGTTCTCTTTTATCATGACTCATTGTAAGTGCAGTGCTTTACCAGGTGAGCTACCGAGCAAGTTTACTATGTTAGAAAGACCATATATGGAGCTGGCTATGTGAAGTAATTTAAAAATGTATATATTTACAAATTATGAAAAAGCACTATGATACAGTGTTTTGAAGTCATAACATAGTATTATGCAAGGAATCATGCAAAAAAATACAAATAAAAATTATGAACTGATCATCATAATTTGTTGAATGGAACAAAAGTTGTTGGTTTTTTACTGGAACTATAGTGTTCATTTCAGCTGGAAACTGAGGTGATTTGTTATGCATAGGTGTTTTTGGAGTTTTGCAAAAGGAAAATGTATTTCTATTGATCCTATGTTCCCTGAATATTTTGAAAACAACATTTCTTTCACTTTATGTTTAGTTACATGTTCCTCTGTTTTTACATCAGTTACATGAAGATTGAGCCTTACTAATGTTAAAAAAAGTGAGCCAATGCCAATCTACTGTCATGCCAGCGAGGACAAACAGAGCCCCTGTGGGATTTTTGTAACAACAGCAATACATCACTGCTCCAATTAGCCCTGTTACATGCTCAATTAAGCTGTTCACATGCATCATCTGTGCCAAATATCTGTCAACAGATGTACATGGATAAAAAACACACATAATGAGTTTTAAAACATGACATTAGTACACATTATGACAACATTTTGTACAACGATATTTATGGTAGTGTCACGGATGCTCTTCAGCGACAATAAAAAGGCCCAGGATTCCCTGCTTTGTTTTGCCTCTAGGCAACATTACAGGTCTTTGATCGAAGTATACAATAATCTAGATTTAGAAAAACAAGACTGATAAGCATTCAGCTAGAATATATCAATATATCAGCCGTCAGTTTGCGTTCTAGAAGAAATCAAATCCTCCTTTCCCCTGATTTGCATAGGCGAGAGCATCGCTCAGTCTTATGATGGAAAAAGTGACATATTCTTAATTCAAGAAGCCTCCCCCACTCTGCTAATATGTCATGGTGCATTCCCAAGGACCCAAACGAGACAGAATGAATCTGAGCGTAGATGTGGCCGCTGGGTTTCCCTCCTTCCCATTCTCTTTACTTCCCACTCGGCTTTGGGTTTTTTATTAATTTTATTTAATTATCCTAAAAAGCTCTTTTTACACCGTAGCGGCGGCGCTCCACTCCCCCAGTATGAGCTATGTAATTTAATAAAGCTCCATTAAAGGGAGGATTTGATTAAAAAATTAAGCTGCCACGATCAGCCCTTCCCCCCACCCCAAGTTAGGATGAGATCCAATATTTCACATTATGAATATGTCGAGTGGAAATTATCACCGCAGGACAAATTAATACATTTCACGGGACCTCCGCGATGACAAGCGGAGGAGACGAATGTAAAGAAAGTTAAAGAAAGGGGAAAATGAAGTGTGAACTTGTGCCTTTATCTCAGGTGTTCCGCCTTTTTTCCGCTCTTGTCTTTCCCATCATGCTCCGTGTTCAAATCTCTTCTCGTAATTCCCCATTTTCCACTTCCTCCTGACCGAGTCCGAGTCAAATAACTCAAATGGAAGTCTCTCGGCCGGCCGGCCGGCGTATGACGACACCAGCCTGCAATTTCACGACGACCCGAGCAAAGTCCGCAGCGCGACTTTCTGGCTCGGCTTCGGAAAACGTTCCTGTTGCCTAATTGTTTATACATAGTGTAGCGACCCTTTGAAATCCCATCTGCCCCGCCGTCCAACCAGAACAAGCACGCCGTGTGCATGTGTACGCACAAAGACTTGCTGATAAAGAAAACGTGCGAGCCACCGATTGCCATCGGTCAGGAGCGAGATGGCAGGATTTGGAAAAAAGCACGGAGGCCCCGTGCAGTTTAAAGTTAAATGACATTTTGGCAATCCGGTTTTGGAGGAGAAACATAATCTGCGCAATTAATGCCTGAAAATTATAGCCTGGATCTAGTGGTGGTTTGAAGCATAAGTTATTGATTTTGAAATGAAAACCTGTACTCTTCAAGGTTAAATCCAGTCTACCCTCATTACGGCTCTGTCCTTGAGAGGACCCACATTAGGGGCCGCAGCAAGGAGGAGAGAGGGGCTGCTTTAATGAAGGTGAATTTAATGGGATTTAATGTAGCTGGGGGCAATGGAGCAGCAGAGATAGGGTTTTAACAAAGAGCCGGGGAGCAGGGGTACAGCCCAGAGAGCAGCCATTTTCCATTCTTTTTATTTATTTCGCCATTCAGCCAGATGGGATGAAAGCACACCATGTCTTAGTTGTAAGTGGGTCCCACGAGTCAGCACTTACTCTTTGCTCTGGAGTCAAGCCGGCAAAAAAGAACCCGGCTTTTCCACCCCTGTCATCTACACAGCCTATTGTACAGACCAATATAACATGATACGATTTTTTTTTTTCCTTAAAAAAAGGATCCCAATCTGTTCCACACACCTAACCCCTTCAACCTGGGCTGAGGACGACGGGACGTAACACGCCGTGCCGTCCAAGTATCTGACGGTACATTCCAAAATTCTTCTTCAAGAATGCATTTAAATGATTTACAAGCCACTGATGTGAAAGACACACTCATTTTGCAAACGCTCAGCATGTCTTGGCTTCTCCGAGCTGTTAATAATTGTTTTTATTGTACGACTAAGTTTAATTTCCATTCCGCGCGATCCATTGTATGCATAGACATAGTGTAAAAACCGCATTCTTTCTTTCTATCTTTCTTTCTTTGACAATGTCAGACAGTGATTACGTCACTCAGTATCTTTGACCAGGGGTTATAGCTACCAGCGTTAGTTCAGAAACACTGATGTAGATGTAGGCCTACCTCATGTTTTTATATATATATATATATATATATATTTATTTTGGCTAATGTTTCTTTTATTTTAAGCAATAAAAATGTTTTTATGCTTTGTTTTTTTGTGCTATGTTTTTATGGTTTTATGCTAGATTTTGTTTTTATACTTTGTGTTTTCATTTTAATATTAGTTATTTTGTTGTTTTTTTAAAAAAAAAAAAAATGATATGTCTATATAGTAATGTATAATATATCTATACAGTTTTTCTTTTTTTTTTTAATTACGATCTAGTTTTTAGTTTTAGTTTATTTAGCTATAGTTATATTAGTAATTAAACTAAAAAAAAAAAAAGGAACATTTTCCGCTATCTGGACCACTATCTGAAAAAGTTTGTGTTGTTGTTGTTGTTGTTGTTGTTTTCTTTTCTTTTCTTTTCTTTTCTTGTCTTTTCTTTTCTTTTTTTTTTTTTTTTCACTGCAAAAAATGCTTTTCTTAAATAGATTTTTTGTCTTGTTTCCAGCCAAAATATCAAAAAGTCTTGTCCAGAAAAAAAGTCAAAATTAAGTGAGTTTTTGCTTAGAACAAGCATAATAATGCCATTGGGGTAAGCAAAATAATCTTATTACAAATAGAAAACAAGATTATTTTGCTTACCCCATTGGCAAATTATTTTGCTTGTTTCAAGCAAAAACTCACTTAATTTTGACTTTCTTCTGAATACAAGACAATAATTTTTACTTGTCTAGAAAATCCTTCTTGATTTAAGAATTTTTAGATATCTGGGCTTAAAACAAGACTAAATAATCTAAATAAGAAAGTATTTTTTGTAGTGTGAACGTGTTTTTTGTTTTAGTTAGCGATAATAGCCCTGGGTTGTACTCATGTCTCCGGCTTCCTTTCACCAAAGACAAGCGGCCATTCAAGGAGTTGTCAACTTTCAGACCTGCTTCCATTATTAATTGCGTGTAGCTTGCATAACAACTGTTGAGGCCCCATCGGATGAGTCAAGCTGCACACCATAGCGCTGAGGTCACATCTCTCTCAGCCATGCCCTCGGCTTCTCATGTGCTTGATGAAAACAATGTGTGCTCTCTGCAAATAACATTAAACAGCCCGCTTCTACAGTAATGCCCCATAAATATGCCCAAATCTTGAAAAGCAAAAATAATTACTTTCATACCTTGTACTGAGGCCGTCGCACAGATTCATTTCTCTTCTCAACCCCCCCAACGCCACACACTTTTCTCTTTCTAGCCTCACAAATCAGCCTCCGCCATGAATGCGGAGTCGGGATGCTTTAAAGAGCACAAACAACGCATTAATTAGAAGTGTCAGTGCGATGAAATTGCTCATAGTTTTCTCTTCTGTAAAGTTTCATGATAATAATCCCAGTAAGCCATTACACATCACTTGTATTTTACCCATGCCTGGCAGCCAGTCTAGGCTAAAAATGAATTACAGCTCATCTCCAACTTATTTTACTCACTCTCCCTTTGAAAGAAACTCCTGAGATGAGTTCACCCGACACGCTTATGTTGAATAATACCTCTCCGCATTTTAATCAGCAAAACACACTGTTGATGCATCGCTTCATGCGCGTTCTGCCGATCTCAGAGGGGCCGCTCAAAACTTTAGAGGAAAACAAGCACTCCATTGCTAAGAGGTCAAACTCCGGGTATATAATTAAAGACATACACCTAGCGCAGTGGTGGGTACGTGAGAGGCATAATTAATGTACAGGCATGCGCTTCCAACTCACTGATCCTCTGCCAAGTTCAGCATGTGCGGACATGATGCTCCAGCCAAGGGCACTGGCGTAATGATGGACGGGGCAAAGACGTCCTCCAAGACTCACCTTGCCCTTTAAACATTTGCAGAGCAACAGGGATATCCGCACGACAGGGAAACCCCAGGTGTCAAAGGTCACCAGGCATCTCGAATGTGAGCTGGAATGGAATTTGAGCCCCTGTGAGCAATTCAAAACTATTTCCTTTACTCTTAAAACTAAAGGTTCTTTATTGGCATCGATGGTTCCGTGAACATCCACCAAACCTTTGCGTTGTGCAAAAGGTTCTTTATAGTGGAAAAAAGCTCTTTAGAATATTCAAATGTTCTTCACACTTAGAAAAAGTGGTTGTTTTAAAAACTTTCCTCTGAAAGTTTCTTTGAGGAGCCAAAAATGGCTGTTGCATCAATAGATGACTTCATATACTGCACATACTGCATTTAGGGTTAAGTTTAGAGGTTTAGAGTGGGATTAGCCAAAAAAAAAAAAAAAAGAATAAAAATAAATATTTTATGCTATATTGTTACTAAAATGGTCATTTTCCTGTACATTTATGTCTGTTATGCTCTTTTAATACGCTTAAGGTTAAAATAAAATGGTTAATGAAATCTAAATAATTTTTCTATAAAATAATGAAAGTGCATCTATACAAATATTGAAATATTCGTAATGATTCGCAAATATTTTATATTGTTTTGCTGTGAATACAAAATGTTTACAGTTTAAAAGTTTCAGTGTCTGAATTATGTTTCAGCATCAGTCAAAACCTACTGCAAAACTGCAACTTCGACAACAAAAATGTATGTTTTTTTCACCTGTAAATGTCATGTACTGATACTTACATGTAAACAATGAGACCAGGCTGTAAAAATAAAATAAAATAAAATAAAATAAAATAGGTTTAGTGGGATTAGCCAATCTAAAAAAAAAAAAAAAAAAAAAAGATTAGAAATAAATGAATTAAATTAAATTTTATGCTACATTGTTACTAAAATGGTCAATTTCCTGCACATTTCTGTCTGTTATGCTCTTTTTATACTTTATACGATGGTTAAAATAAAATGGTGTCTTAAAATAAAATTATATGTTTCACCATCATTTTAAATGTACTACAAAACTGCTACTTCTATAAAAAAAAAACAAATCTGTACATGTAAACAAAGAGACCAGGCTGAAAATAAAATAAAATAAAATAAAATAAAATAAAATACAATTTTGAACTGGTTACACTTTATATTTTACAGTCAACTTTCATTCTACTAAATATAAGTAACAAATATTTTGCATTGTTTAGCTGTGAATACAAGATGTTTACAGTTTAAATGTTTTAATGTCTTAATTATATGTTTCACCATCAATCGAAACGTATACTAAAATAATATAAAAAATTATACAATATAAAATTAGTCAAAGAAGGCATTTCATGATTAGTCTTTTTGTAAGTTCATTTGAAAACATCAAGAAATACTCGATATTCATTTCAGTTAGGACTACAGCTTTTAACAAAGGGGGGGCCTAGAAAAGGTATAGTTCAAACTAATTGAACATATAAAAAAAAGAGAAATAAGAAAATCAAACATTACGTGGAGGTACTTGAACCCAGTCCCCCCTTTTGCAGACCTGAGTAACCCCATCAAAAAGCAAAGTCAACATTAATTGGAAAGAAATTAGGAAACCTTGTCAAAGCTAGTTAATTTTTTATACTTTCTAAACGACAGTGATCACAATAAAACAAGCTGCATTGTTCGCACATCTGCATTTTCCATTTAATCCTTGACTTTCATTGGAGCTGTCTGTAATCCCTCAAACATGACTAATGGGAAACATTAAGTACAAGTTCGGGAACGAGTGGTTTTAATTAAAAGCTGCTTCGTAGAGGCCTTGGATGGCTGGAGTTTTTTTTTTATAATTCTTCAGAGGAGCCAGCATGTGTTTTTCCTTTTATTAGCAGTTATGGACATACTCGGTCAGCACAAGGTGTTGCACATTTTCTGCAGAAACTTAAAAGCAAAGCACTGCTATCTAAACCACATTTCTCTTCGACGACGGCTTTCAAGTTTTGGAGAGCGACTAAATAGTGAAGAATGACTGAAGGGGAACAATGATGTAAATGACGGTGTAAATGGAATGAAGATGGAGCTCAAATAGCCATATTTAGAAAATACAACGTCTTGTGGGCGAAATGAAATAAATGGTTAAAACATGCAGAGTGGCACGTCAGATGGATACGGGAGGAAAAAAGAAATAAAACAAAAAAAAATCAATTTTACAGCTTCCGACAGAGGAAATAGTTAGGGATCTCCGCTGGAATCTTCATGGGAAACATTCATGACCTTGTGCTGACAGCAGTTTGTTCCACCCACATGTAGTGAACTCAAGTTTATAAGAGTTAATGAACACTACTGCCATACCGATTTTCAGTATGAGTGTGTGACACTTTGACCTCACATTTTAAAGCAGGGTAGTCTACTGCATATGGGTGTAATCACACAAGCAGATCCATTCGGATCATGGCCTCTATACGCATGTCATGGCCTTGAAATCCAACACATTGGATATGAAAAGAGTATCGTCTTTAACTATAACCTCTGGAGACGTTATCTGATTGTGCTGGATTTGGCTTTGAAACTGTTTTATGATGATACATGCATTATATTTTGTGTTACCTTTTTTATTGTACATATTTTACCCATATACTATATATATATATAATATATATTATATTATACAGTCAGCATTATTAATGCTATTATTAGGGTGTTTTTAATACTAAATGTTAGCATTAATAATCCCCTATTCATAATTAATACTAATAACATGTACTACTGTATTTGAATTTTTTGAATAATAACTGGGTAAAATACAAACAAATATTACAAATATACACATCTGTCAAAAGTTTTTGAACAGTAAGAAGTTTTTTAAAGAAGTCTCTTCTGGTTACCAAGGCTGCATTTATTTGATCCAAAATACAGCAAAAGCATTAATATTGTGAAATATTTTTACTATTTAAAATAAACACTTCTATTTGAATATATTTTAAAAAATTATAATTTATTCCTGTGATCAAAGTAATTTATTCCTGTGATCAAAGGTACATTTTCATAATTTATATAATTTAATGTACACAAATATACATTTACAGGTATTTTATACATGTACAATTTTTCCTCCACCTTGTGAGTACAGCTGTCCAGTGAGATGTGATGAACATTATTATTATTGTAATTATTATTATTATTATTAATCACCATCAGTTGCATCACTACTCTTGCAGTGAGAGTAGTTTAGTAGTAATGTATTATATATATAATTTTATATATATATTATATAAATTTATATATTATACATTTTTATATATTATTACATATAGTAATTTTTATATTTTATATAACATTTTAATATTTCATATATAGTTACATTAAATAAGTATTATTAACAATATTATTAATTAATCTGTATATTGTTAATAACAATCATCCTCATCTATTACAGTGAGACAGTGAGAGTAATATAACATTTCTATATATTTTATATAATTACATATACTTTTTAATTTTATATATATATAGTTACATGCGAAACCCTTGCAGAATCTCTGAAAATGTTAATAATTTTAACAAAATAAGAAAGATCATACAAAATGCATGTTATTTTTTTCATGTTATTTAGTACTGTCCTGAGTAAGATATTTTACATAAAAGATGTTTACATAGAGTCCACAAAAAATAGCTAAAATTATGAAATTAACCCCCTTCAAAAGTTTGTGAACCCTTGGTTCTTAATACTGTGTGTGGGTACCTGGATGATCTACGACCTGTTGTTTTGTTTTGTGATAGTTGTTCATGAGTCCCTTGTTTGTTCTGAACAGTTAAACTGAGCACTGTTCTTCAGAAAAATCCTCCAGGTTTTGCAGATTCTTCAGTTTTCTAGCATCTTTTGCATATTTGAACCCTTTCCAGCAGTATTTTGAGATCCATCTTTTCACATTGAGGATAATTGAGGGACCCAAACACAACTATTAAAAAGGTTCAAACATTCACTGATGCTCCAGAAGAAAACATGATGCATTAAGAGCCAGGGGGGTGAAAACTTTTGAACAGGATGAAGATGTCCACATTTTTCTTATTTTGTTGAACTTTTTTTTTTTTTTTTCCATTTAGTACTGCCCTTCGGAAGCAACAGAAGATACTTGCATGTTTCCCAGAAGACAAATTAAGTACAATTTACTTTGATCTTCAAATTTTTAAATTGTTCCCATTTTTTAATGATTTATAATTATTATGTATTATATAGAGAGAATTTGTATTTTTATAATATTATTAATTAACATATATAATGTTAGTATTCTCTCTTGCAGTGGGAGTAGTGTATAAGGAAGAATGGATATTTTCTTTCTCCATGTCAGCAATCATTTACAAACTAGTTCTATGAACCATCACTTTGTACTTATGGCTCATTCTATAAAATCACTGCTGAAAGTCTCATTTAATCAAATGTAATTACTTCAACCACATGTTATTTTCGTGAATCTCAAGTCATCATATCAATCCACTGATGTATGCAGGCTCTTTTCTTCATGCGGGTCATGGCACGCTTCAGCCTTTGCACTGCAATGCCGTCCATATAATGCTTTTGTCCATCCGCCCGGAATCTTCCCCTTGTGTCCGCTTAGAAATGGCGGACAGTGCTGAACGCTCAGCGTGCTCGTCTGCATCTGAAGACGTCTGGAAAAGCCATCGGTCCGAGCCCGTTTTTGGAGTGTGCGCTCTGAACTGCCTCCCGGACTTGGCGGTGTCCATGACAGGTCCTCTCCTGGTGAGCTTGCTCCCATGATGAATGGCCACCTTTCTGTTCTTTATTGCTCCACTAAATCATACAACTGCCATGTGTTTATAACCCATTTTTGCTGCTTTTTTATCCCCCCTCCGTTTTTTGGAATTAAACTACAGACGTCTTGTTTTTTTTTTTGTTTTTTTTTAATAAGGAACATGCAGGTCTAAGAGACATTTCGCATGAAGTTTGCAGGCTTCTAATTCACAAATGCAGATAACATCCAATGAGCACATGCTCACGTTCATGGTAAGCTTGCTGTGGATATTAGAGGACCTCAAAAACATGATCCGTCAGCTTCATTACTGAAATGGTAGCAAATGGAAAGCACAAAAACCATTAAGTCCCTTCAACTAAAAGTCTTGATGCTCTAACTAATAAAGTGAATATTTGGAGTGGTTCAATTTTGTTGATAATTCAATTGTGCAGCGCTTAATGACTAGATGGTGCAATGCATCATCGTCCAGTATACCACAAAGTAATTCTCATTCTACACCTCCTGGTCATGTATTTTTATGCTTAGATTTTTTCCCATTAGGAAACTGGCCTAGTAATGATACAGTGCATTATTTCAGCTATTGCTTTTGCAGAATTAACTGAGGTCTGTATGAAATATGTAGCATGGATATGATACATCTCCATAGTGTAATCATACTTTCTACTGCCTGATTACCTCCAGCTCTGGTCATTCCAGTCGTTTTCATAAACCTGAGCAATTATTTCTGTGTGTGTGTGTGTGTGTGTGTGTGTGTGTATGTGTGTGTACTGCATATATAAATACTCTAGATAGATAGATACTATTCTATTCTAGCTATCGCTTGTGCAAAATTCCATAGTATATAGTATATATTTAAAAGCATGACTTAATTTGACTCCACCAAACAAAAGATTTGAAAAAGAAAGTTTCAGATGCCAGGCTGCTCTGAAGCACCAGAGCCATCATTTATTTATGTTTGGTTAATAGCCCTAGCCGCATTACAGGCAAGGTTGTGACAGCACTGAGCAACAGCCAAGTCCAATTTTGCTGCTCTCCACACTTTACCTTTCCAAACTGCACAGGCACTGACTCTGAAATACAGCTGCTCTCACCCATCAATCACCCTTCAGTCCACACATGCAGACAGGTAGAGCTGCCTCTAGTGCACCTGTGAGGAGTAAATTCTGGTGCACTGACAAAGCCTTACACTGGCTCTATACGCTTTCAGATTTAAGACAGGTGAGCCACTTATTTTAGTCACTTAAGGCATAGAATAGAGCGCCGCAATATGAACCTTTGGTATCTGCCTTTGGTAGACTTTCTCGTTTTGTAATGGTAAGACATGTTTCATGCTGTTTCTCCATAAAAAGCTGCATATGGTTTTACGTCTGGCATTTGTTCTGTGAGTGCTCTTCAAAAAAATGTGAGGTATTGATGTATACGCTGTACTTTGTCGCCACCTAGTGATCGTATGCAAAAATCATTTCAGGCCATTACTTTAAAATAAAATAAAATAAAATAAAATAAAATAAAATAAAATAAAATAAAAAAATTTAATATTTTGGATTTTTTTTTTTCCCCAGAATTACCAAAAATGTACTAATAATTAGAATCTTTAAAAACTGATTAGTCATGCAAATAACCTTGAATTCCAATTGCTTTTTTTTCAATATGAAGCAGCAATAACTTTCTTGGGGACCATGGCACACTCGCTGCTCAGCTGTGATGTGACTGACAGGTTTTTATGAGCTATCAGTCATCTAAAGCGTGGTCTGTGTGTGTTATCGTGTGTTGGGGGAGGTCTGACCCACGGCCTAGCCTGACATTTAGTGAAGGAGCGATGCTCACTAAGGAAATCCCATTACAGCAAAGCATGATGGATCTTTTTCTTCTAAAAAAGTAATATGCAGCCTGACATATAATTTGTCATAATTTGTACAAAATAAAATGACTACATTCAGTCTTACTGCTTTTTATGTTTATTTTATAATCTGTTCTCTACTTTAAATAGCTTTTATTGTTATTGAGCTAAAAAGTGGCTGCAAAAGACTTCTAATATTATTAAAATTTCAGTAATATATTTGTAAGCTATCATCTGTGCTGAATTATTATTTCGTAAACGGACTGAATAGAAAAAAAAAAAAACAAGTGTACATCTAAACAAACAAACATACAGAAAGATGGAAACCAAACAATATTACATAATATGCATATAAACTCAATGCTGTAACAAAGAACATGACCGCATCTGCTACATATTGTTGAGATTTGATCAAAAATGCGTATAAATATGGATGTGTGTAGGATGAAAAGAAAACACATAAAAGGAGTAAAACAAAAGATTAAAGAGATAGTTCACCCAAGAATTAAAATTACCCCATGATTTACTCACCCCATACATTACAACATATATATGCATTGAATTAAAAATGGTGATTTTATTGTCGTTAAAATTCATTAATCGTAAACTCTAGCCACTTTATTTTCAGTGATTTTTGAGAAAACAAGCTCAAAGTTGCTTATAATAAGCTGACTTGGCAACACTGGTTGCATGTCACTTCACACTGAAATGGTTTCTTGAAGAGATAGCTCACCCAAAAATGAAAACTACCCCATGATTTGCTCACCCTCAAGCCACCATAGATGTATATGACTTTATTCTTTTAGATGAATACAACCAGAGTTATATTTAAAAATGTCCTGGGTCTAACAAGCTTAATAATGGCAGTGAATGGGTGTTGAGATTTTGAAGTCTAATAAAGCACACCCATCCATCATAAAAAGTACTCCACATGGTTCTGGGGGGTTAATAAAGGCCTTCTGAAGTGAATCGATGCGTTTGTGTAAGAAAAATATTCATATTTAAAACTTTATAAACTGTAATCTCTAGCTTCCGCTAATTGTCATACGTGCATTCATGAAAGAGTGACGTTCAATTGGATGATGTACTGTATGGACGTAGACGTAGCGTAAGTTCCAGTGGGGATATGCTAGTCTCATGAGAACCAAGTTTTGTTTACAGCAAAGGGAAACCAGTCTCCTCCTGGCTTATATCAAAATCCTCTGACATTTTCTTTGACAAATCCTCATTTTGTACTAATTAATGACTGGTGTTTTGTTTTGCTCTCTCCACTGCGTTTCCACATTTGTCAATTTTACGTTCATTACCTCATTCGTCTACATTCTACGTCATCCGCTGGAATGCCACTTTCTCAGTTTACAAAGTTTTAGATATGGATATTTTTTTTTACACAAACACATTGATTTGCTTCAGAAGGCCTTTATTAACCCCCCAGAGCCATGTGGAGCACTTTTAATATGGATGGATGCACTTTACTGGACTTCAGAATCTCAACAGCCATTCACTGCCATTATAAAAAGAGCCAGGACATTGTCTAATATAATTCTGATTGTATTCATCAGAAAGAAGAAAGTCATATACACCTAGGATGGCTTGAGGTTGAGTAACTCATGGGGTAATTTTCATTTTTGGGTGAACTATCCGTTTAAGAAACCATTTCGGCGTGAAATGACATGCAACCAGTGTTGCCAAGTCGACTTATTTTAAGCAACTTTGGGCTTGTTTTCTCAAGAAATCATTAAAAATTGCTGAAAATTAAGCGGCTAGAGTTTTTTTTGAAGGCAATAAAATCACTGTTTTTAATTCAGTGCATATATGTTGTGATAAGATGGTCGTTTGGTGCTTGAATAATGTACCTGGGAAGTTAGACTTTTGGCTGAAAGGGACTAGAAATGGTTCAACGAATGAAAACGAGTAGCATTTTGGCAGAACATTATAGAAAATGTTAACAAAATATATATAGAGGGTTCCCTATGCAGACTGCATAATGTGTTTATGGCCCACCACCCAAAACCAGGGGTTGCTTATTTTGGGCTTGTATTTTCAAACCGGGTATATATGCTTATTTTGATCTTTTTTAGACCAGGTCACTTATGTCTCTAGAAAAACATGGCAACACTGACAGCAGCTACTGTATGAAATAAGATCAACAGATAAATAAAGAAACTTTATTAACTGAATAAAGAAACGTGCAAAACTTACTGACTGCACCTTTAAGGATTCAAATAGTTTTGGGGGGGCACTCAATAGCATTCTTGTTGATTGTGTTAATAGCTAATACCATTCTGTGGTGAAAGAGCTCAAGTTGATCTTATTGTTTCACTTCAAATGTGATACAATTTGAATGTGGCAAAAGAGAAAGAATGTAACGCAATAGCGTGTTATCATGCTGCCTTTGATCAATAGCACCATTGACCTGATAGCAAATATACCAAAAGGGCAAAGTTTGAAAATAAAAGCTACTGGCTGTTCTCCTGAAGAAAGAAGATGGGCATCCAGCCACCAAAACACCTCTCAAACTTTAATAAAATTCACACTACGTTCACACTACAAGTGTGTGATCTTGCTTTAGGCCTCAGCGCTACTCATGGCCTCAGGCCTTAAGGTGCTTTTCTGAAATAAAGCAAATCAACCAACAAAGCAATGCTATGCTGTTGTTACTGAACAATAAATATGAGCTTGATGTTATTTCCCACTGAAGAGTGAGTCATGTTTACCTGATCCAGATCCCTCCCCTTTATGATTCCCTCTGCACTGATAAGAGAACAGCAAACACATAGACATTTGGCAAAATCTCAGCCTCTCTATCAGACTAGCTCTGATGAGTCTTGGACATTAATTACTGTATCCTCAGTTCCTGGGTGCAGGCAATGTATGGCAGAACAACGATCTTTGTGTGATTCCACCATTTGAAGTCCATTGACAGGAAAGGGCAGAGTAATAGATCCAGGAATGGACTGATATGCCGAGGCTGAAGTGTTTACAATCTCGGATGGACTCAACGGGCCGCTGATTGCAACGCTGGTGAGCTTTACGGTGTGCTGTTGATTCTCTGATACAGGCGAATCCCGATTTTACCATGAAGATCTCTGGGACTTCACTTGACCTGGGTGCAACAGACTATGGAATAACCCTGGACCCCACATTCACCATGTTGGAGTTTGACGGTCTACGTGTTCTCCCTGTACAAACAGGTAAGTCTAACCTTTGGTCTACTGACTCATTACCCAGTTATTGACGCAAAAAGACAGTAATGATTTCTGAAGACAAGCGTCATGAATGTTGTTGTATGTTTGATCCTGCTGAAAGAAAAAAAAAACTGCTAACAAAATACATTCTAAGAATGTTTGATAATGTTAAAAAAATGTTATTTAAAAACATTCTATAAGTTTCCAAATGTACAGTATTTTAAATGTTTAAAAACGTTTTAAGAACGTTAAGAGAACATTCCATTTTATCATTTTGAAAACATTATGGGAACCATACTTTTAAATGTTCTCTAACATTCTGAACCAACTAGTAATATATAAACGAACATTCTATTAATGTTACTGTTTGTTAATAACTTTGAGAGAACCTAGATAAACCATTAAAGTTCTGAGAACTTAGTTAATGCTGGTTAGTGTTGGTGAACCAGCTTAGCCATATTAACCATCATGATCTTTCAAATGAATCTGGTTGACCAAAAAAGTGTGGCTAGTTAAGGTGGTTGAGTACTGACTTAAAACAATGTCCATGAAAAAGAAAAGGACAAACGAAAAGGATATTGTACTATTTGTATTTATGGTTTCATACAGTTTTTATACTGATTTAACGTTTTTTAATTAACTGACTCTAAAAATGTAATAACCATATGAGTTATGCATATCCTAATCACTGTTATTTTAAATGTATTTTGAAATGCATCTTGTTTATAAAGTAAAATGTTTATATATATAAATATGAATTATATGTAAAAATATATGTATGAATTATTATGGAATATCATATCACATTTTTCCCTTTGCGTGACCTTTTAATACATGATCTAATCTTGACGTAAAGGTCAAATTATCTAATATTTCACCATTTTCTGTTTTATATAATTTTTCTGAATTTTTTTCGTACCACGACTTTAATTTTGTTCGCAAATGTTTTCAAATATTAAGAATATTTTGCTTTTCAACTTTTTTTCTTAAGAAATAATATAAGTAATGATGACTTTACAATAAGGTCTCATTTTGTTAACATGTATTAACTAACATGAACTTGAACTAACAGTCAGCAATATAATTTTTACAGCACTTATTAATCTTTCTTAATCATAATTTGTTCATGCTCACAATGCATTAACTGATATTAACAAATTTAGTTTTTTAAAATATATTAGTAAGTGCTGATATTTTAGTTTACATATTTATTAGTATTTTTAAATCTTAGTTAATGTTAACTTGTCTACAGTTCTTTTTTTTTAAAAATGAGATTTATAAATCATCTGAAACTTGAATAAATAATCTTTCCATTGATGTATGGTTTGTTAGGATAGGATATTTGGCCAAGATTCAACTATTTGAAATTCTCGAATCTGAGGGTGCAAAAAAATCAAAATATTGAGGAAAAATCACCTTCACAGTTGTCCAAATGAAGTTCTTAGCAATGCATATTACTAATCAGAAAATAAGTCCTGATATATTTACAGTAGGAAATTTACAAAATATCTTCATGGAACATGATCTTTACTTAATATCCTAATGATTTTTGGCATATAATTTTGACGCATACAATGTATTTTTGGCTGTTGCTACAAATATACCTGTCCTACATAAGACTTGAGGTGAATAAGATAATTAAGATAATTTGAGGTGAATCAGAAATGTTCATCAAAGATTTCCAAAGGCAAGAATGGGTATTGTTTTGGTTTTAGGACAACTTTGATGAAAGGTTTTGATCCACCTCAAATGTTGACTACTGTAAACACATAAAAAGAATGTAATACTTTTAATGTGGCATTTTCTTATGACATTGAGACATTTGTCTCACCCTGACAGTCTTGAAATGAAATGGAAATAAATTGATAGATAAAACAAACAACGAGTGTCACGTCATTGACCTAGTTAACAATCCCACAGAGGCAGTAGCATCCCATTCTCCAGCCCAGCTTCCAAAACACAATTTATGCTGTTGACCAGCAAAGTTGGTCTTTTCAGCAGGGGAGGCTTGTTTAAATATGATTGATATTGCATTTGAGTTGCATATACACTACATGCACGGTTGAGTTAAAACATAAACACAAAGATAAATGTTTAAAGGCGGTCTGTCAGCAGTTTGTATGCATGTCTGCTGCCAATGAACATGGAGAACTGCAATGCAAGCCAAGTAGAGCATGTGTTTAACCACTCTCGTTTTAAACTCTTCCATACTTGAGTGTTTAGGCCATTTGCTCACTGAGCAGGGCACTAAAAGGTAACTTCACAATGACATTAGTTCCTATAGCATGAGATGCTGCTATTTCAATTACTGTCTGGTCATAAGAGGAATTTCAAAAGCCTATGCGCCCCACTTCAACCTGTTCCTGCTTTCCATTATAATCTCATTTTCTTTAATCATTAGAAGCGCTGCTGATTCAGACATACTGGATCCATCTTACCAAAGCACACATGCGTGGGTGCCAGAAGCATTGTAGTCTCTTAATATAATATAACTGCCCTTTGAACCCAGAGGCGTTCTGTATGTTAGAGCATATTACCTCTCTGAGTAGCTTTAAAGTGCTGAGTGTATTATTTGCATACATTAGGCTTTATAAGTGAAGATGTGACATTCGCTGGCTTGAGATACAAACTGGTGGCAATCAAATTCAGAGTGCAATTTAATGCAACACATGAGGGAATTGAATTAAATTTTAGCTAACACTGCGAAATTACCTGGGAAATAGCAGTAGACAGAGTCTTTTCACTGACCTGTTTAATTAAATGGAGTTTCTCTTTCGCAAAGTAATAAGTACAGACACTCTGACGCTGGGCGGATATAATCCACTGGGTGATTGGACACATTTCCTCCACTGAGTAAGAATTGCAATGATTTACGTCAGGGATCTGCAACAGGGGGACTGATGTTAATTTTTTCTCAACTGTATTTTATATGGGGAAAAAATAGTTTTAAATGTAGCATTACATCACTTGCTTACCAGTAGAACCTCTGCAGCGAATGGGTGCCGTCACAATGAGCATCCTGATAAATACATCAGAATAATCCACAAGTAATCCACACCACTCCAGTCCATCAATTAACAAACTGAAAATTAATCATTAAGATGTTTTTAAGTATAAACTGTAGCTTCTTGCTAAAATATGAGTCCTCTCTCCAAAAAGTCACCTTGTCTGAATCAGGAGAGAAATGTGCACTGATCAAACACCGTTTACAAGTGAAAACAGTCCAAAATGGTTCTCAACGAATATATGGGTTGATTTTGATGTGAGAGAATAGGGGATGGACTTTTTCAATTGAGGACACGTTATTATTGATGATTGATTATGGATTGTGGCCAGAAGTTTAAAATGCCTTCATGATGGTAATAATGATTATTGATCAAATGTTCTAAATTACCTTTTATTCAGCAAGTATGCATTAAATTGAAAACTGTAGCTTAATAGAGAAGTTCACTTCCAGAACAAAAAAAAATACAGATAATTTACTCACCCCATTGTAATCCAAGATGTTCATGTCTTTCTTTCTTCAGTCCATGAGAAATTATATCCATTTAGTGGTGCCCCCAAGTTTGAACTTCCAAAATGCAGTTTCAATGCAGCTTCAAAGAGCTCTAAATAGGGATGTGACGAGATCTGGTGACCATATCCTAGCTAAACATTTTGCAGTGTTTACATTAGAGCTGCACGATTAATCCTTAAAAGATACAGATCTCCATTCAAACACTCACGCGATCTTATTCCTGAATGACAACGATTTAGCTATGTCTATTACGGCTGTTTCACATCGCGAGTGTCAGTGGAACATGAGACCCACGTTTTGTGGCTGCCCATGTTAATGAATCAGAGAGTCGGCCATCATTACGCTTCCGATGTGAACGCTGTCATTCACTGATATGGGCGGCGACAAAACAGGCGCTGCTAACGCTCCACTGACGCTTAGGCTGTGAAACAGGTGTTAAAGACATTCAAATCTGCATTCATACTGCTGCTGATCCAGAAAGAGCAACACAAACAGTCTTTTCAACCACATTGAAATCATTATTTCTGTGTTACAGACATTTAAATAACAGAAGTACTGGGATAAAAGTTTATAGTTTGGGTATAAACATTTATTGTCTACAGTAGCGATCAAAACGAAACTATCTTATCACTGGTATGTATTGTAAGGCTTATCCTGTTCCGCCAGGAGGTGGCGACAACTGCCCATTTAAAAAAAGTATGTCATTGAATCCTTCATTCAGGAGTCCAACAGTCAAACAAGACTTAATGAATTGAGACACAGACTCCTTCATTGATTTTTGTTTGTTTGTTTGTTTTTGTTTAAATGGATATATGTTTTTAAAAGACTTAAGCAATGAGCATTTTGTCAGAATCACTAGTAAATTATGTTATTTTGTTTAGTTTATCTTTTTTCTCTAGAATCGTGAGAGAATCATGGTCTCCAATTTATTAAAAACAACTGGGATTCTCAATTTATCCAGAATCGTGAAGCTCTTGTTTAAATGTTGTTTATTACTGAATATAATTCATTAAAATGGAAGTTTAATTTCATAAGGTTTAAAATACACCTACATGTTTATTTTTTTTTTATTTTTTTTTTTTTTTGCATTTTGACCTTTTCAGTTGAATAAAAGACTGAATAAATATTTTCCCTATATATTTCATTATTGAGGATTTCTTTTAAAAAGTTTAAAAATCTCCTCTCGTTCTAGTTAACCCAGTCTCATGTCTCGTCTCGTCTCGTGGGATAAGTGTCTCGTCACACCCCTAGCTCTAAACGATCCCAGCCGAGGAAGAAGGGTCTTATCTAGCGAAACGATCGGTCATTTTCGAAACAAATTGACAGTTTATATACTTTTTAACCCAACGCTCCTCTTTCTCTGTGATGCGCATGGGAACTCTGTTGTAATACAGTTAGGGTATGTAGAAAAACTCTCATCTCGTCTTCACCAATTTATAAATCATCCTACATAGCTTTTTTTTTTTTTTTTTGTAAAGGACGTTTGATCTTCTTTGTATGTTCACTTTGTAAACACTTGGGTCGGTACTTCTGCAGCGATGTAGAACGATTTTGAAGTTGGAGAAGAAAACGAGTTGGGAGTTTTTCGACATACCCTAACTGTATTGACCTGGATTAACGCATGCGCTTGGCATAGAATAGATCAAATGAGCGTTTGAGGTTAAAAATTATGTAAATTGTCAATTTGTTTTGAAAATGACCGATCGTTTCGCTAGATGAGACACTTCTTCATCGGCTGGGATCGTTTAGAGCCCTCTGAAGCTGCATTTAAACTGCATTTTGGAAGTTCAAACTTGGGAGCACTGTTGAAGTCCACTATATTGAGATAATTTCTGGAATGTTTTCCCTTAAGAAACATAAATGAACATCTTAGATGACAACGGGGTAAGTTAAATTAACTTTTGTTCTGGAAGTGAAGTTCTCCTCTAAATTTAAAAGTAACAGTAAAGACTTTTAAAATGTTACAAAATATGTATTTATTTATTTACTTTTAATGCTGTTCTTGAACTTTCTATTCATCATAGAATTCTGAAAAAAGTTTACCTAAAAATATTAAGCATCACAGTTGTTTTTAGTTGTGATGATAATAAGAACGTTTTTGGAGCGTCAAATCAGCATATTAGACTGATTTCTGAAGGATCATGTGACACTGAAGACTCCAGTAATGATGCTGAAAATTTAGCTTTGCATCACAGGAATACATATTATTTATAATTGTATAATGTTTCACAATATTGCTGATTTTACAGAATTTTTTTATCACTGAAATGCTAACTTAATGATCATAAGATACTTCTTTCAAAAATATTTTAAAAATCTTACTGACCCCAAACTTTTGAATAATGGTATATCTACATTGTCAAAGTTACAGATGTCAAATTCTGTTTTGTTAATTCTTTTTCCAATAAAGAGCCACTAATACCAGGCCATGCACCTGCATCAGTACCAGTGGCTGCACCGCAGCAGAGCAGCGTGAATCTCTGTGCTATCTGCGCAGACAGAGCTACAGGGAAACATTATGGTGCGTCCAGCTGCGATGGCTGCAAGGGCTTCTTCAGAAGGAGTGTGCGCAAGAACCATGCCTACACATGCAGGTGAGAACTCACCATCAGATTCACACCTATCCATTATATGTGGCCCTGGTCCACAAAACCAGTCATGAGTCAGTTTTTTGAAATTGAGATTTATATATTATCTGAAAGCTGAATAAATAAGTTTTCTATTGATGTATGGTTTGTTAGGACAATATTTGACCAAGATACAACTATTTGAAAATCTGGAATCTGAGGCTGCAAAAAATCTAAAAATTGAGAAAATCACCTTTAAAGTTGTCCAGATGAAGGTCTTAGCAATGCATATTACTAATAAAAAATTCAGTTTTAATATATTTATGGTAGGAAATCTACAAAATGTCTTCATGGAACATGATCTTTACTTAATATCCAAATGATTTTTGCATAAAAGAAAAATTAAATTAAAGAAAAATAATTTTGACCCATACAATCTATTTTTGACTATTGCTACAAATATACCCATGCTACTTAAGACTGGTTTTGTGGTCCAGGGTCACATATGTCCTTAACATACTTAGAATACCTTATTAATTAATCTCTAAAAATGCTAGTATGGCATGAAAGACCAGTAAGCAATATAGAAAGGTTTTAAAATTCACATTAGAGATGAATTACTTTTCAGATGCTGTTTGTTAATTAATATGCATTGAAATCACAATGAAAGCCACTGCAGGATCCTATGAGAAGTGGCAATGAATAAAACATTGGAATTTAAACTAAAGTAACATTAACTAAAATATTTTTGTTGATTTATATAAAGCTGAAATAAAAATAACAAATAAAAAAAAAATTAGAAATTTTGCCTTTGCAACTAATTGAAATTAAAGATGAAGCACTAAAACTGAAAATAAATAAAAACTAAAACTTACTAAAAATATAAAATTCAATTTAAGATGAAATTTGAAAATATAAAAATAAAAGCTAATTCAAAACCTTAATAATAATACAAAAAAAATTAATAAAAAAATTATCTTATATGTATTTTATAGTATTATTAATAATTAATGTTTGAAATGCAACCAATAAAAAAAAAATATTCTATATACGTATACAATCCTGTACAGCATCACAGGTCAGCTTGTACAACAGAAATGTCATTTCACATTTCCACTGGATACACATATTGTCTGTGTGGCAGCAGCCCATCTATAAATGATCACAAAGTCTGTGTCCTATAAAAAAATAATCTGTGATCTGTGACCACCTTCATCAGAACGTGTAAGAGCATGACCTGAAGTGTTTCATTGGATCTCTTCAGATGTGAGAATTATAGTCGCCTATGTATTTCTGTCTCTGTGCTGTGTGTGAAGGTTCAGCAGGCAGTGTGTGGTGGACAAAGACAAAAGGAATCAATGTCGATATTGCAGACTTCGAAAGTGCTTCCGAGCCGGCATGAGGAAAGAAGGTAAAAGCATCCATTTCCAAGAGTCCATTTCATTTTAGTTTATGATGCAGAGTTTAAAGAGTTTCTTCAAGGTTGCAGATCTGGACCAGGCCTGCATATAAACTAATTGAGTTATTGGACTTATCCCAATACTTATGAATGTCTGCGTCTCACTCTGAACAACTGGTTGAGCTCGAACTATTACAGTAAGGCAATTCCCAAAACCATCATATAAATTTTAATATACTCTCAAGGTGAAAAGAAAAGAAACAATATAAAAGTATCTGGGCCACTGATTAAAACTTTATAAAGGGATTGTTCTGAGCCATGAGTCCAAGACATCTTGTCAAATATTGTTTTATAGATGCACGTTTCACAGTGTCCTTTCCATCTATATAATAAAGCTTGTGCTTTCAGTAGGATAAGTAACACCAGAAAGTAATATTGAATTAATAATAATGCCACAAAGAGACCCAGGTGTAGGTACTATCAATGTTTCTTTAAAGTGCTAAAATTCATTATTTTCTTTAAGTAGGATGCACCTGTAGCTTTTTTCACTCTCTACAGCTTGTCAGAGAGACTTGATGATTTGGTTGAAAATGTTGCATGTTGTCTCAGGTTTGTGCACATAAATCGAATTGTACTTATATCCACTTTAATATAATAATACTGATATTGAAGAAAAGGTGTACAGTTACCTGTCTAAATGCTACTTGACCTTGTGAAAAAGAAAGTACACTTTAGCAAATTTAAAAAATAATTATTACAGAAATAATACACTTTAAAACAACATTTGCAAACAAATAAGTGTGAACTAAATGTAATGCTTTCAGACACTTCAATGGCAATGTATTATAGTCTAAATTTTATTATATTACAGTTAGCTTAATGTTTTGTCCACTTTAGTAGCACTTAATAATTTAGTATATATTTATATATCTATTTCTATGCATTTTCATAATTACTTTTATTGTTTTTGAAATATGGTTAAAGTGTATTGACAAGCATTGGTAAACAAAAATGTACTTTAGTGTAATTTCTATTTAAACTTGCATGTCATGTATTTAAAAGTTCTTTTAATTACACATTTGTAGTGATGAAACTGCAAAAAAACAGTCATGAATATATTAAATATCACAGTCTGTTTTCCCTTCATGTACACTTAGGTGACCTTTTATTTAATCAATATTACATTATCTGCAAGTGCAATTTTTAAAAATAATGCTTTTGAGATTTAAAGTGCACTACAAGTGCACATTCAGTACAGTTAAGCACACTTTTTTACAAGGGTGCCACACTGTGGCGGTAACTGTGTAGAAAGCTTAATATTTTAAATATTCTTTTACTATTTTTAATCGAAGTGCATCCGCTGGCTAGACTGTTATCTGTTTTCTATAAGGAAGCACATTAGTTAAGTTGATATTTTTATTTCTTACCTATCTTTGTTTGTGTCTCTTAGCTGTTCAGAATGAGCGTGACCGTATCAGCTGTCGTAGGGAAGGTCAAGGTGTTGGGACTCTTACCATTGATGTGCTGATGCAGGCAGAGGCTTGCACTCATCAGGTGAGCTTACTTTCAAAACATCAACACACTTTAAGAGTAAACAGTACAGTGAGACAACTATTAGGGGGCATTTGACCTCTAATGGCTTAAATTGGTTTAACCCTCATGTTGTATTCGGGTCATTTTGACCCAGGGAGGGTTATCTTTTTCCAAAAATGCTATTTGGAGCATTGGAGTAAAACGTACTAACTTTGTTCACACAGGGTATGACCAGATTAACAAATACAGTAGTCAGCTTTTAAAGTGGAAAAGTTCATCAAAGTGGTCCTAAGACAAGAACGGGTATTGTTTTGGTTTTAGGACAACTTTGATGAAAGGTTTTGATCCACTTCAAATGCTGACTAGTATAAATAAATAATTTATGTACTTTTTGAGGCATTTTGGAGATTCAAAAACGGCCAACTTACAAAACGTTTCTATGACTGATTGGTCATAGACCTCAGTGATCTGAACTTATCCCGGTCGAAAGAACCAGCATATGCAGGTCAGGTATGTTTTGAAGCATAGCAGCTGGTTTAAGATGGTCCTTAGTTGGTCATGAGCTGGTCCTGAGCAGCAGTTGCGTAGGACCAGCGTAGGACCAGTACATGACCATCTTAAACCAGCTCAAAGCAGCTGCCTTGCTTCAGAACATACCTAACCAGGATATGCTGTTTTTCAGCAGGGATGGACCTTGATTTTTGAGTGAAAATTACCCAACAATAAATCCTTTTTCACTCAAAACTATGACAAATCAGCTCAAAAGAGAAATACAAAACCTGTGGTAATTGAACGAAAACAAGTTCAAATTAAAGTTGCAAGCAGCCTTAAAAGTGCCCTTGCACTCAGGCTCACCACCACCCGGTGGCTTTTGGAAAAAAGCGAACAGTTGGCCAATATGGGTTTAAAGTGGTAAATATAAAAGGAATATGTCAAAGTCATTTATATGTGCCATAGTTCCTGCTACCAGGTGGTGGCGCTATGACTATATCTGGATACTGGCATGTAGATGTCTTCAGGCCAGCGCTTTTATAAAACATTTGAAGTTTGGTGCAGATTGAACAGGGTATGCTTGAGTTAGTGCAAAGCATGATGTATCCTGTTGCCAACAGGTGGCGCTATTATTATAACTGAATATTGGCCTTTAGATGTGTTCAGGCCAGGACTCTTATCGAACGTGTGAAGTTTGGGGCAGATCAGACATTGTATGGCTGAGCTACAACACCTTCTATTCCCATGGCGAAACGTCGAACTTTGTCAGGCCGCCACGAGCACGCCATCAAACGAAAACTCAAGATCTTCGCAATTTAACATTGCAAATGCCTTTAGATTAGACTGGCCAAATATAATGTTGATGTCATTAAATCTCTATGAGGAGTTCGTTACAGAGTAAAACATGTTGCTTCCTCTTGCCAGCAGGTAGGACTATGACTATAACTGAATATGGTCATGGGCATGTAGATCTCTTAAGGTCAGGAGTCTTATCAATTAGTGAACTTTGGTGCAGATCGGATATTGTATGCTTAAATTATAACAACTTCCTTTTTCATGGCGAAACATCGAAATTTGTTAGGCAGCCACAGTGACGCCCTTCAACGAAAACTCAAGATCTTTGCAATTTAATGCCACAAAGGGTTTTAGATTACACTGACCAAATTTGGTATTTATGTGTTTAAATCTCTAGGAGGAGTTTGTTTAAATACCAGCTGGAAAGTGACAAAAAAGGCGCAAAACTTGTAGAGAAAATTCAAAATAACAGACTTCCTGTTGGGTTTCAGTCTTTGTCTTTTGTGTTACATATGTCTACCGAATTTCAGGTCAGGAGTCTGATCAAACTTGTGAATTTTGGTGCAGATCGAACATTGTATGCCTGAATTATAACAGCTTCCTTTTTCATGGCGAAACATCAAAGTTTGTCCGGCCACCATGAACACGCCCTTTAACGGAAATTCAAGATCTTCACAATTTAACATCACAAAGGGCTTTAGATTACACTGACCAAATTTGGTGTTGATCTGTTTAAATCTCTAGGAAGAGTTTGTTTAAATACAACGCCTGAAAATGGCAAAAACAGCTCAAATCTTGCAGAGGAAATTCAAAATAACAGACTTCCTGTTGGGTTTCAGTCTTTGTCTTTTGTGTTACATATGTCTACCGAATTTCAGGTCAGGAGTCTGATCAAACTTGTGAATTTTGGTGCAGATCGAACATTGTATGCCTGAATTATAACAGCTTCCTTTTTCATGGCGAAACATCAAAGTTTGTCCGGCCACCATGAACACGCCCTTTAACGGAAATTCAAGATCTTCACAATTTAACATCACGAAGGGCTTTAGATTACACTGACCAAATTTGGTGTTGATCTGTTTAAATCTCTAGGAAAAGTTTGTTTAAATACAACGCCTGAAAATGGCAAAAACAGCTCAAATCTTGCAGAGGAAATTCAAAATAACAGACTTCCTGTTGGGTTTCAGACTTCGTACCGATGGACTTTTTTGTAGGTTTTGGTGTGTTACATGTGCCTACTGAATTTCGTACATGTATGTGAAACATAGCTCGAGGGGCACTTCGTTAAAATTTTATAGGTGGCGCTATTGAGACACCCACATCTGAAACCCATGTCAGATGTAAATTTTCACCACTTTTGGCTGTGTGCAAAGTTTCATGAGTTTCCGAGCTTGTTTAGGCCCTCAAACATGCAATTCATTTAGGAGAGGAAGAAGAATCTGAGCAATTCCAATAAGGCCCTCACACCATTGGTAAAAATCTAATGCAAGCTGGTCATTTCTGACCAGGAACACAATTAGGTTCAGATTTTCAGCACTGCACAAGTGTTAAAATAAGACAAAACAAGCATGGAAATAAGAAAAAACATCTAAAAATCAGGATATAGATATTTATTAATTCACCTTCAACAACTGTTTTTTTTTTTTTTTCTTGAAGATCTTTACAGTCTTGGATATTACATCAAAAATGGTTAGAACCACCACTTTGCCTTGTATATTTTCTTCTTGAGTTTAAATCACATTATAAAAGCATTTTCAGGCTGGTCCAGTTTCACCTTCAACTTCTTGTTCCTTCACAATGAGTCACTTTCTAAAATCTTCTCTAAAATCCTCTCTGCTCCTCTCTGGTGCAATGAGCTTCCAACCTCCATTTGAACTATTAAAACCATCACAACTTTCAAGAAGCAACTGAAAACACACTCCACAAACCTTAGCCAATGCACTTGCAAAACAAAACTGTAATTCTCTGGATTTCTGCTTCAGCTTTTCTCCCAATGTAGCTTTCTAACAAACCTGGCGTTGTGTACTGCAAATACTGCTCGCTCTTAGACAAATTGCTTATGCTTCTCTATTGTAAGTTGCTTTAGATAAAGGCATCTGGTAAAAGCATAAATGCAAATGTAACTAAACTACTTAAACTACTGTCGCCTACAGAACCCCTCCCAGAGGGACATCAACACCAAGAAGATAGCCGGCGTGGGTGACGTGTGTGAATCCATGAAACAGCAGCTCCTACTCCTAGTGGAATGGGCAAAGCGCATCCCTGAATTCTGTGAGCTCTCGGTGGATGACAGGGTAGGCCTGACCGTGTTTGTGTGATCATGAGCTGTCACTTCCTGTCTGTGGCAGGCACTGAGTGTGTTGTGTTGATGTGTGTTTGTGTGTGCAGGTGACACTGTTAAGAGCTCACTCCGCTGAGCACCTCATCCTAGGGGTGGCACGACGTTCGCTGCCCTATGATGACATCATCCTGCTGGGTGAGTGAGTGGCTGGATAGGGTTCACTTGAAAATGGGCCATTCCTGTTATGCACCACATTTTCATGATGTAAACATATTGTATGTATTGGATAAATGATTAAAATACATTAACTTACCATTTACTTACTGTATGACTCGAATGTGAGCATCATACTATATTTGTACAGGAAACGACTTCATCATTCCTGTTCGAGGCACCGAGCAGGAGATGTCCAAGGTAGCGACTCGTATCCTGGAAGAACTGGTGAGACCTCTGAAAGAGCTGAACATCACAGACACTGAATTTGTCTGTCTCAAAACCATCGTCTTCTTCGCCCCAGGTTAGTCAGGGATCATCGCTGTGTTCCCAGTCAAACTCTCTGTCTGTGCCAGGAGCGTCTGCACTTGTTCCTGGCACTCTTTGGTTGTACTGTCATGATGTTTTATGGGGATCTATTAATATTTGGGATGTGCTGGCGTGGATTGTTGAGTTCTAGACTTTCCTACCTGTTGGCCTGCAGGTCTGATTATAAGAGTGGAGCCAGGTTGGTCAGTAAGATCTGCTTTGTTTAATTTACTTGGTTTTAGCAGAGGTTGGCTATTTTTGTCTCCATGTGCTATATATATTCAAAAATCTTGTTTAATATATATGTGTTGGGGTTAATATAAATATGCAGAATTTAAATAGATATTAGCCCAAAAGTATATTTGCTAAAATATGTTGCAAAATATATTTATGTAAATACATTTTCTACTAATTAAGTTTTTGTCTTTTTTAATATTTTTGGAAATATATTTTAAAGCATTTAAAAATATAATTTTCCCTCCATATATTTTCAATACAAGAAAATACATTTAGATATGTCACATTTGAAGAAAAACTTGTGAAGAAACACATTAAACATTACACAAAAACACAAAATAAAGACACAAACACAAAAAATTGCAAGGAATATTCCACACAATTAATGTTAATTAATTAATTAACTATTGCTAAGCATGCTAGAAACATGCTAGTAACATTCCAATTATGCTAGTAACATGCTAGTAACATATTAACCATGCTAAAACATGTTAGTAACTTTTTAATCATGCTAACAACATGCTAGCAACATGCTAACAACATGCTAACCATGCTAGCAACATGCTAGTTACTTGCTAATTATGCTAACAACATGCTAATCATGCTAATGAAATTGTTAATAATGCTAGAAACATGCTAGCAACATGCTTATGTGTACATGTTAGTAAGATACTAATCATGTTAAAACATGCTACTAACTTAATCATGCTAACAGCATGCTAGTAACATGCTAATCATGTTAGTAAAATGCTAACTATATGATAATCAAGGTAGAAACATGCTAGTAACTTGTTAATCATGCTAATAACATGCCAGTATTAGTAACGCACTAGCAACATGCTAGTAATTTGTTAATCATGCTAGAAACATGCTAGTAACTTGCTAATAATGCTAGTAACTTGTTAATAATGCTAACATGCTTGTAACATGCTAATCATGCTTGAAACATTCTAACAACATGCTAACATGTTAATCATTCTAGCAGCATGCTAACTATATGCTAATCATTGTACACACCTGCTAGTAACTTGTTAATCATGCTAGAAACATGCTAGTAACTTATTAATCATGTTAGTAACATGTTAGTAACATACTAATCATGCTTGAAACATGTTAATCATGCTAAAAACATGCTAGCAACATGCTAATAATGCTAGAAACATGCTAGCAATATCTATCTAATCCAGGGATAGGCAAAGTCAGTCCTGGAGTGCTAATGTCCTGCAGAGTTTAGCTCCAGCCCTGAAAAAAACCTTGCCCGCCTGTAGCTCTAGTAATTCTGAAGACCTTGATTAGCTTGTTCAGGTGTATTTGATTAGGGTTGGAGCCAAACTCTGCAAGACAGCGGCACTCCAGGGCCGACGTTGCCTATCCCTGATCTAATCTATCTAAATTTTCAAACTTCAAGCTTTTACAACTGCTTTAAACTTTCAGGCTAGGCTTTTTCCAGCCAACCTAGAATTTGTCTTGACAAACTATTTTTAACTAGTTATATATATCAATTTCAAAAATATATTTAACTGAGCTTTACTGGTTACAACATATATTTACATATATTATGGTAGTAAGTTAAAAAAAAAAAATACAAAGAAATGTCAAGTAATGCATTGAATTAAAAAAAAATCCACTACAAAAATCTTAAATACTGCTTTCTTCTAAAACGTGCTCGACTTTTATGGGAATATATATATATATATATATATTTATATTTATATTAGGGGTGTAACGGTACACAGATGTCACAGTTCGGTACGTACCTCGGTTCGAGGGTCATGGTTCGATACGATTTCGGTACAACAGAAAAAAAAACAAATCTACTATTCTAGGTTTCTTTTCATTTATGTTAAACAGACAGTAGTACAAATTACACATTTTCCACCTACAAGTAAAAATACTAAATATGATATCAAATTAATGTCATATATTGGCTATAAAATCTGCACTACATATATACATACAAGGAATAAATACTTGAAATATATTTAATTTAATTAACTGATAGACAAGGGGAAAAAACTGTGCGACACGTAACAGCCTATACTTGCTGAGTTTCGCTTCAGTTTTGTGACAGAAACTCAAATGGCAGAAAGTGACATTCTATTTGTTTTTTGTTTAAGTTCATTTTGCTGGTATGAGGAAAGTTGAAGTAATTGCGCCAGCGCACACAAACACAAAACATATCAGTTCCAGGCTTCTAGCATTGCTAACTTGACAGCGCAGTTGGTACTTTATCAAAATAAAACAGTGAACCAAACATCAGCGCGCCCGCCTCACTGTGTCGCCGTTAGAATGCAACTGAAGTACAAAGTCTATCATTTACATAATAAATAATAGTTTAGCATTTAGATGCATCGCAAATATGGAAATATTATGGAATATTTGGATTTGTGCCGAATGAGAGAGGTAGGATACAAGAGCACAAAGCTCTATTTCACAGACAGTTGATTGCGCAAGCCTTTAAAGTAACGTTATACTCCTTTGTCAGTGAGAGACGCGTTCAGAATTAGCACATGATCACTGTCTAGTGGTCCTGGCATTCGCTGTTCTTCTGCCGGCAGTTATCAAACAGAGTTGCATCACTGCGAGCGCCCCCTTCTGGATTGAGGGTGAATTGCCTGTATTCGTTGTAAGGCCTCATGCACCAAATGCCCGTACTGTGACGGTT
Organism: Cirrhinus mrigala; assembly: GCA_036247105.1. Lineage (NCBI taxonomy): Eukaryota > Metazoa > Chordata > Actinopteri > Cypriniformes > Cyprinidae > Cirrhinus > Cirrhinus mrigala. The sequence continues at coordinate 5,682,221 of CM070013.1, read as the reverse complement.
CGGTATGAATACATGTATTGTTCCACCCCCCCACCCCCCCCGAACCATTTGCAGACGTCTGTCCGAAGAGTTTAATAATCTGTCTGAGATTGTTGCTTATACAAATATACATTTTCACAGAAATACTGACAGACATACACATACAAATCTCAGTTATCCAATCCATGCACGTTATGACAAATGTAATCTCAGCTAATCTTGATACATCTCTGAGTGGACTTTGTTTTCCACCATGTCATTGAACCTGGCATGTGTTTCAGACTGTCCTGGCCTGCAGTTTGCTCAGGCAGTGCGCCGACTGCGATTCCAGGCCCAGGTGCTGCTGGACGAGGCCACGAGCGAGCAGCGAGGCCGGTTTGGGGAGCTTTTGTTGTTGCTGACCACACTCCAGAGTGTGGCCTGGCAGATGGTGGAGCAGCTGCAGCTGATGCGTCTCCTGGGCAAAGCCAATGTGGACAGCCTGCTGATGGAGATGCTCCTGGGAGAAGAAGCAAGCAGAGGATCTGCAGCACTGCCAGCCTCAGGTATAAAACCAAATGTAAAACATAACAAATGAGATCTCAATTATTTCTCCTAGTCAGCCATGAGATTAAATGGCGAGCAAATTAAGACATTGCTGAAGTCTTGCGCTTCCCAAAGTTTTCTCCTTGCAAAATCACAAAAAGTCTGCAATTTAATATCAAGGATCTCTTAAAGATTTTATTAAATTATTATATTCTCATTTTTTTTTTTATGAATAAGAAGTATACTTGACTTGTAGTGTACTTCAAATTTTTAGTGTAAGTCAGAAATTGTCTCTCCTTTATGTTTATTTCTCTCAAGGAATTTTGGGAGGAACATCTAAGACAAAATTCAATCAAAAGTCTAAGATAGCTGCGAATTCAATAAACTCTCCTGAACTATAAAATGTTCCTCTGGGTTGCCATGCTGCTGATTTAGGATCAGTATATAAACTCTTGGATTTAGGTGAGCAGTGCTGGTCCGGAGACATCATGAAGAGTTAATGTAGACTTTTCTCCAGCATAAACTTCAGTGAACTCAGAGCTGGTTAAGATTCCATAGGAGATCTGGGTCCAGAGTCCATCTTTCTCAGTCTAAGCTCCCGGGCTTAAGATAAGGCCCACCATTAGTTCTCTGAGGGAATGGAGGCTCTTTCTGACTTACCTGCAGTTAAAGTATGAACTGGTTGGAAATGGAATAAGACAGTAACTTTTTTTGCCTTTCTGTAGAGTCAACTCCTGAGCCACTTATATTCACCACAGCTGCAGAGTCTGTCCTCTCCAGAGGAATACTGACGGAGCATATCCCAATGCCTAACTTCACATCCGTGATCCTTCCTGTACCCTCCTGTGAGTATCGCAAGCACAGGTAGTCGAACTGTCAATCCTATAAAGTTTAAAGGCATAGTTCACCCAAAAATCAGCATTCTATGTCATACCAAACCTTTGTACCTCCATGGAACATAAAAAAAGATGTTTTGCATAATGTCCATGTTGCTGTTTGCCATATGATGAATACAGTGACCAGGAGCTTCTCCCAAACAGTTAAAACTGTGAAAAATTATTGTCCAAAGATAAACCATAGATGAAACAAAGTTTAGAAAAATTGCATGTTTAATTCAATGATTCTTGCAGAGTATATGTAATTGTTTATGAAATTCACTAACAATTTGAAAAAATGAAAATTGTTTTAAAGTAAATCCTGCACCAAATGTTTTTCAGTTTAAGAAAAGTCCAATATACTGGCAATATACTGTGTTAATTTTCCATATTGGTTTTTCACGGGTGTTTTACCTGTATTTTAAATTATTGCATTGTGTTTAAGCGTTAAAGGAAATGTCCGCAAAGGTTCTGGATGATAATTAACAGTACCTTGTCTATTTTCTACTGATGCTGTGCATAAAAATAATTCATATGACCCATGAACTATATACCAAGTCATATAAGTCAAATAAAGTCATATGATAAGTATAAGGAAGTGTAAGGCTTGAAAAGCTGAAATCTTCAACTATGGCTGGTAGTTTTCATTATATATGCCTAATTCTAGTTTCTGATAGATAGATAGATAAATAAATAAATAAATAAATAAACATAATACATGCATACATACATGATAGAAATTAAGTGATGGAATTCTGATATATAGGCACATACTCTGCCTTTTTATATTATTTATTAACTTAAATGAAACGCAAATATATTTTTATGGAATTTGTGGCTTGTTTCCTCCACAAAAAAATAAATAAATTAAAAAGTTAAAAATAAAAAAAATCAGAATTTATTTCTCACAATTTTGCCTTTTTTTCTTGGAATTCTGAGTTCACATTTTGAATTCTGTTTTGTTTTTTGTTTTTTCCACCACAAAATTTTTTTTTTAAGTAATTGCAAGTTAACATCTTGAAAATCTGACAAGATGTTATTTTTTTCTCAGAATTGTTTATATCTCACAATTCTGAGTTTGTATAATTCTTAGAATTTCAAAGGAAAAAATTCTAAGTTGTGAAAGATAAACCCAATTGTGAGAATTTTTTATTTTATATTAGGTGGCCTTTGCTACTATGTACTTACATTTAAATTAATCATACAGTGCACTTATTGTGTACATGTTTTTACATTGTACTTCTGTTTTTAAAAATACCTGCATGTAATTCCATCTGTAATGACATTTATAATTACACTGGTGAACCATCCCTTATACCTTAACCCACTCTTAAACATACCCATATCACCAAACCTGTCCCTAACCAAACAAAAATGTTTTGCAATACAGTATGAAAACAGTAAGTACATTGTACTTATTTTTTGCTGTAAGTACATAGTAGTTAAGGCCACCTTTATTGCATTTTCACGCATAGTTTCAAAGCATCTTCATTATTTCAGTATTTGCATTATTAATGTCACTTTTGTCATTCTGACCTTTTGAATGCAGCAGCTCTGTCTGAAGATCCCCTGCTACCCACACACACCGGCCCTGAGGTCTTCACACATGGACAAGCAGCGGACATGCCAAGAGAAATGTCCAGCAGTCTCGCCATGCCCACTGTCCACACGTGCCTTTAACCACATGTATAAAGGTCCTCAGTTAAACAGACATGAATAACTTTATATACAGTACTTATGACCTCTGCTGATAAACACACAAAACTGAGGACAAGGAATGATTATATTTTACATATATGAGTAATGCTTAATAATAATAGTGTTAAAATCTAACAGTGTTTAAATTTTAATGTGAGTGAAAAATTAACACAATAAAAAGCCTCCATGCAGTGTATAAATATTTTGTATTGAGATCACTAGTAAATGATTGTCTAATTTATTGGATGGTGACATGGCAGGGCGCATGCATAAATACTACAATTCAGCAGCTCTCATGGGTTCATGGTTCAATCAGATACCAGATGTCAAACACATGAGGGTTGGTCTGCCTTAAACAGGGCTGCCTGATTTTTTTTTTTTTTTTTTTTCTTCATTCCATTTGAATATATCATAGAGATTTTCTGTAGGCCTTCATTGTTTTTTTATCATATCATACACTGTAGAAAATGATTTTTGTTGCTGTTTGTTGTAAATAAAACAATTATTGGAGTAGGTTTTACAAGAAAATACTATTTCACATTTCTATATATTATTTGCCATTTCTTTGTAATTATTTGTGAAATTTACTAGCAGTTTCTGAGTGAAAATTGTTTAAAAGAAAAAACAATTTTTTTTCAGTGCATCATATGCTTGTCTCTGTCAGTTAGGCCTATTTTTTTAAAAAATAGCATGTTTGCAATTCATGCTCATGTTAGATTTAGTTTTTAGTGATTACCAGGCCTCTCTTAAATAATTTGGAAAATGAATTAGAATTTAATTAATTTTTTAGAAAGGAACTGGCTATGATGATGCAAGCAACAATCAATTAAACTAAAACATGTAGAAAAATGTTCACCAGAGGGCGCCAAATGCTTATTGTTATCCAAAAAGATGCTTTTTCCCATGTCAGGAAGAGCGATTGTTATTCTTTCATATTATTTGACTTATTTTTCCATTAATACATTTAGAACAAGTCATAATAGAACGAACTGTGGAAAAAAAGATCCCATATAAACAAAACCTTACTTACAAAAACTGTACAAGGAGGCCAAAACTAATTTGAGGAGTAATTAAAGCTGATTAAAGGAATAATCCACCCAAAAATTAAAATTCTGTCATCATTTACTCACCCTCATGTCATAACAAAACTGCAACCATTTGTTTCCTCTGTGAAACACCAAAGAAGATATTTTAAAGAATTTTGGAAGCCAAACATTTTCAGGTCCCCTTAACTCCCATATGTATTTTATTTATTTTTTTTTCCATACTATGGATATCAATGGAAACATTCTTCAAATGTGACCCTGGACCACAAAACCAGTCATATGGGTCCTTTTTTTTTTTAATTAGGACAATATTTGGCCGAGATACAACTATTTGAAAATCTGGAATCTGAGGGTGCAAAAAAAAAAGTAAAAAAATCACCTTTAAAGTTGTCCAAATGAAGTTGCATAGAATGCATATTACCAATCAAAAATTAAGTTTTGAAATTTACAAAATATTTTAATGGAACATGATATTTACTTAATATCCTAATGATTTTTGGCATTAAAAAAAAAAAAAAAAAAAACATTCTGACCCCATACAATGTGTTGTTGGCTATTGCTACAAATATACCCGTGCTACTTACGACTGGTTTTGGTGTCCAGATATCACAAATATATTTTAAAAGATATGTCACAAATATCTTTTATTGTGTCTGTGTTTCAAAAAGAAATACACAGTGACACCAGGGTGAAATTTTTGGGTGGACTGTCCCTTTGAGAGGCTCACTTTTGATTCCTCCCTCCCTTGGTAGGTTAGAAACAAGTTAAAGTTACCAGCTGTGCTGGTCAGGCGTTCAGGACGGATAGTCTGACTCATCAACAGCAGAGGGGCTTAGTGGGCGGCTATACATCAATAAAGAGATGGAACAAGAAATATTTGCCCCTCTGGCAACAGTAGCCACAACGAGAGGATCTGTCCAAATAACTAAGAGCTACAGTTGTTAACACTTATTGAATAGTACCTCTCTTTTTTTTTTGTCAAACCAGTCATTTCACAAACACACACACTTGCAAAACTAATCATAGCTAATGCATGAGTAATGCTTTAATTGTGCCAAGATCAATACAATTTTCTCCTCACCTGTGAAGACATGACCCCAGCTAGCAAAATAAAAAAAAAAAATTCCACCGTGTTACTATGTTATTGCCATAGGCATTGTGAATTAGATACATTTATGCAATAATGAACAGACAGAAATCATAACAGGATAACACTGAGTCCATAAATGACCAGACAAAAATATTTTATTACAGCAGTAAGTAGGTCACATATTTTGTCAGTGAGTACTAAAAACCTGTTGTGAGCGTGTTTGTAATCCAGTTCAGATTCCGATTCAAAGGACAATAATTCATTTCATGTTTTTGAAAGCCATCCAGAACGTCAGATTGGCAAAAAATCTGCTTGTGAGTGGCCGTAAATAAAGTACTTGCAGTTGCGTATTTTTGTACCCCATTTTTGTTAGCATCACCCAGATATTCTTGGCGAAAACCCAATAGGATTTTTTCATTGGCTTTCTGTAACTGAGAAGAGTTTATAGTTCTTGCATGTTTTGTTTATCTTTACAAATCAACATTTTTATGAATTTTAAAAACAAATTCAATTGGCAGAAGCAAAAAGCTACACGGGTAATAGGTTATAAACAAACTACACAAACAAGCTACATCACACTCACATGATTTCAACATAACCATCGTTAAACTTCTTTCAGTCTTTATTTAAAAAACATTTTCGAGTTACAATAGTTTGCAAGACAACCTCTGTAGTCCCATTTAGACATTTAACTTTTTCAAGACAAAAGCTTTCAAAAAAACACAAGGGGTGTTAGTGACATTTTTTATGTCGTAGAATAAAACATAAAAGTATCTCAAGATTGTGTTCACCACAGACCTCATTTTACACAGTGTTGGGAAAAGTTACTGTTAAAACTCATGCATTACAATATTGTGTTACTCCATAAAAAAGTAACTAATTGCATGACTTAATTATTTTTTATGGAAAGTAATACATTACATTACTTTTATGTTACTTTTGTCACCTACACTGTAAAAAACAAAAACACAATTTGTTGAGTCAACTTAAAATAATTTGTTACCCTGCTGCCTTAAAATTTTCAGTCAACTCAAATAAGTTTAGTCAACTTGAAATGTTAAGTTGTACTAAGTAAAAACTTAGATATTTGTGTTTGTTAAACTTAACAAATGGGTTACCCAGCTGCCTTAAAATTTTAAGTTGAATCAACTCAAATATCTAAGTTGTCACTTAGTATAATTTAACATTTCAAGTTGAATAAACTTTATTTGAGTTGACTGAACCTAAAATTTTAAGGCAGCCAGGTAACAAATTATTCTAAGTTGACTCAACAAATTGTTTTTTACAGTGTAGGCTAGGCTTGCTTTTTTGTTTTTTAATGACGAAAGCCACAAAAGTTATATTTTAGGCAATTGTAAAGGCCTTTTCACACTAAAAGTGAAATTACTAAGCCTCTGGTTGAAGAAAGTACCTCTGTCTCTGCACCTCACTCCCAATTTATCTCAGCATTGGACAAGAGAGGTGTGAGTGAATAAACGGGAAAACAGTAAAGAGTAACTTCTGTTACTTATTTGAAAAGATAACTCGAATATTTTCTTGTACATTTACAAGCAATGCATTACTTTACTAGTTACTTAAAAAAAAAGTAATCTGATTACATATCTTTCCTTACTTGTAATACATTTCCCCCGACACTCATTTTAGGCATTTAACCAGAAAACCAATTCAAAAACCCACTCAGTTCAGGTTGATGGAACTGGAAGTGCTAAAATGCGAACTTCTGTTCCACGTTTTGGCCTAAAAAAAACTACCATACATTATTCCCACAGTACACTGCTCTATGACAAAAGAATTGTGTTTTAATCCAAATGGTGTACTTACAGTATCTACCAGTAGGCGCTAACTTGACCATGCTGACCTGCCAAACCTTGAGCCATTGGTTTTTACCAGTGTTTAGTGCAATTCAAGCCTGTCATGAAGAAATTGATCTTTTCTGTGGTGCAATAATTTAACCCATTTATGACACACATTCTATCATCCAGTATCACTGCACACCTGTCATCGCTTTGACATAAAACAGTGAAATAAAAAGTTTTTCTTCTTGTATTATAACAGTTTAGTTTGTGTTTTGCTAAGAATGAACCACAGGTTTCATTCAAGTAGATAGACACCTCTTTCTTCATGGTTATACAGGGCTACTGACTGGTGTTGAAAAGCCGTTCAACATTCTCCAAGAACTTAGGGAGCTCCGCTTATTTCCAGCTGGCTGCCTTTCACACCCCTTTCTCTGTGCTCTTCCCTGGGCTTTTCCATGCTGCTTCAGTCCTGTCTTTGCTGTCATCGGAAAACAGATTGAATAAACGACAAACCACACAGTCCGCATTAGCACAAACCGGGTCTTTCAGCATGCCGTCGCACTTATTGACCTGAAGTCTTGCTTCTGCGAGACCTGTAAAACCAGGTTTCTTCTTTTTCGGATGTTACTGTAATTATTGGCAAGGCCTGTGAGTTTCTGCTGGAAGGATAACTTGATTTCACCACCACTTTTGGCAAGCCAGTGACATTATTTATTATTGTTAATATTCATTTCACATAGATTTCCAACGTTCTCAGAAAAAAGGGTAAAGCTCTCAGTGGGGCATTGCTTTTTCAAAAGGTACCCTTTTGTACATTTTAGGTACTAATATGTACTTTTACATTTAGGTACAAAGGCATACTTTACATTTAGGTACAAAGGCATACTTTTGAGAAGGTACTGCCCCACAGACAACGTTCATGCCCTTTTTTCCGAGAGTGAAATAGTAGTAGAATAGTACACTTTTAACACATTGGGCATTTTTAAAAAGAGTGCACCTAATGTCTAATTAAAAGTTTTACTTTAAAGTACATTTTAAATCATTATATTTGAATAATATTTTGCAGTGTTTTAAAGAATTACACTTACTTTGATGTGTTGACTAACACACTAAACCACATTTCAAGTATTTGATTAGACTACAATGTATATACATTCAAAGTTAACATTTAAAATGTACAAAATTGCAACTTTCTAACTATAATATTAGAAATATAATTAAATATATGACAGACAAGTTTCGGAAATTACTTTAACCCCCAACTGTCACCATCCCGTATACGGGACGCCTCCGTTTGTTTCACCGTATTAAAAATAAACACTACTCTAATCATGACAACTATATATCATTGAAAAGGTCTAAGACTCCTAAATAGATATTTTACCACTGTTTTGCGTTAGGAATTATGTAGGAAAAGTAACAGATTAGTTTATGACAAAAATCCACCTCAAAAATCTATATCATAACAGGAGTTCTGACCTTTGTCACAAAAAGACTTGCTTTGTTGGCTTTTTCCCTGTCACTCTTTAGATATCATAAGAAATTATATATCAGTTGAAAAGTTAAAATCTCAAAATTCATACTTTGAAAACCATTTTAAAATCAGACATTGCATTACCATTGAAAATGTACATTAAAATCACATTACAAAATGTGCATGTTCATGAATTATAAAAAATTAAGTTTGAATAGTGCATTTTCACGTCTATGTTCATGAGTAACAGTTAAAGGGTTAAAATATGTTTTAGTTTGCCATGAATTCTTGTTGGTTTGGCAGTAACCATATTTTAAACATAACTTAAGTAATTATGAAATTAGCTACATAAAGATGGGATTAAGTCCTACTTAAAGGGTTCATTCACAGAAAAATGAAAATTCTGTCACCCGCATGTTGTTCCAAAACCCGTAAGACCTTCGGAACACAAATTATGATATTTTTGATGAAATCCGAGAGGTCTCTGACTCTCCTATAGACAGCAAGGGTACTACCACGTTCAAGGGTCAGAAAAGTACTAAGATGATCGACAAAGTAGTCCATGCGACATCAGTGGTAATTTTACGACGCTACAAGAATACTTTTCGTGCGCAAAGAAATAAAAAATAACGACTTTATTCCATTTTTTAGTCTCTGCTGTGTCAGTTCTGCACGCGCGTTCACGAGAGTACTCTGACGCATGCGTGTGGCGACGCTGACGCAGATCAATAGCTTTCATACAGCGTGCGTCTTTCTCCGAATGAAAACAAGGCACAACGCATGTGTTCAACGTCATAACGGCGGAACTGGTTCAGCGCCGGCGCCGCCACACGCATGCGCGTCGTGGTAACGTACACTCACGGGCTGCGTCCAAAAGCCTAGTCAGCTGTCTTGCTGCCTCGCTGCCTTACCAGGCAGTGACTTCGAAGACTGCGAAGGCAAGTTCCAGTGTTGCCAACTTAGCGACTTTATCGCTAGATTTAGCGACTTTTCAGACCCCCTTGGCGACTTTTTTCCAAAAAAGCACCTAGCGACAAATCTAGCGACTTCTTGAACAACCTTATTTAGTTTCTGAGATTCTCCGGTACTGCCGCACAAACGCGAGGTCTTGCTTTCCTGGCGCGCACACACCTCTCTCTGCGTCTGCTCTGTTCAGCGAGCGGCAGAGAGGAGCAGGGCTTTCAGTTAAAATAGGTATTCTGTTGCTTCTAACTCTATTTTACATGCAAGTATAGCCGAAATCACAGCACAGCCATTGTCCTAATCGAATGAGTATTTGATCTCATTAGACAATGTTGTGATTTTGAATCAGGATTTTAGTGCACAATACATTAATATCTTGGAGAGCTGGTTATGTAGTCTTATGGATGGGCCGCATTTCAATCAGTATTTCATATTCATCCAGGTGTCTGATAACAGAAACAGTAAAATATATCAATGAAAACAGTCTTATTGAGAATTTGGCTGTATTAAAATGCAGTAGAGGGGCAATACGACTCACTGACGTAATGAATATGCTAATTAGCATATGATGTAATCTAGCGACATTTAGCGACTTTTCGAACAGGGTTTAGCTACTTTCCATTAGAAGAAGTTGGCAACACTTAAGGCAACTCTAGAAACAGTTTCAGACAGACTTCAGAGGCAGCAGAAGGTGACGCCGTTGCTAGGTTACCTAACGGTTAAGTTGTAGATTTTGTAGAAAAATTATCTTATACAGTTATATATAAATGCTTTAATATTACATAAAGACCTCAATGTCGTTACTCACCGAAGGTCTGTGTGTCGGAGAAGACGACTGAGAATGGCAGCTACTTTTTGCTTAAAAAAAATAAAAGCACTGATGCAAGTAATATTGCAGAACAGGTCATTGTTATTAATGGCTGTTTCGTTATTATTGGTAGTATATTGTAAATATTATTCTTATTCACTACTCATTTGAACCCTTTTAACATTTTTTTAATACTATTATTACAAACAATATTATTTATTATGCTTTTTACACTATTACGATTCACAAAGTATATTATGGTCAAGAGCTCATCTATTATATAAAGTAACAAGTCTAATTTCACCAGAATATCTTTATTTATATAGCCTATATGACGCACACGCACAGGATTGTGGGAGATCGAAGGCAGTGAAGGATACACCTATGCTGCCTTCAACATTCCATCAGAAGGTACCTCCGGAGACAGGAAGTGAAGCAGAATTAGAATTCGGACGTGCCTTGAGGCCTTCCTGCCTTGGAAGGCAAGCATTTTAGAGCTTTCGGACGCAGCCATGAATGCCCGTCCACAACTGACACAGTAGAGACAAAAATGTGGAATAAAGTCGTTATTTTTTATTTCTTTGTGCACAAAAAGTATTCTCGTAGCTTCGTAAAATTACAGTTGAACGGATTTCATCAAAAATATCATAATTTGTGTTCCGAAGCTGAACGAAGGTCTCACGGGTTTGGAACAACGTGAGGGCGAGTAATTAATGAATACTCATTTTTGAGTAATTCATTAACAGAATTGATAGAATTTTCATTTTTGGGTGAACTTACCCTTTAAATGGGTCAAATATAATTTCATTTAATATACAATACTGTTTAAAAATATTTAAAGTGCCCCTATTATGGATTATAAAAAGTTCATATTTTGGTTTTGGGAGTCCCCAACAACAAGTTGACATGCATGCAAGGTCAAAAAAACACTTTTATTGTCTTATAATGTGCATTTATTTTTACCTTATTTGCTCAACGACTCCCAAACGGTTTGTTAAAACGAATCATTTGTCCAAACCACTCCTTTGCGTGACACTAATCTGCGGTGATCGGTCCGATGACGCAGTCTTTTGTGATTGGTCTAACATTACTGCATGCAGCGAATTTCAAACAGGGAACGCCCATCACCGTTACTCTAGCCCACAACTCAGTGTTAAAAAACAGCACCCAAACAGCCATAGTATATGCGTCAACCCAACGCAGAAACGTATTGATAAAGCACTGCAGCTTGTACACCAATGCATTGTTCTATTCTTTATCAGAACTTCAAGTAATAACAACGACAAACATTTACTCGGTTAGCCAGAGACCTATGAGCTGCGTGGAGCGAACACAACACGCACACAACTAAATGCGTATTTTGCATGATACAGAGTAACGTTACATGAGAGCAACAAGTTTTGAATGATTACTCCACTTTCAGAATAAAATTGTCCTGATAATTTACTGACCCCCATGAGCGATATAGGACGATTTTGAACAATCGCTAGAAAATACAATCATCAATTATTAATCACACTTACAGTTATTAATCACACTTACAGTTAGTAAACTGGGCACTGATCCATCTTTTAAGAGCAAGCCTTTGGTGAATCCCACATTGTACTTAGGATACAGCGTCTTCTCGACATGACGTAAACCACATGGAAATTTTACTGTGTTTGTGGGCAGGCAAGTTGTTTGCGACGTAGAACGTCCCAAATGTGTTACTTCGTGACGTATGGCCGTAACAGAAAAAGATTCGAATTCCTGACAACTCGTTCAGGTGATTGTGAACCGACTCTTTTTTTTGATAGACAATAACTTTATTTATTGTGCACTGTCGGCTTCACAACTTTATAGATAGTTTATGTTCACATACAGCTACATGACATACTGCATGAAAGGTCATATTTGAAAAGGCATAATAGGAGCACTTTATAATGCCATTTCATTTAACTGCAATCTGTTATGAGCTTAACATCAAAATTCCATGCCAAATATGCCGCTATCTTACATAAAACACCAGTGCCTTAAAATACAAAAATGATATAATGCTAATTTTGATGTTGAAAATAAATGTATAAATATATGAATAAATATATCATTAATAAATCAGGTTTGGAATACACTACACTGGAATTTCAGGGAAATAGAGGAAGTTGACTAGACAGCCTTTTCTCAACAGCATTCCCAAACATTCATCCAAATGCATAAACACACCATTCGCACACACACAAACATACCCACTTGTGTTAACCAAAGTTGTGTCTTGTACATTTCCAGTGAACGAAAGTATATACTGGTAATAAAAAACAGGTAGACATTAGTCAGTAGTTCAATTCAGAGTTAAGTAAAGGGTGGATGGATGACTGCATTAGTAGGAGTTGGAGTTGGAGTGGTTTCCCATCATACAGCATGTCATTTTGAGTTACTAGGGTGGGGTTAATAGTATTACCTTAAACTAAAAGCATGAAAAATAAATATTAAAACTAAATTGAAATGACAATATAAACATAAAATCTCATTTAAAATATTAAAAACCTTAATGTTATATCAATGATGCCACAGTAACACTGGACTGGTGCTTATTTTTTTATCATTTGCTAATAAAAAACAAATTTTTGCTAGCTCTTTTAAATAAAAGACTTCCTCATTCTGCTCCTGTGACAACATTTTACAGCTATATAATGTCAATATATTAGTAGACTTAACATAAAATGATCTGAGGTATTTCCACCAAACCTTGTGATTCATTACATAACATTCACTATGTATTATAAGCCAATTCCATAAAATTGTCTTTCTGCATTTCCAACAGTAGGCAATAAATGTTGGAGAATAAATAAGCTCATATGTTTCAGAGAAACGACAGGGCACAAAGCAGCTGTAAATGTTTAGGAACACATCTCTTTTTTCAGTACTGCCAACAAGACTGGTCATGATGAATCAAAATGATCAAATGTAAACTGATCCATAGACTATAATCCAAATTCTCCCATTTCTCATGAAGTGAAGCCTGTGGAAAAGTTCTAACCTCAGCTAAGCTGCATCCCTACTGCTATCCAGAACAGCTGTCATCCATATCTGGATTCAGTCCTGACTCTTGCATTACTGTACAGGTGTCTGTAGTTGGCTCATGACACAAAGATTGATAGTAGCTAAGCTAGTGAGCAGTGAGTGTACATAATTTTTAAGTAAATTTGGCCCCAAATTCATCATTTTTTTACTGAAATGCAAGCAGCCTGTTGCAGAGTGGTTTGTGAGTGATCTGTATAGAGTGTTTTCGTGAGGCGTCAGCCATATTGGCAGCACTGAATGTAAACAATGCCACTGAACCGAACGGAACTCGCAAATTTAGCTGATTTTTGCTGCTGAAAATTATTAATTGTTTTTATGTTTTGGACTGTACTAATGGAAAAACATATGGAGTACTATATACTGCCAAAAGTTATAGCAAATCATGGAGAAGAGTGTAAAAAAGATTTCCAGGGCAAGAATCTTGACAACATTCGTGTTTGTTCTTACGTATTCTGGTCAGGTAGGTGAAATATTAGACTATGTATCTTTACCACCTATTAATTTTAGTTTGTCAAAATATTGTGCCCTTTCCTGCTTAATAAGTACTTTTCTATATGACTTAGCAGCTTCCACATATTTTTTCCATGGTTTAGACAGCATAAATTAGCAGAACAACTTATTCAGTTGTACATTAACCATGCAATCCATGCTGTTGTTTACATCCGAGTATCTCCAATATGGCTGTGCATCCGGGTAACTGACCAAACCGTGACGTAAGTGCAAACCCTCTACATCTAGACCAAGTCTAATAGTATACTAAGTTTGTGGGTGATTGAAGGACGTGAAGGAGACACATGTTAATAATGGGTGTTATGCACTAAGCATGTATACGCAAGAATTTGAGCATGAAATTTGCATATGAATTTTCACACTCATGATTCACCAAGAACTAAATAAATAAATTAACAAATATGTTTGCTAAAAGTGATGAAAGGCTTTCTTTTCCATCTTTTCATCATTCATCAAACTTTTGAAGTGTGACAAATACATATTGTTCTTTCTTTGGTCATATTCTTCTTCAGAAAAACTGCTGATGTCAGTGATGTGTTTGCACTTTAGCCCAAAACAAAAAGTTTAACATCACCACCCACTGGAAAACCTGTTTTCAGTTTAATGCATCTAAGTATAGTGTTTAGTGCTATATGAACTGTTTTGCAGTGACATCAAAATTAGAGCCCATATGTCAAAACAACACTGTGGTTGAGAACAGTGGTAAACTTATTGTGCCTCTGTCTGTAATTCTTTAATCAAAGAAATGTGGATGGTTAAAAGCCCAAAATACCAACGTAAATATGATGACACAGCCATGAAAATATAGTCATCACAGTTGGGAGGAGATGCTGATTTACAGTTCAAAAACGAGAGAAGATGTTGAAAACCAGAAGTGGGGAGAAGTAAAGCGCAGACCTGTCAATGGACGCCAAGCATCCCAAAACCTCAGAAGCCATGGTGGAATTGGCTTCTCTCATAAGCAGTCCCAGGTGCCAGGGAAAGACAAGGACCAGAGCACACAGACAAAGACAGAGCGGTCAGCCCGTAGCCTGGCCTGATTTTCATTAAACCCCGCTGATCCGTGTCATAAACAGCTCCGCTCTGGAGATATTCTCCACATGGACACCGTGCCCACAATAACACAACCATCACTCTCTGAAAGTCAGCTTTAACTCCTCTAAAATAAAATACATATCCCTGTCTCCATCTGATTTCCCTCAATTAATGAAGCTTTGCTGCAATTAACCAGAAACAACAGCATGTGATGACAAGCAAAGGACAGAAAGTTTGTCCATCGAGACCACTACAGCAGTAAATTCAAACCACACAGTAATTCCTAATTTTTTCGCCCACTTTAAAAACAGCAGTGTTAGCGCACATGCGCCTCCTCTCTGTTTATAATGGAGTTGCAAGCAGGATATTTTTACTCTTCTCTCATTTCCCAGCCTCTACAGTGCAAATTCATTTATGAAAACCAGGCTGCTTAAATGAAGCATTTGCACAGAAAAAAAAAAAAAAAAAAAAGCTTATTTTTGGAGGAATTTTGGAGGAATCAAAATTACAAAATAAAACAAGCAAACAATTTGGGTAAACTAATTAGCACTAATTACTAACTGGTTTTTCTGTTGTGTTTGCAGATTAAGGTAGATTTAGTGGTTTATGTAGTTAGCATTTTTAGGTACACACATTGCAATGATAATATTGCAATTTAGCACATTTCAAATGTATTAAAGTGCCCCTATTAAAGGAACACTCCACTTTTTTTGAAAATAGGCTCATTGTCCTACTCCCCCAGAGTTAAACAGTTGAGTTTTACCATTTTCGAATCCATTCAGCCGATCTCCGGGTCTGGTGGTAGCACTTTTAGCATAGCTTAGCATAGATCATTGAATCCGATTAAACCGTTAGCATCTCGCTCAAAAATGACTATATATAATGACGATATTTTTCCTATTTAAAACTTGACTCCTTTGTAGTTATATTGTGTACTAAGACTGACGGAAAATGAAAAGTTGTGGTTTTCTAGGCCGATATGGCTAGGAACTATACTCTCATTTCGGCGTAATAATCAAGGAACTTTGCTGCTGTACCATGGGTGGAGCAGGCGCAATGATATTACGCAGCACCTGAAAGTGACCGGCACTAAGTTTGTGTAGATGCAGAATTGCAGCCAGCAGAGTGGACGGCTGCGTAATATCATTGCACCTGCTGCACCCATGGTACGGCAGCAAAGTTCCTTGATTATTACGCCGAAATGAGAGTATAGTTCCTAGCCATATCGGCCTAGAAATTCACACCTTTACATTTTTTGTGCGTTTTTGTACACAATGTAACTACAGAGGAGTCAGGTCTTAAATAGGAAAAATAACGTAACTCTTTGGTCATTTTTGAGCGAGATGCTAACGGTCTAATCGGATTCAATGATCTATGCTAAGCTATGTTAAAAGTGTTACCGCCAGACCTGGAGATCAGCTGAATGGAATCGAAAACGGTAAAACTCAACTGTTTAACTCTAGGATGTTGGAAAATAAGCCTATTTTCAAAAAAAAAAGTGGAGTGTTCCTTTAAGCCATTTCCCATATTGCCGTTCATGCATTGTGTAATATAGCTGTATGTGAATGTAAATGATCTGCAAAGTTGTAAAGCCAAAAGTGCACAATAATAAATAAAGTTATTGTCTCCCAAAATAAAGAAACGACTCTGTACAGCCTAAACGAGTTGTTAGTAATTCGAATCTCACTTCCATGATGGCAAAACATCACAAGGTAACATATTTGCATAATTCCCTCCTAGGTTCTTTGGCCGGCGCTAACAACTTGACCCCATCCACAAACACATCATTTTACTGACGACTGCTTCTCTAATTTCGGGGAATCACATGATTGAAAGATGGCTCAGTACTTAGTTTATTTGGACCAGCTGTCTCCACTGAATCACAACCTGTAACTATAATAAATAATAGATGTTTATATTTTCTTTTGAACGTTCAAAATAGGAGTTATGACAACAGGCATGTCGTTTTTGGTATGCGCTGCACATGGTAGACCAGTCATAACAGACTGGGCCATCTGACCAATAAGAGCAGAGTAGGCTCACAGAAAGGAGGGGTTTAGAGAGACTGAATCTTTGAACTGCTTTGAACGAATCGTTTGACAATCGCTGGAAAATTAGGTGATATTAAATGCATATTTTCATGCATAAATGCATGTTTTTATACACTCCTATATTAGGACTCTTAGAGACTCTTAAAACAATGTTAGAAACCTTAAAAATGGTATCCTGCTGAAAAAAAGAGCTAAAACCAGCCTAAGATGGTTGGCTGGTCCCAGTAGCTGGTAGTAGCTGGTTCCAGCTGGTCTCCCAGCCTGATCACCTAAGACCAGCCTGGCCAGCTAAGGAAGTCTCCAAAACCCCTCTAAAACCAGCCTGCTGACCAGCTAAAACCAGCCAACCTAGCCCATTGTCTGTTTGCAGTCTTTAAAATAAGATGTAGAACAACACAGCACAATAGTATGCTGAGCCAGCGATTAGTCAGAAAAACAAAGTCTGACATCTTGATGTACTTTCAGCCTCTCATCAGTGTTTCAACAGAAAACCCTTAATGGAACGCAGGCCTTTATAAAATAACAAATCTATTGTTAACCAAATATGGTTATGACATATTATAAATCAGAGAGTGAATGTTTGTGTGATTAACTTGTTACACATAATGACTTTCAGTGGTGGTAACAGTTTATCATCTTAATTAAATCCCTTGGCATGACATTCCTTTAAATGTACATCACACATTATTATCAGTTCTTATATGATAGCCACACAAGTGGCTTTTTCTAATTATACAGGTGTGATTTTCTTCCTCCCCCCTCCATCCAGACAATGAACCAAGACTCTTAAAGATAAAGATTCATTATTTGCTGAGAATGTACTCACCCTCAGCCCATCCAAGATATAGATGAGTTTGTTTCATCAGCAGATTTGGAGAAATGTAGCATTACATCAATTGCTCAACAATGGATCCTCTGCAGTGAATGGGTGCCGTCAGAATGAGAGTCCAAAACAGCTGATAAAAACATCACAATAATCCACAAGTAATCCACACCACTCCAGTCCATCAGTTAACATCTTGTAAAGTAAAAATCTGCTTGTTTATAATACACAAATCCATCATTAAGAAATTCTAACTGTAAAACGTCACTTCTGGCTAAAAGTCCAGTTCATGATCCATAACAATGCTTCCTCCAGTGAAAACGACCAACATATTTGTTGAGAAATGTTTTGGACTATTTTCATTTGTAAACAGTGCTTGATTTGTGCATATTTCTCTCTTGATTTAGACAAGACGACTCTTTCACTGGATAGAGCACTCCTATTTTAGCCAGAAGTAACGTTGTAATGATGGATTTGTTTCTTACAAACGTGCAGCTTTTTACTTCGCCAGATGTTAATTGATGGACTGGAGTGGTTTGGATTACTTGTGAATTGTTGTGATGTTTTTTGCTGTTTGGACTCTCATTCTGATGGCTCCCATTTACTAAATTTCTCCAAATCTGTTCTGATGAAGAAACAAATTCATCTACAGTTTGGATGGCCTGAGGGGGAATAAATGTTCAGCACATTTTAATTTTTCTGTTTCTTAAAAAACTCTTCACTGAAAGGATCTTTGATTTACATAAACAAAATTATTCTTCTTTGACATCACTGCAAAAAAAAAGAAGGAAAAAAAACAATTGGAGCTTTTCTTCTTAAGAATGCAGTCAGTGTTTTGTGCAATGCAACTGGCAATACGGCCATCATAGCACATAACTCCAAATTTCACACACTGTGGCCAACTATCACAGCCTCCTCAGAGTGCCTTGAGTTGTCATTGTCAATGTTGTTTTACATGAGAAGTTCTCAGGCACACCTTTGGACTTCCCTTTTGACAGTGTTTATGGATGGCTCCCTGAATTAGTATGTCTTTCTGCCGATGTTTGTCGAGAAGAAATCTAGGACGTGGGGTACTATAAATTACAAAAACAGAGCAGGGTTATTGAGGGCACATGGGCAGCTGTGTTTGATCTGACAGGGCCAGAATGTGTGTCCAGCCTCGTCTTTATTGTCTGGCCAGACCATTCACAATACCAGTATTTGCATGGCACAATTCTCTCTCATAATGAATGATGCCATGAGCATCAATCTGTGTAGGTTATTGTACAAAACAGACACTGATCCTCCAGTATAGAAAATCTGAAAATGAATGACCTCCCTGCAACCTCCAGCTCACAGCTCACCCTGAACCGCACACTCGCACTTGTAGGCTGCCTCTTGAGGCTGAGATATGAGTGAAAATAAGGAGCAAACAGGCAAGTCTTGGCAGCCCCTGTATTTTGGCTTGAATTGAGGCTTTGAGCGCACCTGATTATATACGGAGAGACCCCAGAGGGAGAAATGGGCACGAGTAATGAGGTCACAAACAGGAGAGTACTTTTCCACTCATCTGATGTAACTGTGTCTCCTTAATTCTGAAAGACCATTTACACATTTCTAGTATTAAGCAATAACATTACATAATGTAAAATAACCCCGTGAAATACAGAAGCTTTTCTCTGTCAAATAGCATTTGCACAGCACATAAATCCTGTCATTTCTTTCTTGTGTCAACCTTGTATTGTTGCCTCTGGCCAGCAGCTCCTTCCCTGATGGATGCTCGGTTTAGAGCGCAAACAGTGAATTGTAAGACAGTTTGGGAGAGTTATATTTTCTGTGTAAGAAAGTACTAGAAAGTACAGAGAAATAGCCTAAACTAACCTAATACAGTCAGTTACAGTGCGCATATGTGAAGCACAAAAAAGTCAAGTCAAGTCACCTTTATTTTAGGGCTGTTAGTTTAACGCACTGGCCCCGCCCCCAGACCTCATCTTATATTTCATATAGTTGACTGTTGACAAATATGATGCAGGGCAACAACTCCATAAATGCATTTATGCCCTAAATTCAAGACATTGGTGCACAAAATGCCCCAGAATGAGGTTTTGTCTCATATTTATGTCAAATGATAAGCGATATCACACGAGCCGGGAGAGCAGTATTACACGAGTGCTGATTTTGTCCTGAATATCACAAGTTGTTGTGATATCAAACGTGATGTTATTCAGCAGTTCAGTAAATAAGAAGTTGATATTGTGTTCTATTTTAAACAGTATTAAGTTTTTTGCTTAATTTTGCAGAGAACATACTGCATTTAAAGCCATAGCAGAATTGTTGCATGTCTCTGAGCAACACAGCGATGTTTAGATCCGAAATGAATCGCGCTTTGAATGAAGCGTTTGAATCAATGATTCAAATGCCCATTAAAAAACAGAGCCATTTACTTAATTCCTGAATGAATCAGCCGTTTGAACGCATCGAGTGAATGACTCATAAAGACATTTAGATTTAGTTTATGTAGAGTATCATTCCATTAGATAATAATAATAATAATAATAAAAACATTAAAAACATAATTTACTCATCATCATGTCATTTCAAAGTTTGAAATTCAAACCTTTCTTTTGTGGAACATAAAATAAGTGATTTTGAAGACTGTTACAAAGCTGTTTTGGTTACCAATGACTTACACTGTATCAACAAAAAATACTGAGATGTTTTTCAGATAATCCTCTTTTATGTTCCATAGTTTACATTAGGTCATTGTAGCCTAAATGTTTATGTATAATAAATTTTATGTTAAATCAACAACAAAAAAATTATTTCTAAAGGTTTTGTGGGTATTTTCAGAGTCAAATATTTTGCGATTAATTAGATGACACATCATGTAATTAATTAGATTAAAATGTTTAATCGACTGGCAGCCCTACTTTATTTATATAGTGCTTTTAACAATACAGATTGTGTCAAAGCAGCTTTACAGTATTAAATAGGAAAAAATAGTGTAATAATGTAAAAGAACAACAGTAAACATTCATTGTCCAGCTCAGTTCAGTTCAAATAGTATCTGTTCAATCAAGACGATGATATCGTTGGAAAATAAGTGTCCCCAACTATGCAAGCCAGAGGCGGCAGCGAAACCAAAACAAGGAACCAAAACTCCATCAGTGACAGAAATGGAGAAAAAAAAACTTGGGGAAAACCAGGCTCCAGAACCAGTTCTCCTCTGGCCAGACGAACCAGCAGTTTAATTCCAGGCTGCAGCAAAGTCAGATTGTGCAGAGGACTCATCCGGTTCCCATGGTCTTGTGGCGATGGCTATCTATGTGATGAGGTCTTTGCTGGGGATCTGTCTCTGGGGCTCATCTAGTTGTCCTGATCTCCACTGAGATTCAGGGCTGTAGAAGTCGTCTCTAAGTGCTAATCCACCTGGGCTGGATACGGACTGGAACCGGGTGACTGCAGTGACCATCTGATCTGGAAACAGACTGGATCTGGGTGGCTGTGTTGACCTCAGAATAAGAACGAAACAGACTAATATTAGCATAGATGCCATTCTTCTTATGATGTAGCAAGTACATCGGGTGTTATGGGAAGTGTTCCCAGTTCTGACTGACCTAATTAATGCAGCCTGACAATCCGTTAACGGATTTGAATTATAGAAATGTGTTAATGTGTTATGTGTATGCCAGGTTAAAGAGATGGGTCTTTAATCTAGATTTAAACTGACAGAGTGTGTCTGCCTCCCGAACAGTGTTAGGTACATTATTCCAGACTTTGGGTGCTAAATAGGAAAACTATCTGCCGGCCACAGTTGATTTTTATATTCTAGGTATTATCAAATGGCCAGAGTTTTGAGAACACAGCAGACGTGAAGATAAGATAAGAGCTCACTCAAGTACTGAGGTGCTAAACTATTCAGGGCTTTGTAAGCAGTGTTGGGAAGGTTACTTTGGAAATGTAATAGGTTACAGATTACAAGTTACTCTATTTAAAATGTAATAAGTAGTGTAACTTTTCAGTTACTTTATTAAAGTAATGTAACATTACATTTGATTACTTTTTGATTACTTTTCTACATTTCTAATATTTTCAACTGTTAATCATTTTGAAACATTTAAACCAGGCAGAGCTAACTTTACAGTAGCCCTCAACACTGATTACTGTCAGACTTTCAAAGTCCTTTATCACTTGAATCAAGATTATAATAAGTAAGGGATAATATACATCTTTATTTTGCGATAACAACTGGATAGATGTACATTATCCCACTTATTACACAGCTGCTTGCCACAAAAGTAAATAATTAGACACAAAACACTGATCTGAGTTGAAATATTTGAACGCAAAGCTTCCATGAAGAAATCAGTTGCTAGCAAGCGGCAAGTTCAGAGACAGACATTTAAGGGATACAGTGCAGTCATACCACTTTTATTAAACAACATTTCACCACATAAATAAATAAGTACTAGTACTTACAGTACTAGTTTGTTAGTTATCTTATAATCCATTACAGTGTACAAAACAAAATGGCAGCAGCTGCGTTTGTATGAAACAATAGCGCAAATCCACAATACCAGGATGACAAAATTAAGAAATTGTACACATAATATTGGATTAAGTTTTAATCTTTTATTAGCTAACCAAACGCAAAACTTCCACCAAGAAAACTTATCAAGTATATAGCGCCGAATTAAGTTGCCCGGATGAGTTTGTGTTATTAGCTTTTACCAGTTGTTATCGGGGAATAACATACCTTGGAATGTCACGACTGACCAATCAGAATCAAGCATTCCACAGAGCCGTGTAATAATTTAATTTAAAGCACAGCCACTACAAATTCAGACTTAACACCTCTTATTAACTTTGAAATAATTGTGAGGTTAAACATAGATTTAAACAAGAAATAGTTTAATAGCTATGATACTGGTTTTGAAATCAAATGTTTGCATAGTTATGACAGGAAACACTGGCATCTAACAATGCCTTGGGAAAAAAAACAATATTAAAAAATAAAGTATATGCATTAACCCAAAAAGGAAATAAAACAGTTATCGAATAAGCATGTGTCCTATTCTGTGTCCTAGACTCTTGAAACATTTGTGTCTCATTTTAGAGCAGTGAATGCAGTTTATGAAAGAAATCAATTAAAACTGTATGTAGGTGTGTGTGTGAAAAAAAATCAGATGTAACCCCCTTTGTAATCATTAACATTTTCAAAAATAACTGTAATTTAATTACATTTTTTCTCAGTAACTGTAACTAAATTACAATTACACTTATTTTGTAATTAAATTACATAATTCCGTTACATGTAACTAGTTACTCCCCAACACTGTTTGTAAGTAATTAGCAAGATTTTAAAATGTATACAATGTTTAATAGGGAGACAGTGCAATGTTGACAGAACTGGGCTAATATGGTCATACTTCTTGGTTCTTGATTTGCTGAGAACCCTACTTGCTGCATTTTGAAGCAGCTGGAGTTTGTTTATTAAGTGCGCAGAGCAACTACCCAATAAAGCATTACAATAATTTAACCTTCACTGTAAAAAATTATTGTGAATTTAATGGTAAAAGTCTGCAAAAATGCTACAGTAAAAAACAGTTAAATGCTTAATGGTAATTTCCCATAGTATATACGGTGAAAAACCATATTGGACATTGCATGTAATTTTACGGTAGTATACCATTTTTGGAAGTGGAAAAAGGACATATAATTTACGGTGTATAACCGTAAATTGACATTCCCAGAATTACCTGCATTACATTTTTACATGTTTTTTCTTAGTTTTTTCTTATCAGTTTTGTACATTAGGGTTGTATGTTACATTTAAAGTTGTTAAATGAATGTTTAGTGCATTATTTCAGTTTCATATGTGTTACCATGATGGTGTTTAGTGTTCGTGTGAATGACACTGTGCACCTACTATATATGTTAATATTTAAAAGCTGCTTGTGACGGGCTTTGGCTTGTTATGTGACTTTGTCATCACCACCTGCTTTTGGTGGTTATCAGTGTATTACAAGGGTACAAAACAGATTTCAGTACTTCAATAGGTTGGTATATTAACATTATATTAGTTAATGAAATTACGGTATTTAAATGTAAAATCTAAGTTAAAAATGTAAAACCAAAAACATTGCTACCATATTTTTACGACAAAATTCCACCACAGCTGCCATTTTTTTATCGTATATTTTACAGATTTTTTTTTACAGTGTTGTGGTCATGTAAGCAACAATTAACACGTCTGTATTTGACATTTAGAATATAGGTCATAATTTAGATATATTTTTGAGATGCTAGAGTGAATGCTAGAAACATGGCTTTCGAAGGAAAGATTGCTATCAAATAGCACACCTAGGTTCCTAACTGATGACGAAGAACTGTCTGAGCAGCCATCAAGTGTTAGACAGGTCATTACATGCAGAAGTTTTTGGCTCAATAATTACCACCTCTGTTTTTTCAGAATTTCGCAATAAGAAATTACTAGTCATCCAGTTTTTTATATCAACTATGCATTCCATTAGTTTTGCAAATTAGTATGTTTCATTAGGCTGCAAAGAAATATAGGGGAAAGAAAACATCATGTTTCTTGATGATATCTCCCAAGTGTAACATGTAAAGCGTAAAAAGCAATAGTCCTAGTATTGAGCATGCATCTATCCATCCTTTGAAGTTGTATCCATCCATCGTAAAAAGTGCTCCACACAGCTCTAGCTGTTAAAGGAGTACCTCCAAAACAAAAATGTACAGATAATCTACTAACCCCCCTGTCATCCAAGATGTTATTCTCTTTCTTTCTTCAGTCATAAAGAAATTGTTTTTTGAGAAAAACATTTCAGGATTTCTCTTCATATAATGAACTTCTATGGTGCCCGCGAATTCGAACTTCCAAAATGCAGTTTAAATGCAGCTTCAAAGGGGTCTGAACGATCCCAGCCGAGGAAGAAGGGTCTTTTGTAGTGAAACAATCAGTTATTTTGTAAAATAACTCAAACTCTCATCTTGTCTAGGTCTGCGTAAACTCTGTGTATTCCAGTTCAATACAGTCAGGGTATGTCAAAAAACTCCCATCTCATTTTCTCCTCCAACTTCAAGATCGTCCTACATCGAAGCAGAAGTACCAAGGCAGTGTTTACAAAGTGAACATGCAAAGAAGGTCAAACACCCTTTACAAAAAAAAGGTAAAAGCAATGTAGGGCGATTTTGAAGTTGGAGGAGAAAATGAGATGGGAGTTTTTCGACTTACCCTGACTGTCATGAACCGGAATACACAGAGTTTACGCAGAGCTAGACAAGATGAGTATGTGAGGTTAAAAATGTAAAAAAAAAAATGTAGAAAATAACCAATCGTTTTGTTAGATAAGACCCTTCGTTTAGAGCCCTCTGAAGCATTTAAACTGCATTTTGGAAGTTCAAACTCGGAGGCACCATAGAAGTCCATTATATGGAGAGAAATCCTGAAATGTTTTCCTCAAAAAACATAATTTCTTTACGACTGAAGAAAAGAAAGACATATACATCTTGGATGAGTACATTATCTGTAAATTTTTGTTCTGGAAGTGAACTACTTTAATAAAGGCCTTTTGAAGTGAATTGATGTGTTTGTAGATCTATCTATCTATCTATCTGTAATCATAAAATCAATCATGATTAACTTATTTTACTATATTAACACTCCTGGTTTAATAAAAAAAAAAAAAAAGTTTAAAAACAAGCAGCTAGGAGGGAATAACTTCATTGTGAAGGGACTTTTAAGGTCTTCGGCCACTCTTAAGGAATACGAATTCTGAGGAAGAAAAGCTTCAATGTAGCTTTATGGTTGAACATATAG
Organism: Cirrhinus mrigala; assembly: GCA_036247105.1. NCBI lineage: Eukaryota > Metazoa > Chordata > Actinopteri > Cypriniformes > Cyprinidae > Cirrhinus > Cirrhinus mrigala. The sequence goes on along the minus strand of CM070013.1, from coordinate 5,656,669 downwards.
GTTTTCTGTGTACTTTGTAAGGTACAGTTATTTGAAAGGGACAAAGTACCATCATGTACCTGAGCGTGTTTGTACTCATTCAAAGTTCAGAAAAATACTTGCTGTTGTTAAACAAGAAGAAAATTCTCATCCATCCTGAGACTAAACAAAAGTGACTTCATCTGTCAGCTGTAGCACAGCAGCTCTGTGTGTAGCTGTCAACGTGAGTACAGAAGCTGTTGACTGATGACGCTGGTTCTTTATGGCCATTAACTAATTAGCACAATTCACAGCAGCCCACATGTTGTTTATGTCTACAATACTGTGCTGCTTTATATATAAGCCAATAGCTAGTGGCTGTGGAAGCTACTAATATGTTCTGTGTTCAATAAAATAGAGGAAATACCTGTAACCCACTGGTAACTACTAGAATATCTGAGGATCTGCAAACAAACTTTATTGAACAAACACATGATTTAAACTCTGTATGACTGACAGTCATGAAATAGGGCTTTCTACAGCTGGAGGAGGCAATATTACCTGCATGGATTATTGTGTTTGTTGTAACGTGAAGGGATTGCAAGTATTTGGCAGTTTTCGTTGGAACTTTCTGAATCATTTTGATTTAAAAGAGGAAGAACATGTCTCGTCTCTGAATGTGTTTACAACAAAATCCTGCCAGCCGTGTCTGTACACACTGATGTGAAACTTGAAGTCCTTGAGACGTTCCTGAACAGGTACTGGCTCCTTTACCAATGGGGAAAAGCTTACAGTACGTGAAAAGTATCTTACGTGTATCTGTGAAAAGTGTCTCTTCTGCTTTTGTCAGACTGTGCATGCACTTTTAGAATACAATCATTCAATCAAATATCCTGTACAATGACAGTAAAATGACAGTGTAGGAGAAATTAAGAGACCTCAGTAAGAGTGTCAGGATGCTATAAGATGCTCTGTACAAGAGCCAGGAAAGAGGATTATGCTGCAGGATTCTTCCAAGTAACGTCTCTCTCCAGAGAACGGAAGAGATAACCATGAATTACTATTGTGGAGAAATAAGGAAAACACATGTAAATCAAAATAATTCCATGAAAACAAAATGGACAGGGGCAATATGGGAAAAGTGTGGGGGGTTTTTCTATCCATGAACTATAGGCAAGAGCTCTCTCACGCCTTTCAAACCCAAATCTTTATGAGCAGACTAAATATGACCCTTGTTTATATGAAAAATGCACTTTTTAAATAAAGACGTCAGATGGATTTAGCTAGTTTTGCATCTCTTCACTCATTCATTTTTTTTCAAATAAGCAATTTAAATATATTATGAGTTAAAACAAAATTATTCCAAATTCTAATTGTTATCAATAATTTTTGTAAAAAAAAAAAATAAATCAATAAAAATTAAAAATTGAATAGTTTATACACTATCGGCTGTACTTCGATGTGTTTACTTATTTATTTTTCTTTCTTTCTTCTTTCTTTTCTGGATTTTTTGTTGGTGGAAATCATTCAGTCTTACACCATAAAAATTATTTTTTTAAAAGTTGCAAATAAAGATTATTGAAGTATGTTTTGCAAGTAAACATTATTTCAGTCTTTCTGCTTAAAAATATCACATTTACTAGCAATTTCTTAGAGAAAATGGTAAATCCTACACCAATGTTTTACAGTGTATAGTGATAAAGTTTCTCCTCACTGAGCCACATGATGGTTACCTGTGTTTATATGAATATTATGAATATGAATATATTTATTAATTTCAGCATTAAAGGACATAATTTGTTTAAACAAAGAATTTGATATCACCACATTTTTAAATAAAAAAGTAAATAAATGAGGATATATTTCTAAATTCTAGTTATCAATTATTTTCTTTAAAAGAAAGTTTTTAAATATTACATATTCATAGACTACTAGCTAATAAAAATTTTTTTGCTGCAAACAAATAGAACAAAAACAACTGTAAAGAGTAAAAAAGCCTAAGATTATAAAAAATAGAAATTACATGGTCAAGCATGTGCACTTACTGTAAGGATGATCCACTAGTGTTTCTTTTTAATCACAACAATAGAACAGAACAGAACAGAACAGAATAGAATAGAATAGAATAGAATAGAATAGAATAGAATAAAAGCAACAATATATGATTTAACACTCATAGATTGACTTATACTGTAGATGGCAGCATCCAATATTTGTGTTTTTTAATCACAACACTAGAATAGAATAGAATAGAATAGAATAGAATAGAATAGAATAGAAGCCTTTCTGGTCAAAAAGCAACAATATATGATTTGACACTCATAAATTGACTCATACTGTAGATGGCAACATCCGATATTAGTGTTTTTTAATCACAACACAAGTATAGAATAGAATAGAATAGAATAGAATAGAATAGAATAGAATAGAATAGGATAGAATAGAATAGAAGCTTTTCTGGTCAAAAAGCAACAATATATGATTTAACACTCATAGATTGACTCATACTGTAGATGGCAGCATCCAATATTTGTGTTTTTTAATCACAACACTAGAATAGAGTAGAATAGAATAGAATAGAATAGAATAGAATAGAATAGAATAGAAGCTTTTCTGGTCAAAAAGCAACAATATATGATTTGACACTCATAGATTGATTCAGATGGGAGCATCCGATATTAGTGTTTGTTAATCACAACACAAAAAAAAAGAAAAGAAAAGAAAAGAAGAGAAAAGAAAAGAAAAGAAAAGAAAAGAAAAGAAAAGAAAAGAAAAGAAAAGAAAAGAATTAATACAACAGAATAGATGCTTTTTAATCAAAAAGTAACTATATGTGATATGGCACTCATAGATTGACTCATACTGTAGATGGCAGCATTCGATATTAGTGGGGTTTTTTAATCACAACAGTAGTATAGAATAGAATAGAATAGAATAGAATAGAATAGAATCAAATGGGAGCATCCGATTTTAGTGTTTCTTAATCACAACACAAGAACTGAATAGAATAGAATAGAATAGAATAGAATAGAATAGAAGCTTTTTTGGTCAAAAAGCAACAAAATGTGTAGATGGCAGCATCCGATATTTACATTTCAGGTGGCGCCAAGTGACAAACACCAAAGAAACCTCAGAGAAAAGTGACGTCTATTAGAATGGATGTAGTGTCTGAACAAATTAAAGAGACGTGAGGGATGTGAGACTTCTGGAGAACAGTATGAACTGTATTCTGTCTCTCTGCTTCTCTGTAAACCACTTCTCCACAGCTGAAAACGCTAGTTCCAAGAATGGGAATTTTGGCTGGAATCGGAGCTGCTTTTCCCTCCTTTTTCAGCGTACGTCAGCGGCCGGCCTCAGTGACTCGCTGCTTGTGTCAGGCTGGTGTTTTTCCTCCTGAGAAATAAAAATATGAATCAACAAAGTTGGGGCATTTGAACTCTTTAAAGAGCTAGACCCTGCGACGACCAACATGTGCGCTTAGACGTCTCAACAAACCAACTATATAGTTAATTTATGGTTCAGTGGAACAACAAACAGCTCAAGTTTCACCTCTTATAGTCATCTGGTTCTTGTAATCTTCTAAGTACAGTATATGCTGTTGAATAAATAAAGCCATTCACGTCTTATATGGTTAGAGTAAGTAAATTACAGCTTGAGGGGAGGTAAAACCTTTTGAATTTGATTGAAAACATTCCTCATGCATACAGAGCTGAGTTAAACTGACTTCAAGAGACAAGTTATTGTAATAGATTTTGTGAAAGCGGTCACATTTTGGTCCCTAGTTGGGGGGAAACAAAGTGAAACAAGCATTTAGAGAAGAGTCTTGTGTCCTGGACTCTTAAAGGAACAGTTCACCCAAATATTTGCTCAAAATGTCCTAGAAGTAGATGAGTTTGTTTCTTCATGAGAGCAGATTTGGAGAAATTTAGCATCACATCACTTGCTCACGAATGGATCCTCTGCAGTGAATGGGTGCCATCAGAATGAGAGTCCAAGCAGCTGATAAAAACATTACAATAATCCACACAAATCCAGTCCATCAATTAGCATCTTGTAAAGTGAAAAGCTACCATTATTAAGTTGTCTCGCCAAAATTTTTAATAGAATAGAATAGAATAGAATAGAATAGAATAGAAGCTTTTTTGGTTAAAAAGAAACAATATGTGAAATGACTCTCATAGATTGACTCATACTGTAGATGGCAGTATCCGATATTTACATTACTAGCGTTTTTTAATCACAACACAAGAATAGAACAGAATAGAATTTTTTTTTTGTCAGAAAGCAACAGTATATGATTTGACACTCATAGATTGATTCATACTGTAGATGCGATATTAGTGTTTTTTTATAATCACAACACAAGAATAGAATAGAATAGAATAGAATAGAATAGAATAGAATAGAAGCTTTTTTGGTCAAAAAGCAACAATATATAATTTGACACTCATTGATTCATACTATAGATGCGATATTAGTGTTTTTTTATAATCACAACACAAGAATAGAATAAAATAGAATAGAACAGAATAGAATAGAATCTTTTTTGGTCAAAAAGCAACAATATATGATTTGATACTCATAGATTGATTTATTCTGTAGATGCAATATTAGTGTTTTTATAATCATAACACTAGAATAGCATAGCATAGCATAGAATAGAATAGAATAGAATAGATTAGAAGCTTTTTTGGCCAAAAAGCAACAATATATGATTTGACACTCATAGATTGATTCATACTGTAAATGCAATATTAGTATTTTTTTTATAATCATAACACACGAATAGAATAGAATAGAATAGAATAGAATAGAATAGAATAGAATAGAATAGAATAGATTAGAAGCTTTTTTGGTCAAAAAGCAACAATATATGATTTGACACATAGATTGATTCATTCTGTAGATGGGAGCATCCGATATTAGTGTTTTTTATAATCACAACACAAGAATCGAATAGAATAAAATAGAATAGAATAGAATAGAATATTTTCTGTTTAAAAAGTAGCAATATATAATTTGACACTCATAGATTGATTCATACTGTAGATGGCAGCATCTGATATTAGTGTTTGGGTTTTTTTCACAACACAAGAATAGAATAGAATAGAATAGAATAGAATAGAATAGAATAGAATAGAATAGAAGCTTTTTTGTTTAAAAAGTAGCAATATATAATTTGACAGTCATAGATTGATTCATACTGTAGATGGCAGCATCCGATATTAGAACTAACACTGTTCTAACGCGAATAGAATAGAATAGAATAGAATAGAATAGAATAGAATAGAATAGAATAGAACAGAATAGAATAGAATAGAAGTTGTTTGGTCAAAAGCAATGATATGTTATATGAAATTTAATGAAGATCTTGGACTTTTTTCTGCTAGCAAACTGTTCTTGATCTGTGTTTCTCTACTGATTCAGATGAGATGACTTTTTCACCAGAGAAAGCAAATGGTGTGAAGGTAAAAACATCTCAATATCGGACTTGTTTCTTACAGTCATGCAGCTTTTCGATTCACAAGGTATTAATTGAGAGGTGTGGAATACTTGTGGATTATTGTGATGTTTTTATCAGCTGTTCGGACTCTCATTTTAACGGCGCCCATTCACTGCAGAGGATCCATCGGTGAGCAAGTGACTTAATGCTGAATTTCTCTAAATCTGCTCACATGAAGAAACAAACTCTCAAACAAACTATATCTTGGATGCCCTGAGGCTGAGTAAATTTTTTGGCAAAATTTCATTTTTGGGTGAACTATTCATTTAATGCCAGTGCAAAAGGCCTAGAGAGACCGAGCCTCCTGTGGGGCAAATAAACTTGTCTCACTCCCAGTCTTGTCATTTCAGTCTGGGAGAGAAACCTTTCCCAGAACCTTTCCGATCTGACACAGAGGATCTTGCATTACATGTGCGGAGTTTTTTTGTTGTACAAAAAAACATTGTAAGCTTATCAAAAATGTAACAGGGCATTACGTCATCTGACTGGCATTTGTGTTGCTGAGAGCAGCCAGCCTATAAAGACCACGTCACAACTGTACAATCAATAACATGGGAAAGTTTTCCTACGATTCCGGTTTGATGACGATCATAATTGTTCTTGGAATACAGTGAGTCCCTCTGATGATAACAGGGTATTTCCAATGAATCACATATTGACGTGTTAGAAGAGTTGCTGTAATATCATTTATTAAGTGTGAGAAATATTACATATTGGTAGACATATTGTGGTTTCTGTTTCTGGGTTAAGTATTACTCAAGTGCCTTTACTAACAACTGTTTTATGTCTGTCTAATTTTTTTTATTTTTTTTTTAAAGTTTTTTTTATATACGGTTCTGAGGAAATGATGATTTTAATCCTCGGGAGACTCTCAAATATGTAAATTGTTGTTAGTTGCCAACTGCTGTTTGTGTTTTTTACATCCGTACCCAACATGATTTAGGGTTAGGTAATATTAGTAGTATTATGTTAATGGGGCTAAAGGCACCCCCTAAGAAAAAAAAAAAGTGGTTTTCACTGCTCCCAAAGTGTATGATTGCTGAAAAATACATACGTTTGTATTGAACATTGATGGAGCAACAGACTTTGTGTGAAAATAAATCGTACAAGTCGTTTATTTTGTTTAAAAATCTCATAAATGCATGAGGTGGCAAGGCAGGCCTTTTACCCCACACACGGGGTAAAAAGCTCACCAGCATGGGGCACACAGTATTGATATAAATACTTTAGCTAAAATAATGGGTTTTAAAAAAAAATAAATAAAAATGTCTAAGTTAATACTTGTTCAAAACAATAACTTTCACAAAGTTTGTACTATTTTCTGCTTATTTTGAAAAATAAAAGAATTAATTTTTGTTCAGTAAATACACTGATATTAAAATATGTTAAAATAAAACACATTTTAAAATATGGAAAAATATTTTAAAAAGTAAAGATTTTGAATGCATTGAAGGAGATCCCATAATAATTTAATATAGATTTACAGTAGTAACAACAAATTATATTTCATTATATGATTAATAGCATGTTTTTAAATATGATGGTTTAATTTTAAACATGGTGATTATCTCTAAGATGGACACCCAACATAATATATGATATTTACCATCTGAATCTAACAATGTCATGTCAACAAATATTAATTGTCATGTTAATTATTGTGCCTTTTAGTCCTAACAGCAGGGGCCCTTTTGTCCCAAATACCATACTTTTACATATTCTTTCATTATTTAAAAACTGCTGTTTTAATTATCTTAAACAAAACTGAAAATCATTAAGAAGACCTTTGTCTCAAGATATACTGAATAATTGTAGCAATTCTCATCTGCTACTTAAATCTACAACTTTTTATAAAAATCAAATATTAGATCAAGTAAGCACAGAATCAACTTTGTGCTGCAGCCTGCGATCGCGTCTAGAATCAGACAATTTTGCAAATGTATGTTGAAAAGCATCTGTTTTGGAAAGTGCTACGCCATCTAGTGGTTTAGAGGAAAGTAATATCAAAGGCGCCTTTTACTCCGGGGCACCTTTAGCCCTGTTCTACCCTACTATAAGGATTTAATGTAAATAATTATTCTTAAAAAAAATCATGATTTTAAAATAAAATAAAATAAAACTTCAGTTTAAGCATAAAGGCAAGTGTGCAAAAAAAAAAAAAAAAAAATTAAAAATACAAATATTTTAAAAAGATAATTCAAAAATGTATTATTATTATAATTATTATTATTATTATTATTATTATTATTATTATTTAACAATAAAATAAAACAATAAAAATAATGTCCCTTTATTTGATGTTTTTTGATCACTGCCTTTTACAAATCATCTCCTGTGGTCTCATGTGATAGTAAATTGTCATCTAGTTACTTTTTATCTACTTTTTTATGAATTATGCTACTATTTCCACAAACTAGTTTTCACCTTCTATATAGTATGCGAGTTTTTGGTTGCAGCCATAGTAATTTTCCCACCACATTAATAAAGTTATGTATTAACCTTTTTGTAAATATTTTGAGGCATGTCTCATTTTATTTATGTGTAATTGGTGTTACAGTGTTTAATATTCATGTAAAATAAATGTAAAAAAGTAGTATAGTTTTTTTTTTTTGTTTGTTTGTTTGTTTGTTTTTTTTATCAATTTAGTGTCATTTTAGAAAATGTGTCTAGGAAATGTAATAAAAATCTGGCATTTTGATTAAACCACGCTGTCTTTTACTGCATTTTAACTGGAAAAATAACACCAAAAAAAAGTCCCATTGGTAACAAATGAGAAACGTCTCCATCAAAAAGTTCAGTGTTAACCAATCTCAGGGTCTTCATGCCCTAATATACAATTCTGGGTTATGCAATATCCAATAAATGGCATTTGTAAGAATGTGATGCTCTCAGGAAGGACATTTATATGGTTTTCTGCGTTTGAACTTTAATGGATGAACTTACACTGGCAACAACATCTCTGCAAACACTGCAGTGGGCCTTAAAAAGCCCATCCTGAAGACGCCAACTTAATCTTCGGAGAATCTCACGAGCATATGGTGGCAATAAAAGACTTGACATCCATCAAACAGCACCTCAGAACAAACCACCAGAGCATCAATGGTCCAAAACATCTTTGTGATTCAGCTTGTTGTTTTAACCGTCTGTGGGACTCTGTGCATTAGCAGTGTGGTAAAATGCTGTTCCCAGGAATAGAAATCTTAAACTGTAACATCTGTCACGTCTCTCCACCATGAAAGTGTGTCAGTTTGGGAAAAATGAGTATATTAAAGTGTAAAGCAAAAAACAGCATTGTGGTTGAGTTGGACCTAAACCATGGTTGACTCATATATTCTCACAAATCTCCTCACTAAACAACACGATGCCACCCTGTGTTTAGCTGAATACTTCACAAATTAAAGACATCGTTACTTGTCAGCATTAGATTCCAGAAGCCTTTGTACAGTACACTGTGCTACAAAATACATAATTTTTTTTATTGAGAAATTTGATATTAATATTTCTACACCACAGTTATCTTGATAGACACATTCTTAACCCTAAGAAGCCTACTGGATCATATTTGATATTCAAATTTGTATTTTTTATTACTGACAAATATTACTAAAACATGGTTTGCAAGATAAGGTTTTCTTCCAATGGAAGCAGAAGGGTTTAATTACTATAAGAGATCTATATATTGATAATAAATTTTGCTCATTTAGTCAACTTAAATTAAAATATGACCTTTTATCTACAGATTTTTTTTCGGTACTTACAAATTAGAGATTTTACTAGGAAACATTTCACTGATTTTGAAAACATGACTACACATCCAACTCTGGAAATTCTATGTAATCGCAGTCCATTAGAAAGAGGAGCTGTTTCTTTCTTTTATGCCTTACTATTGGAAAAGGTGAATGTAAACACTGATCATATTAAGAAAGAATGGGAAAAGGAACTTGGTATAGAATTGTCTAGCGAGTCATGGGAAAATTGTCTCAATGAAATTCATGAATGCTCTATTAACGCAAAGCATAGTGTGATCCAATTTAAAGTTATTCATAGACTTCATTATTCAAAGACCAAACTACATAAGATTTTCCCAAATGTATCCTCAACGTGTAACAAATGTAAAATCTCAGACGGCACGTTGTCTCATCTATTTTGGACATGTCATAAAATTAGACCATTCTGGCAAAGTATATTCAGATTTATTTCAGAAGCATATAAAATTGATTTGCCACCTGAGCCAAAATTGGGCATTTTTGGAGATACCTCAGATATAGGAAGCAAATATGTGTCACAAGCTGTTTCTTTATGCATGATCTTAGCAAAAAAGGCAATTTTACAGAAATGGAAGTCTGAAGTTGTGCCTGTATTTGAAGTTTGGCTAAGAGACTTAAGTTATGTATTACCCCTAGAAGAGCTGAGATATAATATAACAGATAGACAAAAAATATTTACAAGAATTTGGAATCCAATAAGATCTTTAATTAACAATTTTGAAGTATAACTTCGTATCAGCATAGTGGTCAAGAGTAGGGGTGCACTCTGAGAGTTTTTAATAATTTTATATATTGTTAGTTAATTTTCAACAAAGAACTGTAAGATATCCGACTATTAGGCTATTGAATTACCGCCTTTGTTTAGTTTTTAGTTAGTTGCCTATGTTAATGTTAAGGAATAAGAGACATATTTGGGTTGTAATCAACGCCTTCAAGAATTTGTGGGTATATGGGATTGGTGTGGACATGTAAAATGTGTATGTGTAAGAGGTTTGGAGGTAGATGTACCTACATGTATTGGTATGTTTATGATGTGGGAGTATGTGTATGTATGTAAATATGGGTATGTGGGTGTGTGTATATGTATGTATATATGTGTTTGTTAGAATGTGCGTGTGTGCCTTTGTACATACACCTACATGGCATATGTAGTCAGTTAATTATTTAGCTGATCACTATATACAATATACTCAAAGATAGATGGTAACCTTGTTGTCTACACTTACATTTGCAGTATACAATTGTATAGGCTATGTTCTCTGTATATTTAAAACAATAAAAAAAAAAATATATATATATATATATATATATTCAAATAGAAAACAGTTATTTTAAATAATAAAAATATTTTGGAATTTGCCTTTTTTCTGTACTGTGGATCAAATAAATGCAAATAAATAAACATTTAAAATCTTACTGTTCAAAAAAAATAAATAAATAAATAAAATAAAAAAAAATATTACTAAAACATTATTGAACATGCAAATTGTGTAGTTTGTGGAATGGAAATAAATTCAAAACATACTGTGTCCATTAAGAGTTTTAGTCTACTTATTAATGCAGATGTGTTTATATACTGAATATAAAATGTATCTGGAAGATATATGGGCATATAGTTATGTCCGTAACAGTGTGAACAAATATTTGTGTCAGTCTGACGAGAGCTTCAGTGATGGTGTTCCCAGATCTCAGCTGATTTACTGCGGCTCTTCTACAGCCCAGATTCCTGAGATACACACCATTTCCTTTGCTTCTGTTATTGAAGGGTCCAGCGTGTCTCAAAGGCCCCTAACCTTTGACCGCTCTTATAGCATGATCCTCGAACAGATGTCTGTATGACATGCCAGAAAACAAGATGTACAATAAACTTACTGTACTTTAGAAATGGCATCTGGATAACGTGATAGTTCAAAGACTAATGTTTATGAACACCAGGTCTAGTTTTTATGCTTTGGCAGTTTATCTTTTTTTTTTTTTTTGCAGAATTCTGTGGTCAAATTGTGGTGTCCAGCAGAGCTGAAAACACTGTACTTTGTGAAAATCTGAATTTTGTTGGCACACATACTGACCTGCATTGTTTGCTGTGATTGCTGTTATATATACATAAAGACAATGTCCACTTGGAAAACTTCTACATGAACTTGGTGTTTTCCTCAGCTTTAGGCTTATCAACAGTTTTAACAATCATGAAGATGTGCAACTCTGTTCAAGCAAATATTGATAAAACTAGTAGCATCATGGCATTTGACTCTAAAAAACTTTGTTCTCAAAAAACTTTCACTGTTGTGTTGTGGTTGAGAAAATCTTCATCTAAACTTCAGCAAACACTTGCAGAAGGAACTGTGGTGGTATCACGGTATGGTGATGTATCAGATGTAATACCATGGTATTTTTATATATCTTATACAGCAAAAAAAAAAAAAAAAAAAAAATTCTGGCTAAAATTTATTTTAAATACACTACCAGTCAAAAGTTTTTGAACAGTAAGATTTTTTTATGTTTTTAAAGAAATGTCTTCTGCTCACCAAGCCTGCATTTATTTGATCCAGAAATACAGCAAAAACAGTAAAATTTTGAAATATTTTTACTATTTAAAATAACTGCTTTCTATTTTAATATATTTTAAAATGTAATTTATTCCTATGTTCAAAGCTAAATTTTCAGTATCATTACTCCAGTCTTCAGTGTCACATGATCCTTCAGAAATCATTCTGATATGCTGATTTGTTGTTCAAGAAGCATTTATTATTATTATTATTATTATTAATAATAATAATAATAATATTTAAAACTGTTGAGTACATTTTATTGTATTTTCAGGATTCTTTCATATTAGAAAGATTAAATTTCAATAGAAAGATCAGCATTTATCTGAAAGATCTTTTTAGAGAAATTAAAGGGCTTATAGAAATTAATACTTTTATTTAACAAGGGTGTTTTAAATTGATCAAAAGTGATGATAAAGACATTTATATAATATTACAAAAGATTTCTATTTCAGAACTTTCAGAGAAACCTGAAACATTTTTACTCAGCTATTTTCAAAATAATAAAAAATGTTTCTGAGCAGCAAATCAGAATATTAGTATGATTTCTGGATGGTCATGTGACTGGAGTAATGATGCTTAAAATTCAGCTTTGAAATCACAGGACATAAATTACATTTTAAAATATATTTAAATAGAAAGCAGATATTTTAAATAGTAAAAATATTTCAGAACTGTACTGTTTTTGCTGTGCTTTGGATCAAATAAATGCAGGCTTAGTGAGCAGAAGAGACGTCTTTAAAAAAAACATTAAAAATCTTACTGTTCAAAAACATTTGACGGTAGTGTATAGCTAAATATATATTGTAAACAGTAAAGCTTTTTAATTTTTGAAATTGAAAATATATTTCAATATATTTAGTTCTATATACATAGTTTCAACCTTCATTTACCAAAATATATTTCGGGGCAATAAAATATATTTCCAGTCTTACAATAGCCTATGAATATAATTTATATTTATAATATATTTTCAAAATTATACAAAAAATATATATATTGGTAGAAGATATATTTACATAAATTTGCAACATATTTAGCAAATATGTTATATATCTTTATCAAATATATATATATATCTTTTTTTTATGTATGGGATATCAAGATATAATAACTGACTTTCATACTGAAATACCATAGCATTTACAACTATAATCTACTGTATTACAATACAGCATGTATTCTTTCCTGAAGTACTGAAATAGGCCATGTCAAACTCATTTAAAATGATTTGACACTATTAAGATATTCCACCCATAATTGTGTTTAGTTCTAAAAATCATGCAGATGTGTCAACTAGGCGCATGCAGTGAAACCATTATCTGTAGATGTGTCTGGATCAGTTTCAATAGCAAAGAAATGACTATTGCACTGTTATTTTAGATACATCCCATTAAAATATCACTTTATCCCTGTGCTTTGCTGAATAATCAGTCAAACTAATTTTTTTGGCATATTCAGTAGGGCTTGTCATTAGTTTTGAAATAATTTTCTGTGCCAAACAGCGTAATCGGCTTTGAGTGCTATTGCTGTCCCACATGGCCTAATTTTTACTAGACGGAATGATTCAGAAAGGAGGAAAAAATGTGGGTTTCCATTAACTCCCCTCCAGCTGCCTGTTCTCCAGCATCACCAGATCTTCCTTTCATTCTCCAGAGTTCATTGTGTGCATAGGACTCATCCTTTCTGTTCTGTTCTACTTAATCTCTTGTCCTCCTCCATGACTGTCCTGGTCTATCCCATTTTTGCCAAATCATCAATCTATCCTATAATCAGTTCTGGAGAAACTAGAGGAACATTTTCAAAATGTACACGACAAAGACCAGACTTCAGAGATAAATTAATACGACAAACACAGTACTCCAGTTCCCCTCATAGTTTCAAAAGTATGCAAGTATGGCTTTGTTGATCCAGTCACAGATCCAAATCCTGCAATTACTCGTCTATCTCTCTTGCGCAGAACAACAAACTTCCCTCAAGCAATTGGGGTGTATATTCTCTTGTCTATACAGAAATTAGTGATCTTATGGCAACTGAACTAACAAGACAGAAGTTGAAAACGGTTCAATCTGCTGCAATACGTATACAGAAGACTGCTGACTGCTGCGTTTGGCTAGATTGTTTCCATCATGCACAGCAGTGGGTTTATAACCATAACATGTGAATTAATGTCTCTGAGTCATCCAAAATGCCATTTTCCATCGCTGAAGTGTCAAAATCTCAAGTCACGAGCTCAATCAAATAATCACATGATCTCGAAGTAGGCCACTGCAGCTGCAGTGAAAGAAAGCGGAAAAGGTTGGGAAAATAAAGTGGGACTGTTAAGATGTTTGATAAGCAAACATAACCGTATGGCAATTGGTGTGCGTGTGTTTGTGTGTGTGTGTGTATGTGTATGTGTGTATGGGGGCTGGTGAAAAATATATTTTAAATGGCCACATTTGATGTATTTTAAATGACCAAAATGTATTTTACATTTAAATTTAAACAGTGTAGCTCAATGAAATATATTTTTAAAATGTAAAATATATTTAGTTTCAACCTTCATATACCGAATTATATGGATTTCAGAGGCAATAAAATGCATTTACAATATACATTTATGCTAAATGGAAATATGGCTGGAATAGCCTAGATTAAATGAAAAAAAAAAAAAAAAAAAAAAAAATATATATATATATATATATATATATACACTAACAGTTTTCTCTCTGAGAAAATAAGGTTTTTCTTTAAATGTGGCATGTGAATGTATTTCCTTAAATATATTGAAAATATATTTTTAAAAACGTTTTGTATTTTTAAAATATATTTTCAAAATATACAAAAAATTGCCAAAAATGTATATTAGTAGAAAAATATATTTACATAAATATATTTTGAAACATACTTATTTTAAACATAACTTTTGGTCATTTTTTGTATATTCCGAAATATATTTAAATATTTATCTTTGAGTTTGTGTTCACTAATCATGATGATGTGCATCACATCAGTCCCATTGTTTTTGCAGAAACAATTCATATCACCCATCTGTCCCAATTTGAATGACCCGAATGACTCATATAATGAACAAATGTCATGCCCTAGAAATGTCTTTTAGCTTTAAAACACATGTTGGTGAGGAAGCACAAGCAAGTGTGAAATGCCAGGGTAAGAATGCCGAAAGCTCTCTTTAATTACAGCTGAATGATTGATATGTAGGCCAAAATGAAACATATATACTCAGCGGAGGGATTTCAGACAATTATTATGACAGAAAGTCACATTTCAAAACAACAAAACATTTCCCTCTAATCCACGAGACCTAGAAATGCTGTCATGGCATTACAGTGAATCAGCCCTGTATTTAGTGAGAAAAACAGAGGAGAAACAAAGTCTCCATTTGCACTTCATTTGCTCTTATTGTTGTTTAGGAGTGGAGATATTAAAGAAATCTTGTATTAACCCTTGCACTTCTAATCATCATCACAGCATGAAGCTTTTTCAACCAAAAGCTGTTCTTATGCTTGTCAGTTCTGTTCAAGAGTATCTGACACTTTAAACAGCCAACACTTTACTTTCCGCAACAGCTGTTCAATAAATGCAGGTCTGAAGTGTAAGCATGTTTTCACCATTCGGAGTTGCCATTATGGAAAACCTGGCAAATTCCTTCTTGTCTCTGTCATGACACGAGGAAGAAGAGATTAAAGGGCTGAAAAGAAGTGCAGCACACACATAGATTCAACATTATGTCATCCCTGCAATTTACTGTATGTATGATTTTAGTACTTAACACAAACTGATCCAAAAATAGCCTGTAACACTTTAGTTTAGTGAACACATTTACTATTAACTGAGGGTTTTGCTTCATGGACCTTGTAATTTGCTGCTCCAAATCTAAAGTGTTGCCAACTAGTCTAGCATTAAAAAGTAAACAAAATGTTGAACATTTTAGATTAGGGAACACTTATTATATATAACTTTATTTCAGACACACAATTGGTCCATAGAGAAAAATAAAAAATAGAAAAAGTACAATACTTTAAATGACAAACAACAATAAAATTCATGAGAGACTAAAATGCCAGTGTTTCCAGAGGCCAGACATATACCTGTAACAGCTTTTCTTAGGACTGGTTATTGCCAGTATAATTCCATTTTCAGATTTGTCCAGACGACACATGAATTTAAACATTAATTTCCTTAATAAGGCTCCATAGGTGGGAACACCAGAGTTCACAAAAAGCTGACTAGCACTGTGCCACCTTGGGACACGAAGGAGGAGCCTCATGGCATCATTATAGGCCACAGTGAGTCTCCGCAGGCTACTATTCTTATATCGCCACCACAAATGTGCTGTGTACATAGGGGTACAATAGGATCTGAATAGAAAACATTTAACATCCGGTGAGCACATGCTAAATTTACGCAACAACATATTGGCTTGGGCATATAATTTGCAGCACTGTCTGTACAGATCTCTGTCGTCACTCATGTCATCAGTTATGATATGACCCAGATATTTTATTTCTTTACACATCTTCAGAGGCTGATCACTCAAATAGAAATCAGGAAAAATTAATCTCCTGTCCTCATTAGTTCTGACAATCATGATATTACTCTTGCTGGAATTGTATCTGGTATCAAAATCATTACCATACTGTGAACACACCTTTAATAACTGCTGCAATCCAGCACTGTACGGGCTTAATACTACCAGGTCATCAGCATACATTAGGTGGTTGACGACAGAGTTTCCCACAAGACAGCCTGTCTTACAAACATTCAACACTTTGGACAGATCATCCAAATAGACATTAAAAAGGTAAGGAGACAAAATTCCACCCTGTCGCACACCATTTTGAACATTAAAAGGGGTTGATAAAACATTGCCCCATTTCACTTGCATTGTTTGATTTGCATACCAATAAGTTAATATTCGAATAATGTATTTAGGGACACCTCTACAGAACAATTTCATAAATAATTTTTTTGTGATTAATTCTATCAAACGCTTTTGACGCGTCAGTGAAGCAGAGAAATACAGAAGAATTTCTGCTCACATAATTTGCAATAATTTCTTTCAGTGCATAAATGCACATATCTGTGGCATGGTCTCTTTTAAAGCCAAATTGATTATCAGTCGTTGACACAAATACTTCCAATCTATTAAGTAAAACCCTCTCAAATACTTTAGAGAGAATGCTTACAAGAGCAATCGGTCTATAGTTATCCACGCTGTTCAATTTAGCAGCTTTGTCCTTTATTACTGGTACTAATATAACATGTGTTAAGGAGGCAGAACACCATGCATAATAAAACCAGTTAGACACATAGACAGCAGCACATATAACCTACTACTGGCAAATTTGAGATGCTCAGCAGTGATATTATCTAATCCACAGGCCTTGTTTCTTAACAGCTTTGTGATAGCATCACATATTTCAGATGCACTTATCAAAGTGATTTCAGTTGGTTCAATATATCCCATGTTAAAGCTATCACTCTTGACACAATTGAATAAATCAAAATAATGTTCACGCCACACGCTATTTTTTCTGGATCGCTTACACCCTCTATGTTGGATGATAGAGGAAATTTGAAGTTATTCATAGTTTTTATCTCTCTCCAAAATTCATTATTATTGCAGCTTTGCAGCTTCTTAACCAAAGAGTCTGCCCGCATTGTATTTTCATTTTGCTTAACATAACGTAAAGCGTATTTAAACCTAGCATTGGCAAGCTTTTTGTTTTCAAACACTTCGCCCTGTCTAGGGTTATTCACTATTAACTAAGAGTTTTCTCTCAGTAAACTCCAAATGCTCTGCGTATTAATTGTAAGTAAGGCAGTTGTTGTAATAGTCACGCTCAGGTATTGGGTAGGGTTGAAGGATCTAGATAATCTAGTAATCTGCATGCTATTAAGCAACTAGTTAATAGTGAGTAGTGTTCTCTAATTGTGTTACCAAAATGTGCTTACGTAAAGAGTGCTGTACTGTACATCCTAACACTTAAAGTACTCTTCTGAAAAGTGCACTTTGTAATATCTCAAATTGTCAAGCTTTACAGAAGTATGCTTATTTTGATGTGCTGACTGACATGCTAAAGCACAAGTACATGTAGTGTGTTATTCAATATTACATTTGAAGTTAATATATTTCAAGTTAATATATTTCATTTGTACAAACGTATTACAAATATGTTTAATTGAGTGGCATACAAGAAATAGAAATGACATTAAATGGAAAATAGAAATGACTAAAGTATATGTGACCCTGGACCACAAAACCAGCCATACGGTTTCGTTTTTTGAAATTGAGATTTATCTATTTAGCTTTCCATTTATGTATGGTTTGTTAGGATATAGGGGACAATATTTGGCTGAGATACAACTATTTGAAAATCGGAATATATCTGAAAATATTGTGAAAATCGCTTTTAAAGTTGTCCAAATGAAGTTCTTAGCAATGCATATTACTAATCAAAAATTAAGTTCTGATATATTTACGGTGGGAAATTTACAAAATATCTTCATGGAACATGATCTTTACTTAATATCCTAATGATTTTTGGCATAAAACATAATTTAAACCCATACAATGCATTATATGAATTTCAGAGGCAATAAAATACATTTACAATATATATTTATGCTAAATGGAAATATGGCTGAAACAGCCTAGAAAAATGTAATATATTGTAATATTGTAATTTTTGATTAAAAAGTATGTTGCTTGCTGATTTTTAATAAAATGGCTATTGATAAAAATATTCCCATGCTACTTATGACTGTTTTTGTGATCCAGGGTCACATGTTTTAGTTTAACATAATGCTTCTCAGAACATTCATCAGTACATTTTAACCATATTTCAATTATAATAGAAGTAATTATGCAATTACATATGATGTACTTAAGTTCTATTTAAATCAAATTAAGTCAAAATGCACTCCAAATTTCAGCTTATTGCATTTAATATACATTTTAATTATACACTCTTAAAAATAAAGGTGCTTCACGATGCCATAAAAGAACCTTTTTTGTCTAAACGGTTCCATAAAAAAACCTTTAACATCTGAAGAAACTTTCTGTTTCACAAAAGGTTCTTTGTGGTGAAAGAAGGATCTTCAGATTATAAAAAGGAAAGAAAGAGATGGTTCTTTAAAGAACCTTTGACTGAATGGTTCTTTGTGGAACCCAAAATGGTTCTTCTATGGCATCGCTGTGAAGAACCTTTTAAAGCACCTTTATTTTTAAGAGTGTACTACATTTTTATTTAATTGTAAATAATATGCAAAACAGTGTCTGAAAACATTACATTGCATTTGCACTTAATTATATTCTTTTACAGTACATTATTTTGGTACTTTTTAGAAGTATTCTGAAGTGTACTTCCTTTTCACATGCATGATTATATGGCAATTTGCAGTTAATTATGTACAAATAATTTATGTTTGCATTGTTTTTGCCCCAGAACAGACCTGCACTGGGACACTGTGTGACATAAAACATGCATGTGCTTAGACAAAATGTTTTATAAACTGTTCAGTGAAAATATGTTCTGGCCAAGAGCCTAACTGCCATTCTTGCTAAGAACGGTTTGTCTCAGATTTGGACTGGCCACGTTTAGTATATCTCTCTTCCAACGAGTACTTGCTTTCAACTGTTTGTGCCAAGAATTTATTTTATAACATAACACGTATCCACTGATGACCCTTACTGAAGTCTAAATCATTTATATTGAAATTTCTGTAGATCTGTATACTCCCACTATTCTTTATTCACTCAAAACTGGTGTATGAAGATCTGACCAGTGCTTGGGTGGTCTAGGGGAGTTTCTGAAATGGTTTTGTTTCACAATATAAAATAAAGATGTCCTGTTTGTTGAACAGTATAAAACCCAGTAACCTAAATACATGTTTCATAAAACAAAAGACAGACACAATCTTAGTATCATAGATTTTATAGTCTTAATTTTAAATTTGTGCAAAAAAACAATTATCCTCTGGCTTTAAAAAGGCACAGACGACATACACTTTCATACTTTTACAATACGGACTTGAAAAAAAAGCACAAATCGGAATATTTACACAAACCATTGTACTGTACAAACATTTAAGATTCAATACCCAAAAATATATCGCTGCAACAGGACTGAGGTAACCAATTTAAGAAAGGTACAAAGAAAGAAGATGAAAAGTAAAAAGCAGCATAACGGAAGCCTTCGAAGGGATTCTCGTGCCCCTTATTTCATATGAGAACATCCATATTGAGTCTAAATCCTGGACTCTGAATACTACCCAACTAAGAAATATGCATTTAGATAAGAAGTAGACATACTTCTTTCCTCTCTGAGGCATTGCTTTCAGCACAAGTACCTTTTTATGACATTGCAGTATAAAGTGGTTTAAACAAATCGGTGTTCGGTCGGCACTGCGCACTTAGATTTCATTCCGTGCCAAATAAAAAATAACGTTAAACCTATAATGAAATTGCTTTTGGCAGTAATGACAAGCTCTGGGTTGTGTATTGCATTTAGCCATATGACAGATGTTTGATTCTCAAATGAGCACGTATCACGTGTCACTTTCATAAATATTTGGTTCTGTTCCACAGAATTTGCAGTTCTGAGCAGGGGCATAATAATAAATAACAAAAATGAAGGTACTATAATGAAAGATGAGCCTAAACATGCACTCTGTGACTCTGAATCCTCCTGGGATTGAACATTGTTTCATTGTTTTTGCACCTTTACCATAATGTCTGAGTACTGTTGATTCTGGAAGGCTCGCGTGCATTATGAAGGCAAGGTTTCTTTTGCTTGGAGGTTTGCCTCTTTTTCTTTGCCATTTCTCTGCGAATCATCTGTTTGCCCACTTCAGCTCCAATAAATCCCCCCCTACAGCACTGTACACTCTCAACTACTATTGCTATAGAGCGCAAAAGTTTCCGGAAGTAAAAACCCCACTCATTTTCCTCATAGAGAAATTGATTTTAACAATAAAAATTTTGAGACAGAGCTCGGAATTATATTTTCGTACTAGGTTTGTTATTTTGTGACTCATCTTGGAGATGAGTACTAAAAAAGTAGGTGGTGACTTTTGCGCTCTATTTCAGCTCTGGCTTCCACAAATGATTTATGAAATAAATCAAAAAATGAGAAACACATAACAAGGTTGACAAATCAACAAAATATCTGTACAGATTAAATACAGTGTAATCAATATGCATTTTGTATGGAAATTAGAAATTTTGCATGTATTCAAAACGAATAGAATATAAACAGACTTAACTGCTTTAAAAAAAACAACAACAACAACGATTAAAACCAGCACCGCTGTTAAAATACCTTTTCTACCACACTGCATTTTGTTAAGAGTTGCACGTGCGGTCTAAAATATTATTCACAATCGTATATAACACCTTTGGAATCCCATTAATTGAGCTAGCAGACTTTGACAGATCCCTTGGTCTTCTGTAAATGTCTCTTTCCTCCAAAAGTCAGAGTCAGAGAGGTTGAAAATTTCCTGTCTTTTGAGAGCAAACCGGTGACCTTTTGCGTCCTGTCAGTGCCGTCTCACTCTCTAACAGCGAAGACACGGAACGAACCGCCATCTGTATTGGTTTTACTGCAAGAAAGAAAGAGAAAGAAACAATTAACTATTTAAACAAAGGCACAAGGCTTGCCACTTAATGAAAACAGGTTCTTGTGAACAGGATCTATATTTTAGCATACATAAAATGCATTAAATTAAAAGAATACTTAAGCGTGAACTGAATGTAATGTGTTCGGACACTTAATTGCGTGTTAATTGTAATTAAATAAAAATGTTTTACAGTTTTAACTTCCATGGTATTTTTTACAACCAGCAACTGTTTATTTAAAATAAGTAAGAAGCTCATACAGCTTTGGAATAACATGAGGGTGAGTAAATGACAATTTTAATTTCTCTTATTAATTTCTATCTATTAATAAAATCTCTTATAGTTATTACATATCCATATGTAGTTTCATAATTACTTATTTTTTCTTTTAAATATGGTTAAAGTGTACTGCTGCATATGTACTGACTAAAATATAAAAATTAAAACATACTTAATGTAATTTCTACTTAATGTAAAAAAAATTGTAATTACATATATGTTTAGTACATTTAAAATATATTAACTTTTTAATGTTATATTAAATAGCAAACTTATTTTTAAAGCAGTTTAAATGTGACCCTGGACTACAAAACCAGTCTTAAGTAGCACAGGTATATTTGTAGCAATAGTCAAAAATACACTGTATGGGTCAAAATTATCGATTTATCTTTTATGCCAAAAATCATTAGGATATTAAGTAAAGATCATGTTCCATGAAGATATTTTGTAAATTTCCTACTGTAAATATATCAAAACGTAATTGTTGATTAGTAATATGCATTGCTGAGAACGATTTTCTCAATATTTCAATTTTTTTTTTTTTTTGCACCCTCAGATTCCAGATTTTCAAATAGTTATATCTCAGTCAAACATTGTCTTATCCTAACAAAGCATACATCAATGGAAAGCTTATTTATTCAGCTTAAAATTTACCCTTATGAATGGTTTTGTGGTCCAGGATCACAAATGTGATTTAGTAAGGTAGTCAGCACATAAAAATAAGTGTACTTCTTTAAAGCATGAGAAATTATATAAAAAAAAGTATTAAAGCATAATTTAAAATGCATTTTAAAATAAAACTTATAATTTGACATTTGTAGTCAAATAACAAAGTGCAGTTTTTAAAAGTGAACTTAAGTGTGTTAAAGTACACTTTACATTTCAAGTACACTTAACTGGCCGTTTATTTTATTATTATAATATCAGTATGTGCAGTTTTTAAAAATATATAGTAAGACTATTTTAAGGTGTCCTTGTTACACGTTACTTACTATTATAATAACAATAACATAATTAAATGCAAGTAACCCTACACTGTAAAAAAATAAAAAAACACAATTTGTTGAGTCAGCTTAAAATAATTTGTTACCCTGCTGCCTTAAAATTTTAAGTTCAGTCAACTAAAATAAGTTTAGTCAACTTGAAATGTTAAGTTGTACTAAGTAACAACTTAGATATTTGTGTTTGCTAAACTTACCAGATGGGTAAGTAACCCAGCTGCCTTAAAATTTTAAGTTGATTCAACTCAGATATCTAAGTTGTCACTTAGTATAATTTAACATTTCAAGTTGAATAAACTTTTTTTTTGAGTTGACTGAACTTAAAATTTTAAGGCAGCCAGGTTACAAATTATGTTAAGTTGACTCAACACATTGTTTTTTACAGTGTTAAGCCAAATCCTAACCCTAACCATATAGTATAATTACACTGTAACAAGCACACCTTAAAATAAAGTGTAACCAAATAAAGCGTTTTAAGATTTGAAGTACACTGCAAGTGAAAATTCAAGTAAGAAAGGAAACTTTGGGTCGGCCAAGTCAGACTATCTTCTTAACTCTTGTAGATGTTGAATTTAAGAGTGTTATTGCTCTCTAATCAACTTCAACGATTTGTGCATATGCTTCAGATTAGCTCTGGAAAGCATGACATTAATACTGGCTCAGTGCTCATCTCGTGCTGCGGTTTCATTCAGATTTCTTCCAGCATTCATTATTGACTACTGTTCTTGGCCTTTTCATTTATTCATAAACGGACTGGCCTTCAGGTGGTGGTGTATTGGATATGGTGCTTCGTTGGCATCAGATGCGCTGTAATTATCCTTGACTGAGTCAGACACCAACGACTTTTCCATCCAGTGTTACTATGGCGAGCATGTGAATACTTCCCTGTTAATAAAGCAAAGTTCACACGACTAGCTGCCCCCAATTTCCCCTACATTGCATCATAGCGTGCAGTGAGGGGAAAATCTATCCAAGCTGTAAGTGAATGGCTTTACTATGCTCAGTCTATAGGGCGGTCAAGGCCGGCGAGCATTTAAGGGCGAGGATCGATTCCTTCGATGATGGTGTTTGATTCAAGTGTTAGATTTCATTACACTGGAGCCGATTCTGTCGATTTAAGCACTTTGCGCGCAGCACTGAAGAGTAAGCAAAGAGCCCCTGTGTGGTCCATCCTCGACGAGAAACCACACCATTACTCTTCAACCACTAACGTGCCACAGGCAGATTTTGCCCGTCGTGGCTTCTGACCGCTGAAATGAGTTACTGAGAGAAAGCAAAGGGAGGAAACGAGAGCAGAGGTGAAGCGAGATACAGGACGTGTACCTCTCCGACTGGATGCCATTCTTCAAGGTCCCGGTGTAGCTTTTCCTCTTATCCAGAGCCAGGAGGTCCACATAGCCGCCGCCAGCTTTGATCACTCCAGCGTGGATAGCTGCTCGGCAGATACTGGAGCCCTGGACACGAGGAGACAAAAGCGTATTCTTTAGTCGACATGCCAGCCTTCATAAGTAGTTCCACTGACCTTCATGCTGGAGGATTTATATCATGCATCCTCAAAACACAAACCTCCACAACTGTATTGCTTAAAAAGTTTGGTATAATTAAGATTTTTTAAATGTTTTTGAAAGAAGAATCTTATTATCTGTGCATATTTTTTAATAATGGTTCTTTTTATTATCAATGCAGGTTTTAGAATGATTTCTGAAAGATCATGTGACACTGCCCTAGTGAAAAATAAGTATACTAAAATGTATTTAAAATACATTTACATATTCTGTACTTAATAAAAATACCCTGCATTTGTACTTTTAGTATACTAAACTGAATAATTGTGTGGAAGTAGTGTTGAAGTCCTATTAGTCCTAAAGTCCTAAAGTGGAAGTATTACAAGTATACATTAGGTACACTTTAAATATTTAGACCGATATTATTAAAAGATCATACAATTTTCATTAATAGTGACATTAAAACATATTTTAGGTTTAATAATAAGAAATGTGCATTGTGCACAAGTAGTACTCTAAATAAAGTTTAATTACAATTTTATATCAGTAAGTCTCAAGCAATATGTCAGTAATTATGTTAATAGACTTGAACTGTACTTACTATAAAATAAATGCATTTTAAATCAATTACTTTTTTACTTTAAAGATGCTGAAATTCAGCTTTGCATCACAGAAATAAATAATCTTTTAAAATACATTTTAAAAAATGTTATCTTAAATTGCAATAACTTTTCACAATATTACCGTTTTTGCCGTATTTTTGCTCAAATAAATGTATCCTTGGTGAGCAAACTATACGTTTCGGTATAAAATAAATGCATTTTAAATCAATTACTTTTTTACTAGGGTAAAGACTGGCATAAAGATGCTGAAAATTTAGCTTTGCTAAATAAATTATATTTAGCAAAAATAAATTATATTTTAAAATACATTCATCCTTTGTGAGCAAACAATACTTTTTGGTAAATAACATGATCTTTTTTGTCAGGACCTAAATCAAAAATATATTTTTTAAAAATGCAATTTTTACTTGCAATGACTTCAAAACATTCCCACTATATAAGAAGTGTATTTAATTTTGCCATTTTTTAATATTTTTGGTAATTTGGCATAATGCTGTATTATTAATTTAAAAAATATATATATAATACTTGTTTGCTGCTTATTAATAAAAAAAAAAATATTACCATACAACAGGAAATTATATGAAGTAATTTTGTCTTCTTTATGAAAAAGCAAGGTTAATTCAGACTGAAAAAATGTCATGTGGTATGACTTGCCAAAAATCATAATAATATTTATAAATTAATAATTGATTATATTTGTTTAAAAAATGTTTTTTAAGTAATTATTGTGAACAAAAGTTGCACAAAATTAGTTATTATTTTTAACTTGATGGTTACACCACTTGATGCATGTATACCTAAAGGTTGTAATACATTAAACAAATAGGCACAAACAATAGGCATCATAGACTTGCTGACTTCACAGATGTCGACAGAGAATAACTGAATGACACACTACCAGACTTTCAAGTCAAAATATCAAACATGTTTGATATCCTCCAAGTGGATGAAATCAAAGTCAGAAGTTAAAAAACTGAAGTCTGTATCCATCATGCACTACATGATTTTCTGTGAAATCTGTGAACTCTGACTCCCTAAAATTTGAAGACTGGCTCTGTCTTTTGTCAACTGCTGTACACTTCTTCACTGGCATCTATGGTTCTATGAAGAACATCCATCCAATCTTTCCATTGCACAAAAGGTTCTTTAGAACAATAAAATCTCCTTCAAACTAAGAAAAAATGGTTCTCTAAAGAAGTGTTCACTGAAAGGGAACCTAAAAATTGGGAAAAACACCATTTTGGAACCTTTATTTTTAAAAGTGTAGTGTCAACTCCTCCAGGATGCAAATCAGGAACAAAAATCTGGATAAAAGTCATAAGTATGCGCTACAGTAATGATGACACTGGCCATAGCACCACGCTCTATTTAACAGTCCTTGAGATGTAAACAGTCTAAAGGAGCCAAGACAAATGACATCACTTCGATGTCTACAGCACGCACAAGAGCCAGGCCAGAGCTCCAGAAAAGGCAACATTGCCAGACGCCTGGCTTCAGAGCAGCTTAATATGCGTGAACTCCTTGGAACTGCGTGTACTTTCAGGGTTTATTCTTTTAACCTGGAAAGAAGATTCAATCCTGTCTGTTTCTGTCCACGAAACCATTCAGTAAAGAAAGCACACAGCTCATCGCACACATCTGGGTGCCTCTATCTTATAATGCGCATCCAATTGCTCGTGCATTGAGTATAAGTGCACTTTCAGACAAAGAATACCTTCACAAATTACCAAGCCCAAACCACTGAATAATGAGGGTTAATTAATGCTCGCTAGAGAGCGTGCTCTGATCTGAGGCCAGCTAAACAGACGCTCAGCTTTTACACAGGAATGTAGCCGTAACAAGCCAAAAGGGCCAAAAGGCAACAAGTTCATTCGAGTTCACACACCAGTACACAACCAGGCCATTCCTCACGAGCTCTCTCCTCCAGTGAGGAAAAGACATCTCAGAAGAGGTAATTATGCTGATTTAAGTTAAATTTAAGAAATAACTGAAGACTGAATTGTTGTAAATATAATTTACAGAATGTTTCAGATCTTTGCAGTAACTCCAGCTGATCCATTTCTGGATGATTTATTCACAAACTGAGGTTCACACTGTTTGACAGTTCACTAAAAAGCTTGCTGAAGATGATCAGTGAATAACAACTTAAATATTGATTTATTTCACGCATAAAGCTATGCAGGTGAATTAAGTGAATAAATAGTCATCATTTGTTATGTTAGGATATTCTTCAGAAGTTCATTTTTATGTTAAATAGAAGAAAATTAGAGCAATTGACAATATTTTTTGTGGAAAAGAGGTAGACTTTAGCATACTTATTGCAGAATATAATATACTTCAGAAGAAAATACTTAAGTGTTAACTGAATTTAATGTTTTCAGACACGTAATGTATTATAGTTTACATTCATATTAAATGCAATTAGATTAACCTAGAAGTGATTTTTGATCCACTTTAGCACATCTTTATAAATAATTTAAAAATTACTTCTAATATCTTTAAAATATGGTTAAAGTTACTGCTGAATGTGCTGAAAAGCATCTTTTTAACACTAAAATATATTTTAAATATACTTTTATGTCACTTCTATTGACACCCGTATGTCATGTATTTAAATATGTTTTAAATTACTCATTCATAATTATGAAGTTGCAATTTACAGCATTTAAAATATATTAACTTTGAAGGTAATATTAAATATCCAGGTGAAAAAAAAGTGCATTTCAACAGTGTATTTAAAGTGCTCTATTTTCACGCACTAATTTTGTACTTAATACACTAAAAATAAGTGTAGCGTAGTGTAGTGTAAAAATAATAATATGAAAAATAATAATAATAATAAGATTAAGAATAAGATAATCTTAAGAACATCTAAGTGCACTCAAATGTGCTTTTAACATACTATCTCTGTATTAAAAATGCATTTAGTTACCACTTGTAGTACACTTAAACCCACTAGTGTATAAAAGATGTTTAAGTGTATTACAAGTGGTAACTAAATACATTTTTAATACAGAGATAGTATGTTAAAAGCACATTTTATTTCATATTCATCGTGTCACAAAATAGCATATTTGAGTACAAGTAGATGTTCTTAAGATTATCTTAAGAAGTACTAAAGAATCAGTACAAAATTAGTGCGTAAAAATAGAGCACTTTAAGTACATTATGGAAGTGCACTTTATTTTTGCCCGGGATAACACAAAAGTTACCAATCAAGTACTTCATACATGCTTTAGTCAACACATTAAAACAGGTGAAAAGTGAAAAAGATCAACACAAAGTGAACTGTTTAAAAAGTGAGTTAAGAAACAGTCATGAATATGTCTCTTTTAAAGTACACTTAAGTGGCCTTTTATTTAATTCGAAATATATTATCTGCAAGTAAAGGCTTTTAAAAATATACTTTTAAGATTTGTAGTACACTACAAGTGCACATTCAATGTAATTAGGTGCACTTCTTTAGGGGTTATCAAGTGAATTAGTGTCATAATTTTGATTAATAAGTTAATCAAGAACCTCTGCAATGATGAAGTTACACTGTTACACTGAAGTTACACAGCAAGCTCTTCCCTAAATGGTTAAGTGGTCCATAAGGCCAAGTCCTGACCTCAGGCATGCATGAGTCAGTGTAAGAGAGCTGTTCTCCCAGCTGCTGCTCTGTGGTCAGTCTCCACTCTGGGAGAAAAATTAGTGGTGACAATGGCGGCCACCTCCACCGAAAACTCCCTTTACACTCACACAGACAATTCCCGCGGTCGACCCTCACCACAAGAGCAGCACGCTCACTTTAGCACTCGTAAGTGCTTTACAAATGCCCGTTTTCCCTCATTTCCCATCTCTCAGCCCTGTAAGGACGCTTTTGGACAGAAGCAGGTACTCACATCGCCGTAGATGTTGCTGCCGACCACTGGAGCCCAATATGAAGGTTCGTTTATGCAGTTAGCTGGGCAGAAGACTCTGATGAGATAGAGGAGAAACTGGTAAGGCGCATTGATACGACAAGGAAAGTACTTACAACTGACCTGATATTGAGTGTAAATGGTGAATACTGCAATACATTGAACGTTACCTTGGACAGTGAGAGGTGGACTCCTTGAAGGGACAAATCTCAGCCACTGTTGCGTAGCAGTCTATTGTTTGCTCTAAAGAAGGGAAAAATACATTATTCATTATACATTATTTCACCAGTCATTTGAGCAGCTTTAATTAACACACTGACTGCATACTGGAAAACATATCCGTTCGATGAGGATATTTGCATTCACATAATAATACACATTTAGCATAGAGTATTAGTTATGGAAATAATGAGTGAACTGAATGCAATGATTCGGGGGACTTAAAATAAAATGCAATTAGTTGACATTTGAGTGTTTTTTCACCAACTTGCACTTAAGAATATCTTTATAAAACTTCATAATATATTTTCTTTGAAATGTAGTTAAAGTGTACTACTGAATATACTCACAATGCTAAATTAAAATACACTTAAATGTAATTTCTATTGAAACTTGTATGTCACATGATTAAATATATTTGTAATTACACATTTGGGATGAATCTGCAATTTAGCATTATATATTTATACAATATATTAATTTCAAATACAATATCTAAAAACACACTTCTGATTTCATACTGAAAAAAGAGAATATTTGCATTCAATAATTATCAAGACAATAACATAACTCACCTTCCACTCTTGACACTGTAAATGCATTGCCAGGTTTGTATTTACTGAAAAGAAAATCACAAAATGCGGATTAGATTGAAAAACTCTCATGTGGATGGTGAATTGTTGATAGACTGAATTCAAATGATATTTTCATAATCTTTAGACTACCTGAATGACTCTACACCATTCTTGGTTGCCTTTACGAAGAATGGTAAGTTGTCTTTTCTTGTGATGTCCACAAGGCCTCCATTGTTGTCAATTACTCCATAGTGGATGGCTGCACGGCAAATACTTGATTGCTAAAATAATAAAATGAAAAAATAAATAAATCTAACACCATTTACTTAAACAAGACCATGTGAAATCTATTGATGAGTAACACTTACAACATCATAGAATGATGTCCCCCACACTTTTCCCTTCTTATTTAAGCAGTTCGCTGGGCAGTTGTACCTTTCAAAAAAAAAAAAAAATGGTATTCAGTAATTTTTCCGAACGTACAATATCAAAAAATCTTTAAAGAAACAATAAACTCCTTTAAACTGACCTGTTGCAGGTTGCTCCTTTGCATTTGTCCCTCATTCTTGTCTCGCACTTAATATTTTGTGCTGACAGACATAAGAATAAAAAGAGTAGAAGTTGAAAAATTTTATCATGAATAGTTTAAATAAGCTACATTATTTAAACAATTTAAAATATTAAAAATGCTAAAAATATGTATTATTTTTTATTATTTAGTTTTAATTATATTTATAAAAAATAATTTTTTGGAATTTATATATTTTTTTATTTAAGTAATATTATTCACACTAACCTAGATATGTAGTTCTTGTAGGCTTGGTTGAGGAAGGATTGGCATTTGCAGGTTTTTGGGGCGAAGAGGGTTTGGGCTGAGACTTAGTTGGAGTAGATCGAGGATGTAGTGGCTCCTGCGGCTTCTCCACCTCATTCATATCTGGAGACTCATGACGTTCAGGGTCTCCTAAAAACAAAATCACAAAAAAAACCCTCAAAAATAAGGTTTAGACATCTATGTCCTATACCTTTGTAATCATTCTTCTATCAGTGCTTACCCTTGTAACAGAGGTTGTCTCTGCAGCTTCCTCCATAGCTTGGTGGGCACTGGGAACAGGGTCGGCCGTGTTGGTATGGAGCTTCCCCGATCCAGTTTCCCCTAAAAAAGGGCACGGGTCCAGCATGAGTTTGGAAATTACTGCAAAATCTGCACATCTGACTGAGCACTCAAAACACATTATCACACACTTTAACAGATCTCAAGACTGATTTAGGAAAACAGTCCCTAGCTGCCAAATTAAATCATTAGCTTGGAAAAGAATAGCATATTCTGCCCATGTTTTCCTTTCCTAAAATCCTCCGTTTACTTTTCCATTTTCCTAAGGATGAAACTATGTTCATAGCTTCCATGTTTTGAAGGATAGAATTTGCTTTAGGAAAGTTTCGTTCCATAGGATCATCATCAGGTATAGTAATTATTCATCTGGTGTTAAGTGAATAAACTGGTCTTACTTGGGTGAGTAGTTGCAGACGAGATAGACGGCGTTCTCCCAGATCTCTCCCCATACGTTTATACGCGAACACACGTGAACAGCACAGCCAACGCGATTGGTCGTGGCCCAAACCAGCTGCAAAAGAAGAGAAATATGTTATGATTAGTGGTGTTTGCTCAGGATTAGTGGTTTGTTCATAAATACTGAACCTTGACATGTAAGTCATCTGTTATTCCTTTTCTAAGCAATCTTGTAATTACAGTTTTCATCAGGATAATGATAAAATGAGCAGAAAAAATCCCAAAGAACAATACACTGAAGATGGATCCAAGCCAAATCTATAGGCTCTTTTGACTAGAGCCAGTAAGTAACCATACATAACTGCCTAAGAACCACTTATAAACATCCTGGAATCCATCTATATAACACCCTAGCAACCATCTGGAAACAACCTAGCAACTGTATAGCAATGAAAAACACTTCGACAACTACACTGTAAAAAATTGTAAAAGCTTAAAATAATTTGTTACCCTGCTGCCTTAAAATTTTAAGTTCAGTCAACTAAAATAAGTTTAGTCAACTTGAAATGTTAAGTTGTACTAAGTCACAACTTAGATATTTGTGTTTCCTAAACTTAACAGATGGGTAAGTAACCCAGCTGCCTTAAAATTTTAAGTTGATTCAACTCAAATATCTAGGTTGTCACTTAGTATAATTTAACATTTCAATTTGAATAAACTTTTTTTGAGTTGACTGAACTTAAAATTTTAAGGCAGCCAGGTTACAAATTATTTTAAGTTGACTCAACAAATTGTTTTTTACAGTGTAGAGTCAGTTAACAACCTTCCAGAACACCCCAGCAACCAACTAGAAACATCCTAGAAACCACTTATAACATCCTAGCAACTGAACAGCAATGTGCTAAATGCTCTTATGACTCTAGCCAGTAAACAATCACTCAGAACTCTCTAGCACCCACCAAGATACAACCTAGAAACCATCTATAACACTCTAACAACCACCTAGAAATGGTCTAGCAACTGTATAGCGATGAGAAACACTCTTACAATTAGTCAGTAAGCAACCACCCAGAACACCCTAGTAACCACCTTGATACACCTTAGAAACCACTTATAACACCATAACAACTGTATAGCAATGTGGTAAGCTCTTTTGATTTGAGTCAGTAAGCAACCATTTATAACACCCTAGCAACCACCTAGAAACACCCTAGAAACCACGTAGAATATCCTAGAAACTGTGTATAGGAATTTTGTAAGTTCTTTTGACTTGAACCAGTAAGCAACCATCCATAACACCCTAGCAACCACCTAGAAACAACCTAGCAACCATGCAGGACATCCTAGCAACCACCTAGAAACACCCTAGAAACCACTTATAACATCCTAGAAACTGTGTATAGGAATTTTGTAAGTTCTTTTGACTTGAACCAGTAAGCAACCATCCATAACACCCTAGCAACCTCCTAGAAACAACCTAGCAACCATGCAGGACATCCTAGCAACCACCTA
Source organism: Cirrhinus mrigala (assembly GCA_036247105.1). NCBI lineage: Eukaryota > Metazoa > Chordata > Actinopteri > Cypriniformes > Cyprinidae > Cirrhinus > Cirrhinus mrigala. The sequence continues at coordinate 5,624,141 of CM070013.1, read as the reverse complement.
GAAACACCCTAGAAACCACTTATAACATCCTAGAAACTGTGTATAGGAATTTTGTAAGTTCTTTTGACTTGAACCAGTAAGCAACCATCTATAACACCCTAGCAACCACCTAGAAACAACCTAGCAACCATCCAGAACACCCTAGAAACCACCTAGAAACAACCCAGAAACCTCTTATAACATCCTAGTAACTGTGTATAGCAATGTTGTAAGCTCTGTTGACTTGGGCCAGTAAGCAACCATTTATTACACACTAGCAACCACTTAGAAACCTAGAAACACCCTTGCAGCTGTCTAGCATTGCATTAAAAACTCTAAGAACACTTTAGTAACTCCAACTGGCAAACAAGTAATTTTCTCTTGTTGTGCATATATTTGTTTTTATATTGTAGTTATGTTTAAAAAAAATACCAACATCCCTGCTGGTTTAAGCTGGAAGTAGGTTGTTTTAGTTGGTCTCCAACCTACTAAGCCTAAGAAGGTCAAGCTGATGTTCAGCTGTTCTTAGCTGGTCAGACCCTGCCCCCACCCCTCACCCAACCTTAAACCTAACTATACAACAATCATGTGCCTAACCTTACCTGTATCCTAGCAGCAAACATGTTTGCCAATTCAATATAAACACAATAAGTACAAGGTTCCAGCTGACACCTAATATAAAGTGATACCAAATAATTTTTCTTCTTGCATGCATGAAATATGCAGGTCTCTTTGCTGTTGTTGTCAAAAGCGTAAAAGACACATCCATATCAACTCCCCTCTGAGGAGGAAGTGTTCCCCAGCAGGAAGTGTTCTCCGTCCTGGGGCAGCAGCAGTAGATTGATGGGACCACGGGGGCCGTGAATAGAGACTGCCCTCTTTCATTCTGCCCTGTAGGTCGGAAGGAGAAGCACCTCAAGTGTGACCGGGCCAGTTTCCTGAAAAACTTCCCTTCATCCACTCTTATCCACACAAACAAAGTAATGCCTGCGTGCAGCCCATTGAGCTGCGGTCAAGGCCCTCGCTGATTCGCTTCAACACAATAGGGTTCATCGGGTGCAGCCCTGCAGCACGAGCCAAACCATTTGACTGTGAAATGAAAGGGAAGTGCTTACTCAGACTTTTTTCGTACATACAGTTAAAACCGTAGCGGGTTTGCATCTAACCTCGCAGAACGCAATCGAGGAAGCACGTCTCAATACTCCCTCGGGAATGCACTTCCTCTGTTGAGGCCGCAGACGGTGCTGGCCATGGGACAATGATTTAGCAAACTAATCAGTCTCAAAAAAAACACAAACTCAAGCTTAACCCTGAGGGATCGTCTGGCACAGAGAAGATCGTGGGGCTTCCAGACCTGTTCTCCCATGCACGTGAGGGAACAGGGGAGAAATGCTGCACAGATTTGGCGCGGATCCCCTACGTTTCTGCGTCCTGCATCTTCAAAGGAATTCAGGTCAAACGGGAAAGTGATTCAGGAGTCTGGGAACAGCTTCCAGATGCTTGCGACCTGCTTTCAGAGCTGAGCGAATGTGTATTTTCACAAAGTCATCCCACCGATAAAGTAAAGTCTGAGAAGACATGAAGCTTTTGCTCAACCCCTCCTTTTGTCCTCAATTTTCTCTCTTGAACTTTGGTTATTCTCCTTTTCTTTGTGCATTGCATCTGCTTGATCTGGCATGTTCAATATGTTTTGACAGTATCCACATTACTTTTTCAAATACCATTTTCAAAAAGGAGCTGTTAGCGTAGAATGAAACAGAAACGCAGAAAACCACTGGTGATTACCTAAAATGCCCCTAAATAGTATTTCAACACTTGGTAACACTTTAGTTTTGGAATCAATTCTCACTATTAACTAGTTGCTTATAGTTGCAACTAGTTGCCTGGACCACAAAACCAGTCACAAAATCATCTGAAAGCTGAATAAATAAGCTTTCCATTGTATGGTTTGTTAGGATGGAACAATATTTGGTCAAGATACAACTATTTGAAAATCTGGAATCTGAGGGTGCAAAAAAAATCAAAATACTGAGAAAATCATCTTTAAAGTTGTCCAAATGAAGTTCTTAGCAATGCATATTACTAATCAAAAATTAAGTTTTGATATATTTACGGTGGGAAATTTACAAAATATCTTCATGGAACATGATCTTTACTTAAAATCCTAATGATTTTTGGCATAAAAGAACCCATACAATGTATTGTTGGTTGTTGCTACAAATATATCTATGCTACTCATGACTGATTTTGTGGTCCATGGTCACAAATCATTCATCATTAAAATGCCCTCATGTCATGCTAAACCCTTAAGACTTTCATGCATCTTTGAAATGCAAATTAAGATTTTTTTTAAATAAATATGAGGGATTTCTATCCCTCTACTGAAAGTCCATGCAACCAAACTTTTGATACTTCAGAAAGTGATCAATTTGCATACTGTACATCGAGCAGATCAAATATGTGACTCTGGACTGCAAAACCAGTCTAAAGTAGCACGGGTATATTTGTAGCAATAGCCAAAAATACAATGTATGGGTCAAAATGATCAGTTTTTCTTTTATGCCAAAAAATCATTAGGATATTAAGTTCTATTGCCAAGAACCTAATTTGGACAACTTTAAATGTGATTTTCTCAATATTTTGATTTTTTTGCACTCTCAGATTCCAGATTTTCAAATAGTTGTATCTCGACCAAATATTGTCCTATCCTAACAAACCATACATCAATGGAAAGTGTATTTATTCAGCTTTCCAAAAATTGACCTTTATGACTGGTTTTGTGGTCCAGAGTCACATATGGTAAAGAGAACCTCAACCATACCGCACATGCACTGGACTTCCAATGAATAGACAAAAATGACAAGAGAATATTAAAAATATAGATCAAAATAAATATCAAGTGGTATGTGCAAACACTGATGTGATGCAATGATATTCACACTTTTTTTTTGAGACTAGCTTAGGTGTCCAAAAACATTTTGGGGCCATGTTACATGTGTGTTACATGACCCTGCTTTGTGTAAGGTAAATGAACACCAGTGGTCAAGGCTGCAGTCCATATGCTGCTTCTATTTCAATTTAGGTCACACATGCTACTTATTATACTCTGCTGGAGAGGAGAAATGCTAGCTGGCACGTGTTCACCTTCACACGCAAGTTTTAAAACCATAAACAATGTTTTGTTGTTTAGTCCTACTGGGATAATTGTTTGTAAACTGTAAGTACACTGGTCTTTCTCACTCACTTGTGTGTAGTGGGTACACATGGGTCCAGAGCAGCGCTCGGGGCACCAGGGGTTGCACTCGTGCGGGTAAGGATAGGTGTAGTCCTTCACCTCGTCGTACCAGGCCTGGACGTGATAGGCTGGAGAGCGGTACCTGTCAGAAGAGAGACAAAATCATTTAATACGATATTGAGTATCAGACCACAGGAACATACACTCTTTACATCAGTAGTGCTTTATGTTATTCATTTAGCAGATGTTTTTGCACAAAGCAACTTAAAGAGCGACATATGTCAAACCATGACATTTACTTGTATATTCAGGTGTCCTACATTTCTTGTGACCAAAAAACGACTTTAAAAAAATATGAAATTAGCTTCAGTGGTCATTTGGGAATCACTTTGGTGAATTTCAGTTTGTATGTCGTAACTTATAATTAATAGATTTTAAATGTTTGTCCATAATAGTTCAAAATAGTAAAAATTTGTTCATTTCAACTCAAACAGAAAAGCATTTTGCAATGCCAAAGTTATGAGTTTGATTTCCAGTGAATGCATGAAAATGTATATTTCTGATGCAATGTAATGGTGAAATTTCCCCAAGTAGATTTCGCAAAATTGTTCATGCTAATTCGCGGCATTAATAACAGAAATCTGCATGGCTGGAAAGTGACTTCTTCTGCGTAAGCTGTGTTTCATTAACCACTACAGTATATTACAACAAAATATCATGCCAATTTGTAACTATTTTACAGTTTGGCAAATCGGTGGCTAATTCGTATGAATTAATATGATCCTGTCTGTATGTTTACATACAACCTGCTTATGCCCCACTGGCGGTTATTTTTAGGGGTGGACCAAAATGCGTGCTTTATTCAAAAAATAGTTTTTCGTACGATTCACATTGTCAGTTCATACAAATTCATACCACCTTTTCATTGGAATCTATATTGCAAGGTTCTGATTTCATATGAATTAATACAAAGTGAATCATACAAAAACGTACCATTTTTGGAAAAAAGTTTGGCATTTTTAGAAAATAAAGAGACTCTGTTTCAGTACTGTTGACAATGAACTATGGATCCTTTTTGGCTGCAAAATTTTTTACAATAACAACTTAAAGTGATTTAGATAAATGCATAAAAGTAAAAGATAAAAAAGTAGAAAATAAAAAGTATATACAACAACAACTTTCCAGACTTTTCCAGGCCTGAAAATCATGGTTTTCTAGTGTTGGGCAATGATTAATCGCGATTAATCGTATCCAAAATAGTTTTTGTGTATATATTTGTTTGTACTGTTTATATTTATATTATGTATATATAAATACACACACATACATGTATATATTTAAGAAAAATATGTTATGTTTATATATTAAATATATTTATATATAATATAAATTATATGAATATAAAATATACATGTAAATACATGTAAATATTTTCAAAATATATACTGTGTGTGTGCATCTTTATATATACATAATAAATATACACAGTACTCACACATATATTATATACACAAAAACTTTTATTTTGGACGCGATTAGTTGCAATTAATCGTGATTAATCGTTGCCCAGTACTAAAAGTTTCCAAACATTTCTAGGTTTTTCATGCCTGTGGTCATTGTTAGCACCATGTATGACTAGTTACATTACGGAAACATACTAATATGTTCTTGTAAATGTGTTTGTGCTCGTACCTTCCCCAGTGCACTGCCAGGTTCTGCCCGATGGACATCAGTAGGTCTTTGGGTCCATGTTCCCACTGGCACTGTTCTGCCCAATAGGTCGCCGACTTCTCCAGTTCATCGTCCCATATCTGGTCATATACACATACAAGCTAAATCAAACTCTCTGCAGATCACACCAGGTTATAATTCCCATATATTTGCACTGAGACTTTAACAAAATACTGAACATGCTGAGTTTTATTCCCAGATAATTCCCTTTGCCTCTAACTCTTCATCTTCACTATTGGACTGGGAATGAGGCCCAATACAACTAAAATATTGGCTACATGCATGCACTTCAGCGCTTGGCTCACAGCCACTGTAAATCCCCAGCAATCAGGGTTAAATGAGACAAATTTCCCCAGCTTATTTCTCCACCTGTAGGGAGGGAGGACTCACTTCGCGCCACAGAACAGGGTTCTTCACCTCTGAGGAACTCTCAGTAAATTTCCAACTGCATGATGGGTACAAACACTCACACATTCTCTAACCTCAGTTCTGAAGGTGCTGTTTGGGACCAAGCCACGTTTCTGAAACCCTTGCTTGTTCGCTGAGGCCTGGCAGTGTTTCTGAAACCCCTGCTTGTGGTAGACTCCTGTCTTTCTCAAAGGCATCAACCCAACTAGATTAACCATAAGCCTGTGCACTTTGTAGCTTTCCCTTAAAAAACTCACTACATCAACATTAAACTCACGTTCAATTACCATACGCAAAAGTACACAGAGAACAGCAATAAAGCAGGACTGTGCTGTCTATAGGTCACTAGCACACCTATGATTACTTTAAAAAACCAATGGAAAATGTTTTTCCCTCAAAAACTCAATTTCCCACAATGCCTTGCTATGGAATACTACTGAGGCCTTCAAATGTGTAAAAGTGATGCAGGTACTGTATACAGAGTTAAGCTCATCTGCTTGTAGAACCAAGAGCTTTTGCCAGGTAGAGTAAATTATAACAAAATTGTCATTTCTAGTGCAGTTAATTGTACTAAATGTGCACTTGAGGTGTACTCCAAATCATACAAAGCAAATTTTAAGTGTACTTAAAGTGCATTTTTATGACTATGTTTCTTAACACAACTTTGTAATGATGTCAAACTTTAAAGTGCATTTTAAATTGTTTTAATCATCTTTTGTCATGCTTTAAAGAATTACACTTATTTTCATGTATTGACTAACATTAAAGTAAATGACTTGAATACTTGATTTGAATTGCAGCGTGTTTTTAAATATTACATTTAAAATTATTTTTTAATGCACTAAACTGAAACTTTGTCAAATATGTAATTACAAATATATTTAAATGCATAACTTACAAGCTTTAATACAAATGGCGTTAAAGTATATTTTAGTTTACCATAAATGCTTGTCAGTGCATTTAGCAGTACTTTACCCATATTTCAAAGAAAATAGATAGAATTTTGAGATTGCATAAAAAGATGTACCTAAGTCCTACTTGGGTTAAAAGCTCTTAAGAGCATTTAATATGAATTTAAACTACTATACATTTTCATTTAAATTCAGTTAACATGCAACTAAGTGTTTAAGAACATTGCATTTAGTGTGCACCTAAGTATATTTTGTCCATAATAAGTACTCTTTCTAAAAGTATGCTAAGTGTGCTAAGGGAATCCCTTTAGCACTTGCAACTTTGTTACATAGCCGAAGCCTCATCTCATGTCCAGTAATGTCGCTAATCGTTGGCTCTGTTCTCTATCTGTGTCATGGCTCTTGCATCAGCAGGTGGGTAAACCTCAGTGTAATTGTCTCTACAGTAAAAAGCACCGCACCACGCTGGCAGGATTACACTTGTAAACTCAACATGTCTTTTCCAATGAAGCCAGTATTTAGCACCTACGCAAACCTAAAGATATTTACTGCACCAGAAAAAAATGATTACTGCTGCTTACACAATATGCAATTACTATAAATCAGGGTCATTAATGCAAAACAAGTGCTGGTTTTATATAGCTCTCCACGTGTGGTCGATATAAAAAAAAGCTCTTACTGCAGACTAAAATGACTAGTGAACTGTTTTACTGTCTGCACAGACAGTTACCTCACTCAGTTACCTACTCAAGAGCATACTAACTGAAATTTGACTTGACTCTTCATAAACAGTGTTAGCATGTTGCTAAGCTAACAGTGTGATACTGAAAAAGTAAAGAATAAAAAAGTATGCTTAATTGTATTGAATGTGAACTTTAAATGCACTTCAAATCATAAAAGTGTATTTTAAAAACTATATTTGCAGATTATATTATACTGATGAAATAAAAGGCCACTTAAGTGTACTTAAACGTAGACACTTTCATGACATACTTATGTACACTTTTAAAAAGTGCACTTTGCAATAAAAGTGTATTTTAAAAACTATATTTGCAGATTATTTTATACTGATGAAATAAAAGGCCACTTAAGTGTACTTAAAAATACACACTTTCATGACATACTTAAGTACACTTTTAAAAAGCACACTTTGTAATAAAAAAGTGTATTTTAAAAACTGTATTTGCAGATTATATTATACTGATGAAATAAAAGGCCACTTAAGTGTACTTAAAAATAGACACTTTCATGACATACTTAATTATACTTTTAAAAAGCGCACTTTGTAATAATAAAGTGTATTGTAAAAACTATATTTGTAGATTACATTACAATTAAATAAAAAGCCACTTAAGTGTACTTAAACAGACACTTTCATGACATACTTATGTACACTTTTAAAAGCGCACTTTGTAATAAAAAAGTGTATTTTAAAAACTGTATTTGCAGATTATATTATACTGATGAAATAAAAGGCCAATTAAGTGTACTTAAAAATAGACACTTTCATGACATACTTAAGTACACTTGTAATAATAAAGTTTTACTTTAAAGTGCATTTTAAATCACCGTTTTAATACTATTGTTGTGTTGACTAACATACTAAATCTAAGTACTTGATTTTAATTTTAAATGTAGTGTTATTCATTTTAACATTTAAAGTATTTTTAAATGCAATGAATTGCAATTTCATCAATACAAATGTGTAACACTTAAGTACATTCTTTTAATGTATATTATTTTCCATAATAAGTATTTTTTTGTGAAAAAATTCAGCTTGTCACATCCTAAAGTTTCTTTCAGCATCTTAAACTGAAGTAAGATCTTAGATGTCAGCATAACTTTATTACCTACTCTTTGAAACAGTCTCGTGCCTGCAACACACTAATGATGGCCTAAAATGCTATCTATAAAGCTGACTCTCTAGGTTTTTTTGGAACAGAGTTTTCCACACAGACCTTCGAAATTACAGAAAGTCATAAAAAGAGTTGTTTGTGAGTGTAAAATGACTCAAACTGTGCTTTCTCACCATGTACTCCATGTTGGAGGCGGTCGGGTACACCTCTCCTCTCAGCTTGTTGTGCAGTTGCAGGATCTCCTCCCTGTCCGACCACCTGATGGCTCTGCGTGTGCGTAAAGGCACGTCTGCTTTTGTGCCGTTGTGCTCCAGTTCGTCCTGGTAGCGTTGCATTAGCTGCCTCAGCTCCAGAGAGTCAGGAAGGAAGAGGGAAGCAGCCAAACTGGCACCCAGGAATAGCAGGGCAATGGAAACGAGCCTGTGCATGGCAGCGGTGATGCTTTCAGGGTCGGACTACAGTAGACTGCCTTGTGTGAGCGTGTCTTCGGGGCTCTGTACTGAAAAACCTGGAAGAAAATATGGTTTCCATGAGGACAAGCATTGGGAAAGTTGTCGGAGCAAACGCTGGATGGTAAACACACGTCCATGTGTTTACACACAAAGAGAAATCAGTGCTTCAAAGAGGAATTTGGTAAATTAGTTTCATTAGTCACTCTTAATGCATCCTGACTAAACATACACCACAAATATATGAACACAAACATAAACCAATAACAACAATCACAGTGAAGAATCTGAGGATTGATATTCTGAAATAGTGTTTTTTTTCTAAATATGCATGAATTAAAGGGATTATCTTTACTATAATACCCAAAAATGTAACTGTATCACTGTATTACAGTAAATCTATTAAAATACTATTAAAATCTATTAAAATAAAATGTTTTTGATTTAGCATGAATTAAAGTGGTTATTATCATTACTGTTATATATTTAAATACAATGCTGTTCATTTAAATTAACATTAATTCAAGTTTTATAATCTTTACTGTAACATCCAGAAATGTAACTCAATCACTTTATTACAGTAAAATATTAAAATAATGTTGTTGTTTTTTTATATGAATGAATTAAAGTGATTATCTTTTCTATAATACCCATAAATGTAACTTTATCACTATATTACTGTAAAAATATTTAATGAATTGAATGTTTTTAAATAAGCATAAATTAAAAGGGCTATTATTTTTACTGTAATAGGTTAAGTTAACTGTATCACTACATTACTGTAAAATACTAAAATACAATCAATTTAAATTTAAATTTGCATAAATTAAAGTGGCTATTATCTTTACTGTAACACCAAACAATAACTGTATCACTGTATTACAGTAAAAATATTGAAATAGAGTTTTCTTCTAAATATGCTTGAATTAAAGTGGTTATCGTTACTATAATACCCCAAATGTAACTGTATCACTATATTACTGTAAAAATGTTTAAATACAATGTTTTTAAATATGCATGAATTAAAGTGGTTATTATTTTTATGGTAATAGATAAAAAATGTAACTGTATCACTATATTACTGCAAAAATACAATTCAATGTTTTTCATTCAAATTAGCATAAATTAAAGTGGTTATTATCTTTATTGTAACACCTAGAAATGTAACTTTATCACTTAAAAAAAAAATTAAAATGTGCATTAATTAAAGTATCTTTACTATAATACCAAATAATGTTCATTTTTTTCACTGTATTACAGTAAAAATATCATGATCATTTAGATATAATTTTTATTATTCAATTATAATATTACAGTTTTTCAAATTACAGCAATAAGAACTATGCTAAATTAATTAATCTTATATTAAGTATTCATATTATAATTAATTATATTAATAGAATTAATATAAATTATAAAATTATTTTTAATAATAATAATAATTTCAGAATGCATAACATATTAATAATGACCCTAAAATAGGCTTAAATGTTGTTTGTACTCCCTGCAAAATTGCTCAGATGAAATTTGCCATCTATCTTCACTGGAGCAGCACTCACCAATGAGAAAAAGAAGTGACCCACATTGATCCACATCAAATGAATAGTGTGTGCTCCAATTATAGGGATGTTTATTATTTGTCATAATCAACTGTTAAGCCAAAGGCCTCGTCATTACAGAACAATTATACTATCAAAGCCTACATAACAAAAACCCCATTGTAATCTTCACTACCACTTAAAAGATCAAACCTCTAATCCTGATCTCCTTCGATTAGATTGTTTGGTTTGATGATCTCTGCAGGTTCACAATCTCTCCATAAACTCAACTATGTATCAAACTCATTCATTTCCTGAGGTGACTATGGAGAATTCATTAGCAGAACAGATCCACACTCAGCAGCTGTGCCATTCACACATTAATCAAAGCATGTCCCTCTCTATCCCAGACTGACTTTCACTGGGAATGGAATTAATGGAATCGGACAGCGGCTGGAAAAGGTGCGAGAATGGGAGCGAACAGCAAGTGAATTTCAGTTATTTACTGGGGGGGAAGGAGATGAACAACAAAAGTGGCCACTTCTAGCCCACACATCTAAACACAGATGAGCCAAACGTGAAACAACAAACCTCAAAAACGTCATTGACCTACAACAATCCAAATCTTGCCCTCATGCCTCACTTAATTTTCTTCCCCCTCTCTCTCTGACTCTCTCTGCAGAGCCTTGACATCCAACACCGGTCTGAGTAAACACAGGCGCCGTTTCAATTCCAGCTGCTGCTCTCTCTCTTTCTAGTTCACATTCAGTGGCATCTCATCTCTTTCCTGAATTTTATACTACCATGACAGACAAAGCAGCCAGGAAAACGCCAGCCGGGCACCTGGTGCACATAAACACGAGCCAAAACATTGCCAGGTGGTCCATCTGCACTTTATATGGCAAAATCCAAGTTTGAAATGGCAGGAGATTGTTTAACAACATGACAGTTTAACCACATGCACATTTTACGATTGACAGTGAGTGCAACTATTGTCCAAAATCATACTCATAATGCATCTTAATATACATGCTCTTAAAGTGATGATCAGTGAGCATTAGATTCTACACACTTGCCATCAATGGATTATTACCAAAAAGGAAGGAAAAAGCAGCTCATCCCCTGATGCTGCACATCCAACTTTAATTGACTAAATGCATCACTTAATCAATGTATATTATCCATTTAACGTCCATATACTACAGAGTCAGAAACACATATTACCTAGTTTGCGTCTTCTCCACGAGCTATTCCAGAGGTTGCTACAGCTCAGTTTCTTGCGGCTGGAATATTTTCCTTGTAAGTCAAACAAGTGTGAGTAGTTGGCAGCTGGTGACTCGGACTGACTCTGTGGAAGCAGCTCAGCGCCTTTTATAGCGCTTGAAGAAGAGGAGGGGGAGGCTGAAGAAGGTTGTGTTCTTGGCAAACCTCCGACGCTCTGACGAACGATGTCAAGATGAAAACGCAAAAAAAGTAAATCATCCCAATGCAGCCCCAGAGACACGTCCAGACGATTACCCAACAACTCACAACAGCAGGATGAGTTATCGTTTTGTAATAAGTCATTAGGTCCGTCAATACGTTAATGGTTACTTCCTGTTCATATATCCTAAAGTGTTATTTGCCAGATATACATCAATAAACAATCTGAGGTCATGTACTCCAGACAAATTTCTTTTCAAGTAAAGTGGGCCACTCCGTATTTAGAATTTTTTTTTTTACTGCATCTTAATTACAAACACATGATTTATTAATGCATATGATTAGATGAACATATTTAACAACATTTTTAACAAATCGAAAACATATATAACCAACATGTTATAAGTAAAATAAATAATGTGTATATCTACATCTCAATTCATGCGTGAAATTTCAAACAACTGAAAGAACATGTTGTGTTGACATTAAATTTGATGAAATCTGAAAATCAGAATATTCAGAAATCAGAATATTGATTAAAAAAAATGAACTCTACAATACATTAAATATGAGTATAACACAAGAAACAACAAACAGGCTAAAAAATTAATAAGAGGAACATTTAAAATGGTAACCATTTTTCTGTCTATGCTCTATGTTTAAACAATTTTTAAACACTTTAAACAATTTAAGTTTTTTGATATTGATATTGTATCCATATTTTAAAAGCTTTATACTCTCTCTCTCTCTCTCTCTCTCTCTCTCTCTCTCTCTCTATATATATATAAATATATGAAGAGTGTTAATTGTTTTTGTTTTTCAAAACAAAAATCATGTTTTTTATTGTTATCATGTTTTTATTGTGTTTTATTGTTAATGGTATTTTTTAAGTTATTTTTACTTAATCAAAATAACCCAACTGCAGTTTCATTAGAGATTGAGATTAATTGGAATACACAATAAAAAACATGATTTTTGAAAATTGTTATCTGTTATTTGTTTTTGCAAATGAACTCTTCAAATATATATATATATATATATATATATATATAATATATATATATATATATATATATATATATATATATATATATACACTGTATAAATATTGTTTTTAACATCGATGATTATATAAAAAACAATTCTTGAGTAGAAAGTCATTATATTACAATATATTTCTGAGGAATCAGGTGACACTAAAGTAGTAATGGCTGTCAGAAATTACACTTTAAAGTATTAACTTTATATTAAAATAATAATATTTCATAATATCACTGTTTTAATGTATTTTTGCTCAAATAAATGCAGCCTTGGTGAGCATAAGAGACTTCATTCAAGAACATTAAAAATCATACCGATCAGAGCATATAAAGTCTGGATAAAAAATGTAATTCCTCTTTTAAGGACAAAAATAAATTATGGACAGAGATATCAAATATGTTTTACTTATTTGTAGCAGTAAAACAGCTACAGTTATGACCTGTCGACACAGACTTGTTCATATCAGTGGTTTTTAAATTACAGCATGTAAAATTGCCAAAACAACATTTTTGGTTAAATTTCCATCGTTGAAACATGAACAATCACTCAGTAATAAATTACAATATGGCTAGGTCTGTACATGATGAAAATATACCTGTGCTCTTGGATTTTTTTAGGGCTTTAGAAATCAGAAGAGAATGTAGAGAATACTGATTTCACATCTTCAGAAAGTAGCATTTTAAATTTTAAATGTTATGTAACTTTTTTTATTTTTATTGGTCTTGAGAAATAGATGAAAGTGAGGCAATAGGTCACATTGCAATAGTTTCACTCTGCTGTTACATGTTTGAATTTTTCATATTTACAACTACTTCAGCAATGATTCCCTAAAGCGAGAATAGTGCATTAATGACTGTACACTGATTCTTCAATAACATCTATATGCTTGCCTGTACCTGTATGCTGTAGTAAACGGATATGACAAGCAAAGGATATGACAAGCATAATTGTGCCAATTAATTGGCACTCTGAAGTTCCTTTGCCATTGCATTCAACTGTGGCTGTAAGTAAAGAAACCTGGTGTGTTTGAAAATGCTGAGTCAGATGGTTCTGCTTGATGTGTGCCCACCACCAAATATTTCACATCCTCGAATCAGGCAATATAGGGTTTAGATATTTGGCACAAGGGTGTGCAACTTTGGATCATATGAACCAGAATAGGATTAGTAACTGGCTGACAACTTCTCAATCCAAAGCATCATGCACTTTGAAGACATCTTAACCCTATAAAGCTAAATTTATCATATTATTATGCGAAATTGCATGCCCTTAAATAATTAATATAATCAAAACTTTGCTGAAAAACACGTTAGTTTATAGTAAGAAAAAGGACTTTTAGTATAATTGTAAAAATGTCCATCTTTAGGTTGTTTTATGTGTCTTTTGTACTGTTAGGTTTTTACTGACTTTTATAGTTAAATGCAAGAATAACTTTTATACTGTTAGTAATATTTCAAGATGAACGTTTACTGGACTAAAGCAATTTAGGTTTACTTGATTATTCATTATTTTGCTTTATAAAAATCATGTTTGAAAAACAAATAGGCTTGGAAGAATATTTATTTGTTAATCTCTCAATCATCATTGCATTGCATTGCATTATATATTTTGCCCCCACAATTAAAACTACAGAGCTTTGATCATAAAACAGCATTAACAAATAAGTAAAGAAATAAAATAAAGAAAAACAGCACATAAAAAAGCATTTAAATATCATCTTAGAAGACATATAATTATATATGGGGGATATAGAGTGACAAATTGCATGTGGATATAAATAATAAATATAAATATAAAGTCTTTTTTACAATCAGAATTTGATTTTACTTACAAATATACAAATTGCATATTTCTTCTTATTTTTGACCCCTGAATATATATATATATATATATATATATATATATATATATATATATAATTTATTTTTAATTTATTATATATAAACATTTTAAATATAATATAATTAAAATTTATAATGCAATATAATATTTAAATATTATATAAATACATGTGTATATATATATATATATATATATATATATATATATATATATATATATACATATAATCTCAGACTGGGATTAAGATGTTTTCATGTATTTGCTATATAATACATACAAAAACAAGTGTTGATGGATTGGGTTATTGAAATGAAGGCATGTTATTGACATGGAAAAATACTCCATATAATAATACATAATACAGCAGTCACTGACTGCATTTGGTCTATTAATGTAATATAAAATCTGACTCTGTGCAGTAGTGCTGTAGCAACCGGTAGAGTAATGCTGACCTAGCAGCCGCATGCTACCTTCTTCCAAACCAGACTCATTCCCTGCTTTGTGTGTTCGATTCACTTTTTCTTTTATGAGAAAACTGAGCTGTGACACTCTGAAGTCCAAACACAACAATCCCGGAGCTCAGCGATGAGAGAGGAAGCCATAATCTCAGGTTTATGTAGTTGAGTTTGAGGCTCAGCCATTAACCTATTAAACATTGTTTTTTAATGAGGGGGGAAACACGACGCATGCACCCCTTGTTGCGTCACTGGAGAAATCTTCAGTAAAAGTCGACTGTGGCTCCAGAAAGCTTTGTAAAGGGCTGTCCTTGGTGCTTCCTTTTCATTGTGTTTGTACTGGCTTCTCTGCATCAAGTTGATTCATGGACAGCCACACATGGCAACATCACAATTGTGCATATAAAGATGTTTTATTGGCTTTCAAGAGCATTAAAACAATAACTGTGTATGATTGGTTTCAATTACGCTGACGCTTGATTCAGCAATTTATATATTCAGGCAGGATTTCAACAACTCCCTTGGCGAATGTGGTTGAGTGTTAGTTGGGACTGTGGCTGCTTTTAGAAAAGCATACTACCATACTAGTATTTCTGCATTGAGTAGCATATGTATGTACAAGATACTGTTCTTATTGCGGCAGTTTTTTGCATGCATTGAATGCATGCATTTGCCAGAACACTATACAGCTGTCCTGGTTTTGTTGTAACCCAGAATGCACTGCACTTGGATTAAAAAATTAAAATAATCACATTAACGTCACAGATAAACATGCTACAAACAATAGAATAAAACTATGTATAACATTTAAAGTTTAAATTATTGTTAATGCATGCCTTGTGAAAATGGGACTGACATACTTTTAAAAAACAGACACTTAATTATATTAATTATATTAAATGCAATGCAAATTTAAATTAAAAGCAATTAGCTAACTTGCTTTTGTGACTCACTTAATTAGGGTGTAAGCACATCTTTATATGCAATTTCATAATTAAATGTGGTTAATGTGTACTCATGAATGCACTGACAAGCATTTATGGTGAACAAAATATACTTTTGGATTTAAATAACACATTTGTAATGACGAACTTGCAGTTAACTATATTTAAAATACATTTAATGTAATCTAATAACACACTACAGTTAAAATTATAATCAGGTACTTTGCATGTGCTTTATGTTAGTCAATACATCAAAATTAGTGTAGTTCTTTAAAATAATATAAAGCTTTAAAAGCTTTAAAACTTTAATTAAGTAAGCGTTCACATCATTACATAGTGTACTTTTTAAAAGTGTACTGAAGTGTGTTCAAAAACATTAAGGTGTACATTTTTTAAGTACACTTATGTGGCCTTTTACTTCATGAATGTAATATACAAGTACAGTTTTCAAAAAAAAAAAAAAAAACTTTTAGGATTTGAATTACACTGCAAGTTCACATTCAAAACAATTAAGCACACTTCTTTTTCACAAGGCATATTTAAAAGTGAGCACATACAGCCAGCATGTTAGCAGTCCATTCTGAGCATATTTACTCTCATGATTCCTCATGTAACCACTAGCGGGTGCTAACCTTGATTTCCACACGAGATCTCAGTTCATGACCGGTCATGGTGACTTTAAATCCTCTGAGAACATCCCATGTTGATTTAATTCTGTAGACCAACAGTCCTCGGTAATCCCTGTTTGCACACAAAAACTAAACAGCAAAACTGCATTACACAAACATCCTCTGTCAATTGTGCCACAGGGCTGCGCTTCATCATGTAATCAGCGATGGTCTTAATGTAATTGCCAGTGTTTTCTCCAGCACAGATCAGCAGTCGTGACCTTGACCGAACAAAGCTTAATTCCAGATGCTGACCGGAGGTGTATGGGGTCAAACTTACCTCTGCCTCAAGCTCAGTTGTTTATTTGGCGAGAGTTGCAGTGCCCTACAATCTTTATTTGCTTCCTTCAGTGTTTTAGCTGTAAAGTTTGGAGACCCTCTCAGCATTTAGTTAAATAGGAAGAAAATCTCTATGATTTGAGAATATGTGTAGATGGAGATAAACAAGACCTCTGTCTGTGTAAAGGCTGTGGAAAGACCAGAATAGAAAGGACATGCATTCCACTAGACAGACAAGTGACTAAAATAGAGGAGCAATGGGAGGCTGAAACCAAGGACTGACCCCATGACCACATTAGTTATTATGTCCAGTAGGATTGGATAGTGGTATAGTCTAGTCAGTCCCTACTGGTAGATGTCATAACTACACCATTCTGCAGGCGAAAATCATCGTTCTCGATTGATGTGCATTCAAAATTTAATTTTGTAAACATTCAATGAATAGTTTATAAATATTTAATTCTATTTAAGTAGATGTTTTATTACTGCCTGATGCCTTTTTGAGGGCACTTAAAGGGAGTCTCCAACCAAAAATGTTGTAACTAGAACTATTTCAGTTCCCATCGACTTCCACTGAAATACAATAGAAGTGAATGGGAACCAAAACTATTCAAACTTAGTTCTTTTGTGTGCAAACATGCATACAGGTTTGGAATGACATGAGAGTAAGTAAATGATGCCAGAATTTCTATTTCTTGGTGGACTATCTATATGTGTAAAAACCCATTAATCTGGCCCCCTTTTTTTTTAAACCTACCTGCTGCCTGAAATGAAACAATTATTCAATGAAAAACCTAAACTCAGAATATTAGAAATTTTGCCTTTGCAGCCAAGTCCAAGTACTAAATTACTAAAAGTGGAATAGAAATAAATGAAGCTAAAATGCACATAGTATTACTAAAAAAATTAATTAAAATAAAAATGACAAAACTAAATGCCAGTTCAAAATATTAAGAAATACTGTAATTAGCTTATAAATACTGAAAACAGCATGGAAAAAGATCACCCATTGCAAGAAGCCTGGCTCTAGATATACATCTCTCATGTTTCTTAAAAATATCTTCATTTGTGATGAATCAAAGTCTTGGGACCAGGGTTATTATAGTTATTATAACACTCTAAAACTTAACTAACCCTTAAAAAAAAAAAAAAAAAAAAAGAAAAAAAAACTAAGAAAAATGACCAACAACAAAATTACTAAAACCTTAAAATTAAAATGAAAACAGAAAATATAAAAACTAATTTATAATGAAAACAGACAACAGAAAAGAAAACATCAAATTACGAATAACATCTAAACAGGTGCTTACGCACTGAAGGAAGTATCTATAACTACTGGCGGAAGTACTCACTTGAATGATTGTAGTTATAGGAAAGCCTTCTGGGACTAAATTAGCCCCATATTTTACAGTTTTAAAACATGATTTAGAGTTCGAATACAGGTTTCAAAAGTATCAATTACTTTAAACAACTATTATCAATTATTATATTAATTGAATAGCATTAATATATTTTATTGTCTCAGTTGTTTAGGTTTTTATAATTCATTATCTTCTTGTTGATCCACTAGAGCTGAAAAACGATTAGCCGTGATTAATTGATTCAAAATTAAAGTTTGTTTACATACTATATGTGTGTGTACTGTGTATGTTTATTATGTATATATAAATACACACACATGTATATTTTTTTTAAATATTTGTATGTAAACACTTGTATATAATTAAGATTATATATAAATATGAATATTTTACATATAAATCTAACATACTCTTCCTTAATATATACATGTATGTGTGTGTGTGCATTATATATACATAATAAATATACACAGTACACACACATAGAGTGTGTAAACTTAAACTTTTATTTTAAATCGATTAATTTTGACTAATCGTTTTTCAGATCTACGATCCACCAATTCACATTTACAACTCTGCGTGTTTGCAGCATAAAAACATGGGTTCATTTTTTCATTGATGTGAACAAAAACAGCAGATCAGCTGATTAAAAATGAAAATTCATTCTCTGCCAGCAGGTGGCGCTTACAAAACGGCTGAAATATAGCAGATTCCTGGTAACAACTGTACACAATACAGCGCAACACCTGATTTTGAACCTTGAACTGCTCATATTTAATTCAATGAAATCATAGCCTGTCACATTCAACCATATCGCAATTCTTGTCTTTCCGTCCCCAAATTTAAGAGCTCTTGAAATCATAATTAAGAATTCATTGTACCATTTAAGACTTTTTATGGCCTTAGATTTTATATAACTAAATTTAAAGGGGTCTTCGGATGCAAAACTCACTTTTACATGTTGTTTGAACATAAATACAGACAAAGTCAGCTCCCACGGTAGTTGATTGACATGACCGTCTTACCTTAGACCCGCCCTGATTGAGCTGTGAACAGTTCAACTCCGACTGCCATTGTTTCGATATACAGTGCAGGGGAAGACAAGAATGTCTCTGATTGAGCGACTGACGCGTTCTGTTGTTGGGTGTAATAATGATCATAGCAGTCATCATCTACTCGCTGACGACGCAGAGGATTAATGTTACTTTTGTTTTAGAAGGAATTGCACCCCGCCATCTACATAAATGCGTCTATATTCGTGCGAATCATTTGTGATGCAGCTTCACCTTCAGCAGAAGTGAGTATAAGGGTTTTTATGCATCTTTGCAAATCACCTTTCTTAATAATGTGCTAGTTAGCAAGTTTTGCGGTTAAAGTAAACAGACCGTCTCGTCACCCCACTGAAACAGGCAGGGTGAGCAGAGCTCATTAGCATTTAAAGGAACATGCAATAGAATGACTCGCTCTGAACAGGGCTGATTTTGACGGAGCTAAAAGGAAGTTTTTACACTACAACTGAGAAATTTTAACCAAAGTGTGCTATAGACTTCTCATTAAGACCCTAAAGAATCAAATCAGCTTGTGGATAATGGGCATCCGATGACCCCTTTAAAAAGCCATGTCAACAGACTGTTTACATATTCTTAACACAAACATGGGAAACAGCGATAGGTGGGCATTTCTCCGTCCTCCATCCTCCAATAGTTGACGTAGTTGAATGCCGCATTTAAATGACGTCGCTATTGGCCGGCTTGCGTCACTACAGAATTCTTACTAGCGATGTGAACACAACCAGAAAAACAGCCCTAAGAGAAATTTTTTTTCTCTAGGGACCATCTCGGTGCCCAGTTCTTGAAACTACCCAGTGCAAAGCCCCTATGATACTAAAATAACCCTGCTTGGAATGACATGAGGGTCAGTAAACAAAAGAATTTTCTTTTTAAACGAGTTCTTCCTTTGAATTATATTTCTCATATGAACGCCTAAGAAAAAGAGTAATTCTTTCCTAGGCATTTCTAACAGCTCAGCAATACTTGACCATGAAGAAAGAAGAAACCACTTAGAATTTGGTGTTTCAGTGAAACAGTACATTAAACACAACGTTCATTTCAACCCAATGTCCTAACGCCTACTACCGTATCACTGTGCCAGGATCCACACTGTAACACGGGCATTAGAAACAATTTGTCTGTTTTGAATATGCTGTTCTCCTTGGGTTGAGGCACATGCTTAAGATTCCTGCCTGTGCACTCCAGACTCGATGCCTGCAGTTTGTTTGAGCGAGCCGGATTTAGTGCCAGCCCTGGACGGGGAAAGAGGGAACTGCTCCATGTCAAATGCTAATTACGGGATGGTCGGCAGCACCAAGACAATTTATTGTTGTAAGAACTTGTAAAAGATCTTTCCTCTTTTCTAAACAGAATTCTTTTAAGGTCTGTTCAAACAGCCAAGACAATCATGAAGTAATACTACATCATTATAAGACAATCAGAGCCCAATGTATAACTGCGATGGTGGGTTATACATTGATTCAAGTTACAAAGAAATGTTTTTAAGGACCCCAATGAAATCAAAATCTGAGTTTTGTGGCTTTTAGTTCATGTGTGTTAGATTTGAGCTAGACTCTATTCTTTTTTCAAACATCCAAATGTAAATGTATAGCAAGTATAACTGGCATACACACATACCAGGGGTATTTCCTCCGAGGAGGCAAGGGGAATTAAACAATGCCAAAATTACAAAATATAACATTAAAAAGTGTTTAAATCACTCATTTTCCTAAAAGCTTGTGTAGCACAGGCTCTGAGATGGAATTAGTTCACCTGTTTCAAGTCTTCGGGTTTTTCGAGTCATTCGTTCATCTTACGGGGCTGTCACGTGATGAACGAACGACTCGAACCCGAAGACTCGAGAGATGAACTAGTCAATTCTTTTTCCGGCTCACACTGCATTGGTTAAGCTTATGGGGCTGTCACGTGATGAACGAACGACTCAAACCCATAGACTGTAAAAAACATAGACGTAGTGTCCGTGACGTCACCCGTAGGTTTCCGAAGAGCATTTTTGAAGCTCTTAGTTGGCCGTCGCCATCTTGGAATCGCGCCACTGCACGTCACTCCCGGATAATCGAAAATGGGCAAATAGGCGGGACATGGGTGGAGCTGGTTGCTGAAACTACGCCCACCGAGCGAGACGGTGGTGACAGCAGCGGCAATCCACCTGTCACTTAAGTGGCCACGCCCTAAATTATGCAGAACTTTAAGGCTTAATATAAATTAAACGGAGTTATAAAAAAATTCACCCCCCTCAGAGTTGACATGAAGGGCAAAATTAGCTATATAGACCAAAGCCACTTTTTGAACCAGGCTGTAAACATTTTTTTCTGCTGTGAAGTTGGGCATTTTAACATGGGGAGTCTATGGGATTTATTCCCTTTTGCAGCCAGCCTCTAGCGGCCAGTCGATGAATTGCAGTTTCAGTCACTTCCGTGTTGGCTTCAAGAGGGAAACTGGGAGGTTGCCACTTGCTCAAACCCGAAAACTTGTCAGATAAGAGGTGAGGTGAGCTAATCATAGACTGAAGACTAAACGTAAACAATGAATTAATCTTTTCTGTTTCTTATAGCATTATAGTTTTGTCTTGTTTGTAGTGTGATCAACGTCTGTGTAAGCAGTAGATGTGTTATGGAAGTAATACGTAACATTTTAATTATATTTTGCTAAAATGAACAAACTGACTCGAAAAAAGATTCGTTCATTTTGCTGAACAAGACTCAAAGGTCCGAGTAAACCGAGTAAAATGATCTTAACTTTTCATCACTACTACAAATCACGTCTAAGTTCATCGTCTGTGTACTCTGGCTCAAAAAGGTAGAGAATGGTGAAAAAACTTGTATTTTTTTCCTACAACTTCAGAATCGTCCAGCATCTATGTACCTTTTTGTTTGTAAACAGCATTTGACTTACTTGCACTTTCTTAGTCTTTGCATGTTCGCTTTGTAAACACTGGGTCTGTAGTTCCACCTACATTCCGCGTGACCTTTCAACGTGATTCAATAGTATGTAGCGTCGTGAACGTGCATCCCAGAGCCTGTGCTACACAAGCTTTTGTGCTTAAAAAGTATAAAAATTTTTATTTGTCAAAAAAATGGCCGATCATTTCGCTAGATAAGTCCCTTCTTCCTCGGCTGGGATCATTTAGAGCCCTTTGAAGCTGCATTTAAACTACATTTTGGAAGTTCAAAATTGGGGCACCAATGAAGTCCATTATATGGAGAAAAATCCTTAAATGCTTTCCTCAAAAAACATAATTTCTTTATGACTGAAGACAGAGAGACATGAACATCTTGGATGACAAGGGGGTGAGTAAATTATTTGTGAATTGTTGTTCTGGAAGTGGAGTTCTCCTTTAACAGACCCCCTAAAGCGTGCGGTGGATTTGGTGGGGGGTAATTGAGAATGAGTAGAGGAAAGTCACGTGAGAGGAGGCAATGCCTCCATCACAATATGATTGGATATGACTGGTTATGTTCAGCTGTGATTGGTTCATGTGATAAATCCCGCCTCTTGTGTTTGTGCGCGTTCACTGATCAGCCTGAACATGTAACAGTCCTTACTATTCTGAGATGAGAGGGTCTGTATTATATACTATTGGGGAAAGTGTAGCGCTCAACTTGGATCACGTGTGTCTTGATTACCAATCACGTTACAGCCTTGACGTCACTGAATTTCAGTTCAGAATTGTGCGACACTCAATCGGCATTTAGAGATACCATAGGAACGAATGAGAAGTGACTTCTCTTATAAAACTGCTTTTTTTTCCCGGTGTAAACACTAAAAATAGTTCAATCCAAAAGTATTGTTAATTGTAGAACATGTTGAAAATTAGCTGACAGGTGGTCGATTCATTAAATAAGCTGTTTCCTCTAAAAAGCTGTTTATTCAGCGTAGTGAGGCCTCTTCTCCACTAACATCCATTCAAAGAAATCGGCCTCTGGTCTCCATTCCCAAACAGGAAGCATTAGCTTTAGCCGTTGCACTTTTTTGGCTAAAGGTTGCAGGCTTGCCTTCTATTATCTTGGATTATAATGGCATTAATGGGAAGACTAATTTTAAAAAGTAAACAACTCACAAACTTAGCTATAACCCCTTTGTTACATCAAATTAAGACTTAAAATAGAAAATGGAATGAAAACATGATCTCCGGGAGTTTTAAGCGAGTAATCAGCTTGGTGAAATTTAAAGTAAACAGCTGTTTACCGAGCTTTGATAACTGATGATCCAAAAATTTAAAATTAACTATTAAAAAGAATAGTTAAACATAAGTTCACAAATAAAATATATTGTTTAAATGGTTACTTCCTTGAGTCATTATATTGGAATAAATGTAAAATGCTTAAAAACACTACCTTGAATAGATTCATACTTGGCTTTTACAAATAGAATACTGATTTCAAAAATATAAAATTAAAACATATATAATTTAAAATTTTACATATATGTAAATAAAATGCAACGGGGACATTAATTTACATTAAAAAAAAAAAGATATATATAAAATTTATTTTTTTAAATGTAAATTAGCGTCCCTGTGTGTGTGTATATATAATTTATTTTTTTAATGTAAATTAGTGCCCCTGTGTGTGAGATAATGTTTTTAAACCAAGAAAATGCGACTGGGATATTCATTTACATTTCAAAAAATAAATCAATCAATCACTAAACTTTGAGGACTTTGCCTCCTCATTTCAGAGCATCACCACACACCACTGGTACATACTGCCATTTAAATGTTTGTCGTCAGAAACATTTTTTTCCCTTAGATAAATTAACACTTTTATTCAGCAAGGACAGGTTAAATTAAATGCAACAATGAAGACATTTACAACATTACAACCTATTGTTTCATTTTTAAAACAAATGTTCTTTTAAAACTTCATTTCTTTTCATCAAAGAATCCTAAAATGTTTCATGGTTTCCACAAAAATATTAATATTGATCAATGTTTCCTGATCAGCATGTTAGAAAGATTTCTGTATGATCTTGTCACACTGAAGACTGGAGTAATGATGCTGAAAATTCAGCTTTGATCACAGGAATAAATTATTAAATGTACTATAATATAAAACTTGCTTTAAATAGAAACTTTAACTTCAAAATTATGCTTTTGATTGTATTTTTAACCAAACAGCATAACACTTAACTCAAAGACATTTAACAATCTCAGACTCCAAACATTTGAATGGGATTATGTATATTAAAATAAACTTTCTAAACTGTACTTTTTTTTTTTTAAAGAAAAAGCCATTTATAAAAATTGGTTTGCAATATCCAACACAATTTCATAGTGTAGAATTATTTTTTTTTTTTTTTTGAGAATTAGCTTTAAATACACAATGTATAATGTAACCTCTACCAACAATAGATCAATGCAGTATATGCATGATCCAAATACATTCTGACTATGATCACCCAATCCAACCCTCGATTACAGCCCCTGTACCAAATCTTAAACCATATTATGATGTTAACAATGAAAATACCACATTTGTTTGCATGTTTAAAAGCAATGACCAAACCTGTGTGGAGAAGCTCTTTTCCTAAGTGATGAGAATGCCTTTACAAGACAAACTAGGAGGCCATCTAACCTAGAAACTGCACACTGGACGAACAGGCAGCCAACTGAGCCACAAGTGCATGCAGAACGGTCAGACAGAGAACAACAGAACTATGGCAAAAATGTGGAATAACACACAAAGAAAAGCAATTTTGAAATTTAACCTACTTTGGTTAGTTTACAATACATGCTGAAGAGGAACAGCAAGGATTGGTTTCTTTATTTCATGTTTGCTCGTGGTTTACGCTGCACATTCCTCAAGAAAGGGGGCAACATGCGGTGGAAAAGACTACAGCCTCGTTTGAAAGGCTTCAGATTTGAATCCGCTGTAGAAATAAAGCTTTGCCACAATTTATTTTTTATTTGAACAGTTGACAAAAGTAGAAGGCTGAAGGCCAAGGATGAGACACAGCATATAGTTTGTATTTAGCTCAATTTCCCAACGCATCAAGATCTCGGCAGACACAAGGGTTAGGAAGCACAAACTGAAAAGACAAACAGCATCTGAACTATACACCAGGACTTTCCCTGAAGGAAGAGAAAGAAACTGTCTCAAGAGTAAAACCAATACATGAAAACCAGATCTCCAGACAAGAGAAACAAACAAGACATGATGAGTGCATCAGATGGGACCAAATAGGCGTCAACACATTAAAACCAACAGTCGGGAACAGTGGTGATTTTTTTTCCAAAAGCTGCTTCTGGTGATGAGTCAGCAAGTCAACTGAATTCAGGTTAAGTTCTTGAATGGTGCATATGAAGACATCAAAGTTTGGGAGGTTGGAGGGGGAAAAAAAAAAAAAAAAAAATACTTTACTTGTACACTTCTATCTTCTAGCAATCGTAAGAGGCAACAGTGTCTGTTTATATAGAAGTTCTGTATCCTTTGGTTTCACGTGTCCTTCTGCAGATTCAAATAAACCAAATTCAAGAAGTTCAAAAGGGCACACGACTTGGCAACTGTGATCAAGCAATTGAAAGGAAAAACAGACCTCTTATGTACACAACAAAATTAGACATTTCAAACGACTGTAAATGAAACCAGGATTACACAGATTCGAAGGAAGATTCCGACAGTGCTCGTGTTGCCGGGATAAAATAAGCTCATTCAGATGGATGTGAAATTCATGCTCTGCATTTCTAGAGTGGAAAGATGAGTTCACACCAGCCTAACCTGTGGTCAGAGGCAGGACTGTGTGAAGAGCTCAGCTCAAAGGATCCGTTCCTGGAAGCGACGTGTTGACTTTTACAATCGCCAACAACAAAACGTGCGCGCATTTGTGAGGACCTAAAATGCACGTATCGCTTGTGTAAAGATTAGATTTACCAAGACTGAAACATTCCCAAAAAGTTATTAGAGGTATATTCAGTAATAGTGTGATGAACAAGAATGTGTGCGGAGTTTACAAACACTCGTCATTCAAACCACTTTTATTTAACAACTTAGCTCATTTGATGATAATTTCAGCTACAAACAAAGTTTGTAGTAATCTCAGCTGTTAAACAAGATTTTCTGAAAATGCAAGTAGTCTATCATTTCTGGGCCTAGGAAAGCAGAGCAGTGTTACGATGTTAGTTGTTAAATAAAAATAACTTTTCATATCAGTGATGCTTCTATTGTGTGGAAAATTTAAATTACAAAAAAAAGTCCAAATGAAATAAATAAGGTCAAGCATAGTACTCGTATAACTTTATTCATTGTTGTGCTTTAACCTTGGGTCATTGCCTGTCAAAATATCAATTTAAATGGAACAGAAAATGTGAATGGGGAATAAAGAAAGACTCAAATCAACAAAATACAATCAGGTATAATATTGATGATGCAAGGTCTCTAAAACCGACGCAAACATGATTTGCTGTTTCACTTCAGGCAACGCAGCGAATCAACTGCAGTAAGAGACATTTTTTGCTACCCATTCTGAGATATCCTCAGAGCTGCACACGGAGCCTCAACGTGTATATATACTACAGGCTGACTGCTCGGAGCGGGCTAACGCACAGAATGAGATGCAGACCAGATGTATCTCAACATAGCTCCCTCTCGAAACTTGGCAGGAGTGGCTCAGTTCCTGCTGCTCTACTGACATCGAAAGGCAGCCAGTGGACAGCGGATACACTTTACTCATATGAACAGAACGAATGAAAGATGGCGAGAGGGGACAAAAAAAAAAACAAAAAAACAAAACGCGAGTCAATGTTCATGATGGAGTCTCGGTCATGTCTCGCCAGCATGAAAGTATGCAAAAAGCCTAAAGGACAAGCGCAACCCCCCCCAGGGAGCTGATCGAGGTGACCGCCGCCAAGATTCAGATTTTTGTGTTTAATACTTTTAAAACTTAAATATCTGCAAGAAATGTGCAAACGATGCACATCTGCCTTTTAAATCGACCAGTTTTATTTGTAACGTGCACAAAGCTTTTGTAATCATTTATATCCTAAAGCGCATTAAAATTGTAAGATAGTCATTCTAATCCTACACCCAAAAATCACACTGAAGGTCTCAAAACCAAGAAGCCAATTTGTTTTTTTTTGTTTTGCTTTTTACCATTTCAGCACACTGCAGCACCCTTTCTCCCAACCGCTATATTTGTTCTCCCATGATTCGAGTGTAATCTAGATCTGAAGCATCAGGATTGTGAGAGAAATGGGGGAGAGAAGAGGTTGTGGTGGTGGTGGAGTGTCTCGCTTGTGGAGTCCACAAACTCCTACACTGAGATCGACACAAATTTTGGTAGCTTGCTGGTGTTGGGCCACGTTGATGCTCTAGTCAAGAATTTAACAGGCTCCACTTAACTGCTGCAAGTTAGGCCGACAACTCCTCTTGCTAAAAGGCAAAACACTTCATATTTTTTTCCTATGCCATTTAAAAAAAGTAGATTAAACAAAAAAGAAAAAGAACGATTTTCTCCAGCAGTCCATCAGCCTCAACTGGTTTGAGTTCTTTCAGCCGGGTACCTCTCCGGCCAGTCGACATGAGACTGTGGACGTTTGCAGTGATTCAGGTCTGTCTCTCCAAACCGGAGCATTCTGCAGTGCTAACATTTCTCCCCTCAGCTTCTCCAGGCCGTGCGCGGAGGGGGAAAAACACTATTACAGGAAAGTCTTTAGATACGTCTGATGTCCTTTTCCTCTTCCAAAAAAAAAAAAAAAAAAAAAAAAAAAAAAGGAAAGAAAAGAAAAGAAAAGAAAAGAAAAGAAAAAGAAAAAAGTTGGAAAAGCTGGCTCTCTGGAATAGCAGGGTTGAGGGGAAAAAGGACAATCGTGAAGTTGGGCAGTGTTCCTGTTGAGACACGTGGTTGTGTGCGCGTGTGTATGTGTGAGACTGTGTGCGTGTTTGCATGTAAACGTGTTTGAATGTACGTGTGTGTGTGTGTGTGTGTGTGTGTGTGTGAGCATGTTTGTGTGTATGAGTATGGATTCTACAGCAGGTCCACACGACGGTAGTACAGCAGGTAGGCAGTGCGCTCTGCAGTCTGCTTCACCACCTGATGCTGATTGATGATCTTCACCGCCTGGTCATCAATACGCAGCCAGCCGTTCAGACCGATGTGGAAGACATCTGTAGTGTAGTGGCCACCCGTGGCACTGTTCCCATGGTGATAGACAACTGCGGGAAAACAAAGAATTCAGCATGTAAAAAAAATTATTTGTACTCAAATTTACACAAAAAGATGTGGCTGCCACTCCTACAGTGAGGTAGATATTTTTGTGTAGCTGTGTGAAAATACAGAGCCAGATGTGTCCAAAACAAATCAAAAGGCAGCAGAAGTCATTTACAGTAGCTAAACAATGAGTGCATTTACATGCATGCTCTTAACCCAATTGTGCTTCATCTGACAATGCACACTGCAATGTAATAGCATTAAGATTTTTTCTTTTATCGGAGTAAGGTCTTAAATAATCACAGACAGATTTTTTTTTTTTTTTTTTTAGCCAGAACTGAATTGTGGAATCCAGTCCTTAAAAATATATATAATAATAATAATAATAATAATAATAATAATAATAATAATAATAATAATAATAATAGTATAACATGGAATTTCACAGAATTTGCCAAATTTTGGATGGATAAGTAAAAAATAGATCAGTACATTTAAATCAAAATGCAATATGGACTAGTGTCTGTGGACTATTTAAATATGAATCCTGCATGTTCTGTGTGTCTGTGCATGAATGGGGCAGAGCGCGGTCTCGTTTACTATACACATACTGAAGCGCACATGACTGCCGATGTTTTCAGCCTCTGCTGCCTCAATACGAGTACATGAACACAAACAATCCCTAGAACTGCTGAGAGTCACTTCATGAGCATTTTACCATCTCTTTTGAGAAAAACTACCTTCATATTAACAAACAAACAGAAACAAATTAAACAGGTTTTAGTTTAAATTAAACTATGACAAAAATATATTACTTGTAAAGTAATGACACTACTACTAGTAGTAGTAGTAGTAGTATTAAAACTTTTAAAAAATATTTGCCCCAAAAATAAATAAATGAAGTTTACCAAAATGTATTTACCAGGAAAATGTAAATAAACATGATTTCTGACCCTAGATTACCATGTTCCTGCAATACCAGAGGCAGCAGTTCTAGGACCGCATTTCAAGGACCTTATTTTCTGGGACAGTGCCAAACCTCAAACAGATATCAAAACAGATGCAAAGACTATTCAATTTTTATCTTTCCATTTTTTAATGTTTGAGGGGTGTCAGCAATCTCCACTTAGCCAGTTTAGCTGTGTAAAACAGTTAATTGTGCAGCTGGATGTTGTAAACTGGTATTTGTATTCACAAAGCAGCACAGCACCAGACTTTGAATGTGCAGCACTCATGCTTATTTAATGAAATCATAGCCTTTTGAAGTTTAATCATTACATTAAGCCATATCGGAATTCTCTTCTTTCAGTACCCAAATTTAAGACCTCTTGAAATCTTAATTAAGACTTTCTTGTACTATTTAAGACTTATGACCTTAAATTTAATACAACTAAATTTAAGACTTTTTAAAGACTTTAAGAACCCGTGATCCCACTTACATGTTGCATTAGTCTTATTTGGTTTTTAATGACTAACTTGACAACAGCTGATGTAACAAATTAAAAACTTACATACGCAAATTACATTTTGATGTCACTACTGGGAAGTAAACTGATTTTTTTTAAAAGCTTTTGTGGTTTACTTGAATTACTGGATTATTAGTTTGCAAGTAAACTGGATCAACAGGTTACTTCAATAAGCTGATTTTTGCGAGTTATCAGCATAATGTTGTGTCGCAACCTCCAGCATTATGCAATTTAACTCATGCAGTCACAGGTTTGCATATACTGGCTTTATACTATGCATCCGGATCACCCCCTCCCTCCTTGTGTTTGACTGTTTTGGATTCAAGTTTGGCATTAATGCAAAACAGCGTCACATTACACAACACGTATGAATCATCTGTTTTGCATCCGAGTCCCAAATGGAGTAAAATTGATTAGAAGCATTTCACTGGGAGAGCATTTAAAAAACAGGCATTAATACACTGTTACCACATCAAACATTATTCTATGTATTCTATGACAAATGTGATAAGTACAGTGCTAATATTTTGGATATAGCAGCAAATTTAAGCAGTTGTTGAGTTAATGGGCAACCTGGACCATTCAACATTCAAAAGCTTGACAGATGAAACTACCACTTATTAAACCACCCATGCACATAATCAGGAGATTTGATGGATTCTTAAAAACATGCGTTTTTACATAAATATCCAACCATGAGCACCTGTAGTGCATGTTAACAAAAATCTGTACACGCTTCACAAGCCAAAATAGTGTAAACAACCTTTAGACTAATTTAGGTTCTTTATAAACCTCTTCTCAGTCAGTATATACTATAACAAGCCTTGCATAATTAATGGCGCTCTGACATCAATCGCACAGGAAAACTGGCAGAATACAGACTTGATTGGACACATTCAACATTTATATCAGTAAATGCTTGGCTGCCAGTAACGTTTACGGTAAGGAAAGGAGAAATA
The DNA here is from genome assembly GCA_036247105.1 of Cirrhinus mrigala. Classification (NCBI taxonomy): domain Eukaryota; kingdom Metazoa; phylum Chordata; class Actinopteri; order Cypriniformes; family Cyprinidae; genus Cirrhinus; species Cirrhinus mrigala. Next base: position 5,593,380 of record CM070013.1, on the reverse strand, counting down.
TTGTGTGTGCTATATCACAGACGATTAAATGAAAAGTTCAGAGACAATAATCTCTCTATTTTCCATCCTTACCAGATGTTCAAACATTGGAAAAAAATCAGAAAAGAGGCTTCAGGGAAATTTATTGGTATGGCAACTGTTGCTAGGGGTTGCTGGACAGGCTACTTCTTGACAAGCAGGGAACCATTTTTTCCCCTCAGAAAGGAAAATAAACTACAATTCACTCTTGGAGGTGGGGGAAAAAGGTGAACATCTCCCATAAGGGAAGGCCATGTGTGTTTAAACAGGTCAGTAAGTCACATGTGGGGGCAGAGAAGAGAAATACAAGGCCTAACTAGTCAGCAATAGGAAGGTTCTGGAAGAAGGGAGGTTTACGTCTTGATGACAGCTTGCTGGAAGCCACAATAAAAGTACTAGCGCATAGGCCCGTCAGGTAAACTCATAAACAGGATTATTATCTCACTGATCCAAATAACAAATCACCAGTCAGGGGATGTTATGCCAGGCTGTATAGCTGAGGGCCATTCTTGTATCATCAATGTGTACAGAAGCTCATAGCAAACAAGCCAAGCTGTCTACGCCCTATTTCTTTAAACTTGGTTATGCCTGTGACTCAGCTGAAGTTTTTTTTTTTTTTTAGCCATCAAAGATCTGAAAACAGATAGCGGAAAGTTTCTTAATGTCATTCATGTGCAAGTTAACATCCAGACCACTAAAAACACCAGAGATGCTGTTGTCACATGATACCAGTCAGAATGGACCAAAACACAGCTGTTACAGATTTTTAGTTAAGACTGTTTAGAATTTAGCACTCAGTGCAAATACACTGTAAAGAGTACACTTCAATGTGTAGTTGCAGTATAACAAAGGAATAAAACAAAGAACAAAAACATACCTGCAAAGAGCCTGTAGGTTCTTTGGCCTTTCAAAGTTTTGCCCCGCACCCCCGGTGACAGGAGATCTGAAAATCATGATGAATCACTTTAATATACAGCAGCAGTTTTACAGCTGGCCAACTATTAGCATGATCCATTTGATAGTTCTGAGAACAAGCATCACGCACAAAAAGAGACGAAACACTCAAATTAATAAACTGAATACAGAGAAGCTGTTTTGAAGAGAGATAGTTCCAGATGAACTAATACGCAGACTGGGATTTACAGTTCCCAATTGGAGGGACTGACAACTAGCCTACTTTCATCATCAGGAAGTTATTCACAATAGCTGGTTTATTTTGGTCAGGTTCATATTTAGTAGGGAGCAGAATTGAGAGCAGATGTAAAGTTCTGCTCATAAACACACTCACCAGATTTTCAAGGTAATGGGTTATCATCTTGGAACCATATATTAATGTGTATAACGTGTGTGGAAGCTAGAGACAACAAAGTAATATGACCATCTCAGATGTGCATGGCATGGTTAGCTTATAACATGCTTTATATTAAAAAGTAAGATTTTACTTTTTCATTATTCTGAATATCTAGTAGTACTGGGTGAAATGGTAAAAAAAATTAAAATATTTTTAGATTCTTTCAGAACGTTTGACTAAATTTGAAAATTAAACTGCAAAATGATTCAAGTAACATTTTCTTTATTAACCCTCTAGTTAAAGAAAATTCTATTCCAAGTGCACCACACATGAAGTGGTCAACATGGTGTAAATGTTAAACAAATCACTTGTTAAATATCTTTGCAGGATAGATGCATGAACTACAACTACATCTTGAACAAACTTGTCTTACACATATGTGTTAAGAAATGATATATGGAAAATGCTTAAACCCCCCCCCCCCCAAAAATCAAGATAATTCAAATTCAAAATGATTGAAGGTATAACACTTGGTTACAGACGTCATGCCCGAGGAACGTTGGCTACACGTCTGATGCATAAGGCAGACTTAGATGGAAAAACTTCAGGAGTTTCAAAGTAGTCATCAGATTGGTTAGATTACACAGGATTTCCGGAAGACGCGAGTGTCGTGTTCTTTAACGTTCGGCCCGGAAACAAAAATGCTGTGGCACCAGACCCCCCTCACAAAAGAAGAAAACCATTGTGTTTACAACTGTGACAACGAGCACTTATCAAGATCAACCAAACACTGGATCTTCAAAAATGTGCGCAAAATGTAAAGTTCACGCCATAGAATCTTAAAAATATGTCCAAGAGTTTTACACACCGGTCTGTTATTGTGCCGACATTTCCACGCCCCTAAACATGATGCGACAAAATGAAACGTGATTGGCTGCTGTACCTGTCAGTCATAAGGCCCCTTGGGCAGGTCTTGGCTTTTTAAAATCACTCAAAGTTCCCAGACCTTCTGCCGTCAGTCTGAAGGTTTGGCTATGCGAGACTAAACACCAGCAGACTATAATTAAATATAAATGTTGTGTAAAAACAATGAACAGCAGCTTTCAGCCTGTCATCATGATGTAAACATGAAATATCAGACATACAGCAGTAGTTCTTTACAGGTTTTTTTTTTTTTTTTTTATTTGATTGCACTGCTATTCCATTGTTGACTGTTGCACTCGTGTCTCTTGCAGTCTCATACATGAAAGTGCATTCTAAAAATGCGGCGCTTATGTTAAAAGTAGTTCATACACATCTTCTTGCATGGTTTGCCCATTCCACTGCCCACATGGCATTTTGTCAACACAAAAGCGAATTGTGTGAATTGCGCCTAGCAATATGAGCACGTCACACACGAGCGGTTAATCATGCCCCGACATATGATTGGATCGTTCTTTTCTCTGTACTGTTACCATTGGCATATTGTCAACGTGTCTAATTCTAATGTTTGGCAATATTAAAAAAATAAATAAATTAAAAAAAAAAAAAAAAAAAAAAAAAATATAATATATATATATATATATATATATATATATATATATATATATATATATATATATATATATATATATATATATACATACATACATACATATATACATACACAAAAAACAATAATAATAATAATAATAATAATAAATAAATAAAAAAATAAAAATAATGATGTCACCCAGCCCTAGTAGTTAGAGGTTAATATAAAAATAAAATGAGAACCAGCAAATATGGGATGCAGCTGGCAGAAAACATGATATATATATTTTTCCCACCCTTAACCTGACGTCACCCAGTAAAGAATAAACGAAACCAAAATCATGCATTTTAATTCAGCAGTTGGTGAAACCAGCTAAAAATCAATGTGACATCAGTAAAATTGTTTCATAAAAATGAAAAGCACCTTTACTGATCTCCAGATCAACAGGGTAATCAATATTCTTGATCAGTTTTTGACATCCACCAGTCTTCTCAAAGACAAATCTCTTAAGGTGAAGCACCAGCACTGGAGGAAGCTCTTCAAGAGTCACTCTCCGGCTGATCTCGATCTAAAAGCAGACAGAGGGTAGGAAATCAGCTACAGGTTTCAACTTAATCAGCATCAACATTAATACTTTCTCCTATCCCATCTAAATATGAAGAGCTTATTAATTAGCCCTGAGCTCTGGCACAATGAACAAATATTTGAGCAGCTACACATCACAATGAGGGACAAGTTTCACAACGTTTAATAGATTTATTAAAACAATTCTAACAAGTGGACAACTATTAAAACTAAAACAAATTTTGCATTATTGGCATTAAAATCCACCTCAGGTTTCAAGGGGAAACATCACAGCAGCAGTGTAGGGAGCTACGTCAACAGCTCACAGAAAAACTAGTAGACATATCTGTGGGGAGACAATGTTTACTGTTAATGATTCACACCTCCTGCTTGCTCTTAGTGGTGTAGCCCTGAACGGACTCCCGTGCCACCAGTATCTCCAGGGCCTCTTGGACTGTGCGGATCTTCTCTGATTGGATGTCCAGCTGCAGCGTGAAGAATGGCTGCAAGGTGGCTGATTCTTTTGAGCTCTGCTGGTATACCACAGATCTATTAAAAAAAATATATATAAATAAATAAATAAATAAATAAATAAATAAATTGAGAAAAGTGGAACAATTTTAGATCTAATGAAGCTGTAAACTACTACCCCATGTTAGAACAACATAAAAGTTCAAACTAAACAATATTAAAGAAATTAACCATATTATCCAGGGCTCTACTCTTAATTTTCTTTATAAATTTAGAAGCAGTCAAAATTTCAGTACCACCTTCTAATTAATAATCAAAAAAATCTGATCAGAAATTAGCCTTCCCATTACAAGATTTGCTCTTTAAAGTGACTTACAGGGGAATTTTGTTTTTACCTTTGCATTGGCATTTTTTTAACTTTGTTAAAAAAATTCTAATTAAAACAACAGAATAAGTAGAAGAATAAGTTACCAATCAAATGAAATCAGGATTAACAAAATTAATTTGTACTACAGAGGTGACACAGAACACAAGTGGCTTGTAGGTGTATTTACATATGTTTAATGAGGCTCATAGGTGGCATGAGGGCAATCAAATTCATAAATTCTTGTTGAGATTAATTTTAAATATAACACTTTGAATATAGAAACATTAAATGATTTAAATAACTGAAAAGATACTGAAACAAAAACTGCCAGTAGGTGGCGGCAAGACAGCGATTTAATTACTGAATCATTTATTCGAACGGCTGATTCATTCAGGAATAAACAAAGTAACTCTTTATGAATGGGTAATTGATTCACTTCATTGATGTGTTTAAAAATGCACGTTCATTCATAAACGAAACACCGCTGTGTTTGAATGGAAATGCACAGCAGCTTAGCTGCGATTTGTTTCAAACTATTTTTGACAACGAAGTAGAGCAAAATCAGGCAATAGTGTTATAGTCAGAAAGTAGTAGCTTTCAGTCGCTTCAATGTTTAGTATGCTACTATGAAACTAAAAGCCAAAAACTGTAGGTTTCTTACAGGAAAGCAAAAGAAGGGCTTAGCTACGCAATTAAACTCTCCATCAGTCAACCAAAGACTCCATAGCCAAACCATAGACCCAAACGCATAGAGAAAAGGCTTCATTTAAGCCTTGACGCCCCCACATGTTCAGGCGTCTGCATTTTTGCAGCCACCTAAATTAGCTGGGCGGTGGTGGTGAGCCACGGCGCTTGTTATTCTGCATTGAAGTGTTTGTAATGGCTGCAGCCACACAACTTGGAGGAGCTTCAGGACAGCAGGATGAGCTGGAGATGGCACCACACTCACCCAGCTCTTGTGTCATACCACAGTGTGCAGTGTGTGCCAGTGAAAAGGCCAAACCCATTCCTGGTGGAATGGCTTTTCTTTTCCACAAGTTTATTTTTGTTGTAGAAGTGCTGCATATCTGTCTACCTCTGTGGTTTAATGTGTCAAAGAGGTGAGGTGTCTCATAAAGCCACTTTTATGAGGATTATAACTCTACAGCAGTGGTTCTCAAGACCAGATAGTGTTTTTAAAATTGTGTAGAATAGCATATAGGACATTTTACACTATGGCCTACCTGATGTGGCCACCGAATATGTCGGTGATGGGAGTGCGGATGAAATCTGCCTGCCGGGTGATGGAGGTTTTGTTTCTGGGTCCAACCTGTTCCCACTCATCATCACTGCCTTCTTCCTCCTTCTCGGCAGGGTCTTCCTCCACTCCAGGCTGAGATTCGGGACCATTTGGTGTGGGGGCTTCTGCTCAGAAACAGAAAGAGACAATTAATTTAGTTCATATGAAGCAGTCAAAACTCTAGTAAATCTAGAGTGGACTGGACACCAGTCAAGAGCCTAATTTCCCTTCCAATTAATGCTGAAATCAGAAGGGAACGTACTCTCTTCCTGTGGAGAGATAAGCTTCTTCAGTGCCAGCATTTCCTCATGCAGTCCATTTAAAGTAAAACCAAGGTACTCCTCCGCATCCTCCTGGCGACCCTGAGAGAAAGACAGATCATTAACGCATGCTAACAGTGCCAGACTTTACCCATCCACCACACCTCACGGTTTGACTGTGTTCCAAGCAAAATCAGTTACCACTCAGACAATGACTAAGCTTTTGAATGAAGGTACTACATTCAGAAAGTAATAGCGTTCAAGGAGCCATAAAGCTTAGTGACTAATAAGAACCAAAATATATTTTAATTCCATGATTGCAATGCATATTTCTCAGTAAAACTGAAACGGGAATAAATTCACCAAATGGCGCACATGATTGTGGGAAATCATAGGCAGCAAGGGATATCCAATTTGGACATGTCCTCGTGCTGTCCGTCCTCTGTATACTGTCTACAAAGGTCTTGTTCTTTAACATCCAGAAGACTGTGTATCCAGAGATTCAGCTCATTAACAGAGGTCTTTATCTTTCACCTTTTTATCTTGTTCGTTTGAGCTTTCTGACTCAAGGAGACACTCATTTCTCAATGTTAGCGAATGTGCAGACAGATACAAAAAGAGATGGAACAGGAAGGTCTTGTGCTTCAGGTACGAGCGTCTTCAACTTCATTGAGAGGTGACCAACTAGTAAATTGGTGGTGGTAACAGCTACCAAACATTACAGGAACTAGATCTGTAGTAGTTGTATTTTAACTGAAATAAAGGAGATGTTCAAAATCTGCAAGACTGGGCACCCTTAAAGAATGGGACCTAAGAAATCCCCACTACTAAAAACAGCCCATAAAGCTTACCTTCTCAGAAAGGCTTGACTTGATGAGAGTGAGGAGTTTATAGATGTATGTGGGTTCAAAAGCAGCACCCACTCTAAGGTCTTTCATTATCTTCTCTCCAGCAGCTACAAAAGATTAAAGGATAATAATATTGAAATACAGAAGGGGAATAAAAATTTTTCATTAATCATCTCTGGAAAGACTTTACCTTGCTGTTTAGCCTTGGAAGGGACAGGCATATTGCTGAACTCATTTACAAGCCGAACACTACAAGACAAAAGACAAACAAAATCTTTTTTAAACTTTGGATTAATGTAATTCAAGCATTGTAAGCTGGTAAAGACATGGAATGGATATCAGGTTATGACTTATTCCATCATCCATTTCACAAACACACTGTATATGGGGACACACAATATTATCCGACCAATATCGGAATTGGACCATAATGGCTTTAAACGTAAATATCGGCATTGGCCGATATGAAAAAAATTATGCTGATATGTCTTGCAAATAAGAGGATTAACTTACATGTGATCAGGGTGTGCTAGTGATTAGATCACATCAGCAGTGTAGCTCATTCTTGAAGCAAAGTTTTGCCTGAATGACGATTAGATTCAATTTTTGATTCAGTTTTGGATCTCTGCATTTAAACTGAGAATGCACCTACAGAATGACGTGTTCGGTGTGTGATAGAGTAAACGGTAATAGCATGCATAATTTCCACGCAGTGCTGTTTCCAAACCAAAGGAAATATATTGGTACGGCATCGGCTATCGGCCAAAATGAGTTGAAAAATATCGGCATATCAGTTATTAGCAAAAATCCAATATTGTGCATCCCTAATTGTATAATAAAAGAAGTGAAAGTAACAGAAAAGTTGTCTGAAACTTACAAGTTATCCATCATGGGTGTGGATGTGCAGGGTCTCTGAGTCTCAGTGAAAAGTGAAATAGACTTCATCAGATGATACATGGGGGGACATGCAATCAGGGCCTGCAGGGTCTAAAGCTTAATGTCAAGGAAGCATAAATAAACAGGACAAGACAAACATGATCAATTAAGTACCGTTTAAAATCTATAAGACTGGAAGAACCGAGGCAAAGAAAAAGGATACAGCATTGATATAGCACCAGTTTCCCTTGTTTATCAGTCCTCTTGGTTGCAAAGACACCGGTTTGTGTATCAACTTCACATTCTCGATTAATTCTGATGGATGGAAAAACATGAATCATATTTGTGGATGAAATATTGGGGATATGCAAAACTACATATTTTCAAAATGAAATAAATGACGTGTTGACTAAAGAACTAGCCTTGTATGAGTCCACCTGATTGTAAGTGTTTTTTTTGGTGGGCATTTACATTAGATCTTTTTCCTTTCCAAAAACAACTATAAAGTCTAAAGACAAATCTAGACAAACTAGTCAATCTGAAGAGTGGCTGGGGAAAAAAAAAAAAATAAAAATAAAAAATTGTCCATCACTCTAACCTTGCAACATGTGACTGAAGCACATGAAGCTAACTGTGTAAAAATGAGGAGAATTTTGTACCACGCCTAGGAAGGGAGACTGAAACAATGGTACAGCTCCCATGGTAACGTGGAAATCTAAATTAATTCAAATTCAGTATTGATAAATGTGACATGTATAAGAACTGATAATAGCAATCATTTTATCTTCCACTGTGTAAAACATGTTAATGTTTCTATTATAAGCTGGTGGAGATGCTTTAAAAAAAAAAAAAAAATAAAAAAAGTGTGACAATGTCTAAAACAGAATCTTAGAAAATAAATATATAAAAACTGGGAAATGACTGGATAGCTGACAGTGTAAGCTGTTTGGCTATTGGTTAACATTGTCTCAATAGCATGTTTGGCCTAAGTGACAGAAGAAAGAAAAGCGATATGAATTATGATGAACTGAACGCAAGACTAAAAATAAGCTAAAGTAAATAAGGTTAATTTTGATGTAGTGTTGATTTTAAAGTTACAGTAGTAAACACAGTCAGCAATGGTCATGCGAATCTAAATAATGTTCCTTTAATTTAAGCTTGCAGTTTGTGTGTCTGTGGCTGGATAAATTTCAACCAGGCCACAGCACATTCTAACTCAAAACAGCAGCTAGAGTAGAAATCCAATCTGAAAGCTAAACAAAATGCATAATGGCACCCTGCAGAAAACTAAAACTAACATGTGGGGGGCAGCCAATGGTCAGGACAAGAGATTCCTCTCTACTTAGTGCCTGTCCAAGTGTCTTACATCAAAAGAGATTAGTGGGTGACAAAAGGAATGCTGATGTGAAGACACTTGTTTCACAATCACTTTTTTTGCACAAGCATATATGTATAATAAAAAACAGGTTCACAAGACCATAAATCCCATTTCCATTAGCAGCTTTGAAGAAAAACAGTTCTGAAATAGTCTCATAAATCCCAATCAATCAAGCAGATGCTCTTCCTGTTATGCAACAGAACATGCATTTACCCAGGAGAAGAGTCCAGAATGTTCGAGTGCCACATAAACCAGTACTGAGATCAACAGAATGGGTCCAATCATAATACGGCAAGTCTACACAATTCACCAGACGGTCGTTTTATAAGTCAGAGAGTTTATCACTATTTTCTTGCGCAAGATTTCTCATATTTGAAAAACAGCAGGAGAAACCCGGACAAGGATTTAATGTAGTGGAGAGTCCCTGTGATCGGTTCCAAGGTCAAAAACAAAAAAAAAATAAAAAATTCAGGTCACAGCAGTAACCATTGTAGCAAATCAGCACTCGGGCTCTGGATGAGAAACCACACTCCTTTTGTACTTCAGATGGAGACAGACTGGGATTCCCAGAAGTATTAATATTAGCAATATGATGAATAAACGCCACCTGGGTGGGCCTTTACTTGAGACATGTCATGATTAATTTGAGCAACAGGATGAGGAAATGTGGTTTTCAAAAGAATTATGAGCAAAGAGGCCCTAATAACCTATCTGAACCATTTAGGAGCCACAGAGGTGGCTAATGGGTGCTGGTTGCTAATCAGCAAAACATGCTGCTGCTGCCATCTTGTGGACAGAAACATGAATCTCAGAATCAAAGGGAATAATTTTAACAAATGAATTTTCTTCTACCATTTACTCATCTTCATGTCATTCCAACCTCATATGCTGTTATTTCTTTTTCTGAAATATAAGGGAAAAGGAAATCAATATGTGAAAACAGTAGTACTGTCTGAATTCACAGAAAATAGCACAAGATGAACAAAAAAAAAAAAAAAAAAAAAACTCTGTCATGGGTTGTGTCTCATTTTTGGAGATTTACAGATGTGGTCACTATAAATGGTCATTTTAGGCAAAAAGAGCAGCTTGAAGATTTTTTCAAGGACAGAAATAATAGCACAAGGTTTGGTGCAAGAAAAGTGAACCTTTTAGAAATTTAAGAGTTGATTCCATTTTAACAGATCAACACTGGACATTTAACATGTTAGTCAACTGACATTTTAGATTAAATGGGAAATTTCAACCTTCATGTCAACCTGTCATATGGATATAGACTGAGGACTTAATTATGTGAACCACTGACAAAAAGGGATAATTTAAGCAGTCACCCTCATGTTGCTCCAAAATCCCATAGAAAATGTAATTGTGGGGGAACACTAGGGCTGTCACTAACAATAATTTTGGTAATCGAGTAACCTGTTGATTCTGATGATTAATCGGGTAATCTGATCATTAGCATTTTTTTGCAGTAATAAAAATAGACCTAAGTGAGCAATAGACTATATTAAAATGACTTAAAATACATACATAATAGCAATGAGGCAATAATAAGTGCAAATAAAGTATCAAAACCAAGTAATCATATGGTTTTATATAACAAAACCATTAAAATACATAATGTATTATAAACATGAGAGCTAACATACATTACAACAACTGCAGAGAGTGCCAACAGCCTGACGATTGTTTTTATGCTTTACTGCATGATCTAATCCTTGTTCAATATTAACTAAACATTTCATTTAAATGTCCACTTAATCTATAATATTTGCCAATCTCTTTATGATAGAAAAGCTACAGCCACTGTAATTTCTTGAATATGGACATTAAAACGTGTAAACTCGGAGTGAGGGTTTGAGCTTTTATTTTTTAAAATCGCGATAGTAGTTAGCATTATTGACAAAGATACTGATGTATTCTCCTGTGCTTGCGTAGATTTATAAATGATTTCCCTGACAAATCTGATGAAATGGAACATTGTGTTCCCAGATGAATGTTATAATAAACCCAAACTCACATCAACATGGAGACACGGAGTTTGAGACGCTCCACCTATGTAAATGACAACAGCTTGTGGAGCAGCATTTACTTTGAACAGGGTCACCGTAACCTACACGCATGTAAATGAAAGCCTGCATATTAAACCTGCATCACATATTTAATTAAACCATAGCGTTTGTCAATTCACAATACCAAAATGCTTTATGATTTTTAAATGGGTTTAACGTGGAATGTGCCATTTCCAGTATTTTGCAGATTACTCGACAGGGAAAATGCAACCAAGGATTTTTTTTTTTTTTTTAACTGAATACTCCAACAAAAATCGAGGAATCATGGCAGCCCTAGAATAGACATGATCACTTTATATAAACAACAGAATTCAAATCAATACAAATTGATCATTGATTAAAGCACATTCATCAAAACATTAAACTCAAATGTGTTTGTGACTCAAAAAACCTAATTGTAAGTATGGTTGAGCTCATTTTCCATTTTTTGTCAATTTTTGGGTGAATAAATCAAAATTGGGTCTATCACTTAATTTGAATCGTGATATGGACTAATGTCTGTGAATATTACAACGGGGGGGGGGGGGGGGGGGGGGGTGACTGTTTAGATATGAACCCTGCATGTTCCGCTTGGCTCTGTATGTATGAATGCCGGAAACACTGTTTTGCTTACTACACAAATACCGAAGCACAGGTGAGGCTCGTGGTGATTTTTGCCCTTTACGTCTCATATGACGACATGAACATCTCCAGAGCTGCTGTGAGAGTCATTTCATGAGAATTTTACCATTTCATTTGAGAAAACTAGCATCACATCATACTGTATACACAGAAACTTCACGGCAACCTGTCAAAAGATAAGTACAGTTTAACGTGTAACAGAAATATATTACTCTTGTATTACTTGTGTACAGTATAATGTACATCTTTACATATTTCTATTTCTGGCTAATTTGAATAAAACAAGTAAATGATAAAAATAAAAATTACAACCAGAGTAAGCACTTAATTGTAGAAAAAAAAAACCAAAACCTACAATTATTAAAACTTCAACAGAATATTCACAAATTCTCTTGCATGTATTAGTTTTAACAGTAAACCTGTTTGTTTGCCAAAAAAAAAAAAAAATTAAATTTTAATTGTTTAATTTTCATTTGATTAAAAAGAAATGTTTAATGCCTTCATTTGATTATCAGAAAAATTAAAACAATTTCTGAAAAGCCAAAAAAAAAAAAAAAAGAAAAAAAAAATTTAGAGTCTAGTAAAGACTAGTCACTAGAGACAGGGGCAGAAACTTCTCAGATTTCATTAAAAATATCTTCATTTGTGTTTCAAAGAACAATAAAGGTTTTATGGATTTGGAATAATATGTGGATGAGTAAATGATGACACTTTCATTTTTGGGTGAACCTGCAATGCAACATTTTTTACACTCTTGACTCAAAACCTGTAACATTGTCATGTCATTTTACCTGCCAATTTTGGAGCCATAGGGTCTTCAGATACAGGTACAGGGCCTTCGCGCACCTCACTGGCCTTTTCAGGCAACTCTGAGGCAGCTGGAGCTAACGCGACGACAGCAGGCGCACTCTTCACCTCAACGTAAGCCTGAGGACCTCCAGGCAGAGGCTTGGAGTTGTGGAAGAGGCTGGCCCAGGATTTCGGGGGGTTGACCACAGGTGCTGCAGTGGGAACAGGAGAGACTACCGGCTGAACTTCAGAGTCTAAGGAGAGAGGGGTTACAGAGGAAGCTGACTGCACCTCGCCCGTTTCAGACGAGTCTTGGAGTCCGTCTGCAGCTCCGGCAGCAGAGGCAGTCTCTGGCAGCCCGTTAGCCTCCCCCGAGCCCTCGGCCTCCCTCTCATCAGTAGTAGCAGGAATTGTGGTTGTGGGGGTGGCCACAGCAGCAGCAGGGGGAAGAGGAGACGGTGGAGAGGAGCTGTGCCCTCCGTTACCCAGGAGTACTGGACTCTCTAGAGCAGGGGGTTCTGCATGTTGCTCTGCAGTCCTGGCACTCTGTGCCACCCCGCTGCTCTGAGAGGACGAAGATGAAGTAGACAAAGAAGCTGCACCATTTCTGTCTGACAAAGAGGCAGCTCCGCTCGTCAAGTCCAATGTTGAATTGTCAGGGCTTTCACAAGTCCTCTGATGGGAAAGAGGGGCGGTTTGGGGTGTGGATGTGTTGGATGTTACAGAATTTGGAGGGGTGAGCTCAGCCCCAGCTAGCACGTCCCCTACCATGTCCTCTGAACCCATGAGTGGAGCATTTGGAGTATGTCCGTTAACCAGGCCTGAGGCCCCCACTCCATCTGTGGCCACACCGGTGCTGTTGCTGTTGGAACCCTCCAGGTAGTTGTAGTATCCCGGCGGCCGTTTTTTCTTTTTCTTTCGCTGTCCCAAGCCGCCCGAAACCCCATCCATGTCCGAGCAGGCCTGGTGGCCGCCCAGGACTGAGGTCTCGGAGTTGCCGCAGCATAGGGAGTTGAAGTCGGCGCCATCTGGGATATCAGCGACCGGCGTGGCTGTGGGAATGGCCTTCTGAGATGGTTGGCAGCCTAAGATGAACTCAGGGGCCTGAGGATTAAGAGTGCTGGAGACTTTGTACAGCGAGTCTTTCACTGCCACAGGCTCCGCATTCATTACCTCATCCACGCCAAACTCGATATGCTGGTAGTCTTCTCCTGTAGATCAAAACATCTCAGTTAGATTGACATGCATGTAAAAAAGCTGGCAATCCTACAGGGATTTTAAAGTAGATACTTCAAGTTTCAAATTACAAATCTTAACTTGATTATTCAATAAGCAATATTAAAGGCTAAAAATATGAACAGTTGTATTCACAAACAAATCATGTAGTTATTAAAGAAGTTCAGTTCCAGAACAAAAATTTACAGATAATTAACTCACCCCCTTATCATCAAGATGTTAATGTCTATCTTTCTCCAGTCGATAAGAAATTATGTTTCTTGAGGGAAAAAAAAAATAATAATAATTCAGGAATCATCTCCATATAGTGGACTTCAAATGGTGCCCCTAAGCTTGAACTTCCAAAACGCAGTTTAAATGGCTCTAAAATGGATCTCAGCCGAGGAAGATAGGTCTCACCTAGCAAAACGTTCTGTCATTTTCTAAACAAATTGACAATTTATATACTTTTTAAATCTCAAACTTCGTCTAGGTCTGCATGCACTGCTTTTTTCCAGGTCAATACAGTTAGAGTATGTTGAAAAACTCCCATCTCATTTTCTTTCCCCAACTTCAAAAAAAGTACCAACCCAGTGTTTACAAAGTGAACAAGCAAGGAACATCAATCACCCTTTACAAAAAAAAAAAAAAAAAAAAAGCAATGTAGGACTATTTTGATGTTGAAGAAAATGAGACAGGAGTTTTTCAACCCACCCTAACTGTATTGACCTGGATTAGACCATGTATGCGCGTCGCATACTAGACAAGATGGGCATTTGAGGTTAAAGTATATAAATTGTCAATTTGTTTAGAACATGACTAATCGTTTCGCCAGACAAGACCCTTCTTTCTCGGCTAGGATCGTTTAGAGCCATTTGAAGCTGCATTTAAACTGCATTTTGAAAGTTCAAACTTGTTCAAACTATATGGAGAGAATTTCTTGAATGTTTTCCTCAAGAAACAATTTCTTTACGACTGAAGAAAGACACGAACATCTTGGATGACAAGGGGGTGAGTAAATTATCTATAAATTACAACAAATTTTGGATTGGATACATAAAAAGTGATTGTGGTACTGAACTGTGCAGACTAAGCAGTGAAGGATAGTTTGAAGTGAATGAAACAGCGTTAGTGAATGCAAGTCACAATTACTGTAAGACTCTGAAGTCTTAAAAGTAGCCAGTAATCAGCAAAATCAAAGCAATCAGAAGTCATCATGGGATCAAGTTCCCAAGCAATGGATAAATGGATAGATAAGACCACATCCTCTGTTAGTATTTATTTTAGAGTTTTATTTTAGGAAAACATGAAGGACGAACTCATAAGCAAGTTGTGGACTGTCAAGGCTGCCACGTTTTCAGGTGGAGTTAGAGGTCCTGAAAGACGGTCCGTGAAGTCATATTCTTAGTCCACTCTTGAAATGTGATGGGATTTGGAAGAGAATTTCCAGAAAAGTAGTAAAAATAAAAATGTCAAAAGCCTCCCGTCAACTCCAAGCACTGCAGGTAGATGCGTATATGCGCCAGAGAGACGCCTGGCACCTAGGCATGCAAAGCTCCAAAGATTAAATGGACAGGCAAGAATAAGAAGTAAGGGTTTAAGGTTGATAAAGGGGAAGGTTTAGAAAGCTGTCAGTGTTTAAGACCTGAGTGTTGAGTTCTGCAACAAAACAGAAGAGTAAGGCGCTGTGTAGTGGACCGAAAACTCACCGCAAACCTGCCGTCTCAATGATTCCGTTATGTAAGGCACAGCAGGAGTGCAGTAACCTCCTAAATAATTGATACAGATGAGGGTGAAGGTCACAACTACCTGAGAGGGCAATATGATACTGTCCTGGGAAAGATTATTAAGACTACAGAGATGGGCACGTAGCCCAAGGAGGTTTATATTAAACTCAGTGATGAATGAGGACCATTCTATCAATTAAGGATTAGGATGTGAATAGGACAGATGAATTTTATGAATTTCGTTTTCCATGTGAGAAGATGTAAGCTATGGTCAATGCATAATACATGAAAACCACTGTGTGTGGGAGTAACTGTGGTTAAGGATCTCGTAATCTATAACTCAT
Organism: Cirrhinus mrigala; assembly: GCA_036247105.1. NCBI lineage: Eukaryota > Metazoa > Chordata > Actinopteri > Cypriniformes > Cyprinidae > Cirrhinus > Cirrhinus mrigala. The sequence continues at coordinate 5,577,750 of CM070013.1, read as the reverse complement.
ATCTTTATTTCTGAATCAGTACTTGTAGCAATAGTCATGTGAGGCTTTGATCTTACCTGAGGAATGGCTGACGCAGGAGACTTTATCATTGAAGGGGGGAAGCTGATAAGAAATTGAGATCACTCAATCACATCAAGTCAATAAAATGTGCAAATACACACAAACAAACCTTTATAACCTAAAAATTTAAATGCATGTTATCTGAAGTGTAAACAGGCACAATTTTTTATAACTTGTACTTTGGAGTGGAAGGCCGAAGTTTAATTCGCAATTAAAAGAGACGAAGGATGCAAGGCACTAAATAATGACTTGTGCATTTTTTGTACAAAAGAAAAGGAGGGAAAAGGTGGACGGAGAGTACGGTGGCATAACATTATTAATAATTATTAAGAATTTAATATGCAAGATAGAAAGATGTACACTAGCTACACTAATAAATATTTAAAAGCTTTAACTGACACATTACAATAACGTTAATGAAAATTAAGGCTGCACGATAAATCGCGACAATATCGCAATCGAAATTAAGAAAAGCTGCAATATTCATGTGCGCATCTTGTCAGTGATACACGGTTCTGTGATCAGTAGTAAATCACCATCCGAAGGCCAGAGGGCGCTCTCGTGCGAAAACTCCAAATATGCCCCGAAGAATAATTCAGGAAATAACGATTGCTGCAGCTGAATAAACAGAAGATTTAACTGCTTTCATTGATTTAACGTGACTAATAAACACACAACTACGACAATATATGGTTTATCTGAGTTATTATAATTTTCATTATAATACAGTATATAATAATGCAGTGTTATTCAACATTGCTTGTATTACTGCTTAGAATACTATAAAATATTTTGCATGCCTTATTCTGTGTAAGAAGCCACATCATCTCACAGAAGGATTTATTTGAATCACTAGACTGAAGTTATGAAGTGAGTTTTAAGTAAAAACATTAAATTTGGTATTTACACGTGCTTTCAGATTTAGCAGCATTTACACCGTAGTTCACCTAGAAGCTATGCAGGCAACTTTATTATTGAAGCGTGATTTGATAATCTCGATGATATTGTCTGTGTGGTTTTGCGCAGCTTGTCGGTGAATTACGGCTCTGTATATTGACGCAGCTCTATCTGAAAGCACGCATGTGATGGAGATTTACTGCCGATTACAGAACCGGCTTTAATGACAAAATGCGCAAGGATATCACATGCGATATATCGTGCAGCCCTAATGAAAATTCAATTTCAGATGATGCAATACTTGCCCATTTAAATTTACACTGAAATCTGGCATTTAAGATTGTAATGAAACAAACACTAAAACTAGGACAGAAAATTGCAAATACTACATTTTGTGCTAAACTGTTGCACAAGAGTAAGAGAAAACTTCAAAATAGAAATTCGTTATTGCTATACCTTATCACAATTTCTTTATGGCAACATATATATTGAGAATATAAGAAATTATAAATGACAAAACAGTAAATGCAATTAATTCTAAAAAGTAAATGTGCTTTTAAGATATACATATATATTCACGTATGATATTTTACCTCAACGTAACATCGGGGAGTCACAAAGAACTGATTGAACTCGTCTGGGCTGAACTCCCCAAAGATGTACTGTGGGGAGAGAAGAGGGGGGAAAAAAAAAAAGTACATAAATGTTAGGTGACAATGATTGGTATTGATTTTAACCTTGTTAATAGCAAACAATCTACTAATATTATGACAAGCCATAACATTGAGGTGGTCATTTTGGCATCAGAATCAGCATCACAATGAGTCCATTATTAAATTCAGTCCACTTATTTATTAAAATACAATTAAAGCACTGTGCGGAGGGCATGTGAGGACGTGGCAGCCATCATTACCGCATGATTGCAACATCAGGTTGGATGAAAGTAAAGAGCAAGTTGGAAACTGCTGAGTCATGTAGCATGGCAATATGGCTCCCTCGTGTCCCAGTTTACAGGGCAAAGCAATGGAAGTAAGAGACCCTTCAAGCACTCACTTTGGCCAATGTGTAACATTGTTTGAGCACAAACATTTAAACATTACTGAATGTTCTGAGAAGGTTTTCACATTGATAGTTTTTGTGTGCTGACAGGCCACAACTTGTAATCTGACTTTAATTCCTTGGACTAAACAAATACTCCAAATGAATTGAAAATGTAGTTTACAACAGAACATGTCAGAGGTTTAATGACATCAAAACATATGCACCTATTCATTCATTCGTTTTATATGCACAATAAAAAGTGAAACACATGGGAATGTGTGGATTTTACCACTATATAATATAATATAATATATATTATAACATAACATATTTCCCCATGGGTCAAGATGCTCTCTGTAATCAAACACTGATTACTGCCAGTCTTCTGACCTCCAAATCCCACAGCTTCAACTGCATATTAGTCATGCTAGCTTTTCGCAATAGCAAGTCTTCTCTTTTGAAGTGTAACACTGGTCAGATGAGAAAACACATGACATTATACCTTGACAGTGATTTCAAAGGTTGCCAAATTTACTGCTCCAAGTAAACAAAGATTTTTATTGTTGAATCGCATTTTATTTCATGGGAAATTAGATCATTTTAACTCAAATGATGCATGGCACATTTAAAGCAGAAGAGTGCTGTTGCTGCTGATGCAGCTGGAAAGGAAAACCAGGAATGTGCAAAAACAAATATTCAAATAAAATTATAAATAACTACTTGATTAGTGTATCTTAAGCAAGATTAGGCTGCTCACATTTCTAAATGTACACTCACATAAGAAAAGCAGCTGGGCGGCAGCTGGACAGCAAAACAGAACTGATTAAAATGTAGGGGCCTGAAGATGCATTTGAAATTGAACTTTAACCTGACACAAGGTCTTAATGCAACGCTCAAACCTGTATGCTCTGCGTGTCTGACTCAAGTGTGCGTGATGCACATGGTTTCACCGACTCTGAGGACAGAAACTTCATCTCCAGAGCTGCTCAGAGTTATTTCATGAGGACTTCAGTTTCATTTGAGAAAGACTATCATCATATCAAATACACAAACAGAAAGGGGAAAATTAAAATTAAAAAAAAAATAAAATTGAAGTGTTTAAAGTGTTTAATTTTCATTTGATTACATAGTTTTATGGCTAAATTTAACTACCTGAAAAATGAACACACACTAGGGCTGGGACAATAAATCAATCCTGAATCGAGTAACTGTTCAGCATATGTTCCGAGATGATCAAAATGCATTGCAATTCTTTCCCCAACTGATTCTAAACTAGGTTTAATTACCAGATGACACTATGTGCTTTAGAAACAGCAGACTACAAATAGCGATGCACCGATTTACTGTCCCAGCCCTAATATACACACACAACTATTTCAGAAAATAAATAAGTAAACTTTTCATACATTTTTTATAAATATTTTTAATGAGTTAAAATAATTGGGCATGATTTTTGATTACTAAAATGTTAATAAATCACTAAAAATTTAATCCAGAATAACAAAAGAAAGAAAAAAAAAAAAAGAGGAAAGAAGGAAAAATAAAACATTTTACAGAGCCTTAAAAATAATCTGTTGAACTATACAAGTTCCAAAATCCTAAACTTAACAGGTTTCGCAATTGCTAAAATTGAATTTAACCTTAAAAACATAAATCAAGAAAAATGAATTACAATTAAAAAAATAAATAAATAAAAAAAACGGGGAAAAATGAAACATTTTATGGGGACCTAAAAATACGATTGAAGAGCAATTAAAAAAAAAAAAAAAATTATTTTAAAGCATTTGCTGAGTGAGCAATAATTGCCTAAGAGAACTTAAGCCAGCTCAATTTAATAAAATGTTTAAGAGATACTGGACTCTGTCATGAAGAGTATATTATTGAAGGTAAAAAATGTGTTACAAGAGTGATGTTTTGTTAATAGGTACATCAATACTGTCAAGAAAATACAAAAAAAAAAAAAAAAAGAAAAAAAAAAAAAAGAAATCTAGATAAATGAGTCAAATAATTACCTATGAACAGATACATTTAAAATTTAGTAACACTGTCTTTATTGGTACTGTGGTAGAAACCAGCTAACATAACCTGGAAACTAATTAAAACAAATGTTAATATTGTTGATTAAAATCTGCTGACTGCTACATTGAAATTCCCCGAACAGTTCACCGATTACCCTAAAAATGATTAGATTACACGATAAACTTCCATATCAATTTTCACACATGTAGAGTATCCACTTTCCAACAGTTATGTGGGCCCTTCACAGAAATGACTGTACAAGAGTGATCCAAAACATAGAAAAACATAATACAAGCTGTTGCTGATATTCCTTTTTTTTTTTTCTTCTTCTTTCCAACAGGATATTTCCATTTGCAAGTATCGCATTGATACTAAACATGCTTCTTGGGTACAAAAAGCACCTTTACACATGAGAGGCTGCAAGAGTGCAAGAAAAAACCATCACATACAAGCAACTAGGCTATACATTTAAGGCTACTATATTCTTTATGATATTAATGCCTGAAGTAGTGTTGTCAATTAAGTCCCATTCATAATTTTTCCCCCTTTAAACAGTATGAAATTTCCTAGTATCATCCCTTATAATTGGTATTACCAGCTAATTACATGATTATCAAAATGATGTTAGGTACAGTCCTAGATTTCACTTAAGTTAAGAAACTTATTTGAAGTAACTGATCATTAATCACTAAGGGTTTTCTTAATAGCTGGCAACTGGTTGCGCCTTTAGCTGTCTTGGGAGGCACGTCCTGATTTTGCTGAGTTAGATGTGTTCCTGGGTCAACATATTTTGTTGACCCTGGAACAACATTTTAATCCAAAAATTTAAACTTGACCACATCCCTACACCTAAACCTAACCTTACCCATGAGTAATCCGTAAATTCAGAAGAAATTATAGATGAATAACACTGATGTGCAAGCACTAAACACTGATTGTAAGCCTAAAAAAATATAAACTGTTTTTTCGAATCTGATTGGTTGATCACAATGTTGTTCCAGGGTCAACAAAGATGTTGATCCAGGAACATGTCGTACTTGGTAAAATCAGGTTCTGCGTCTTGGGAGTACTTGTCTTAATACATGGCATCTAGTCCTATAATGGTTAGACCATCCTGTAGATAACCTGCTTGCACTGTGAAGGCTATAATTACCTTAATCCTACAAGCACTAACAGCGCAACTGAAAGACCTGAACTTAGTTTAGACTAATCACTACACTGACTATTAAGCAACTATAAATTTACTTTAAAAAGCTTACATCTCAACAGTAACTTCATGTTCATGCGGGTCTTTAGAGGCACTGAAAGTGTCAGATGAAAAACTCAACAGGCACTCCAAGCGCGTACATAATACCCCTTTGCATTCACAATTAGCGCATGAAAAGGGAGAGCAAGAAAAAAAGAAACTGCAGTTCAAGCACATGTAACTGTTTGCAAATCACCGACTACACTGCTGAAATGGCACCACAAGGGACAAACAGCAAGCCGTAATCCAATGGCCTTTGGATGGCGAGTACAATCACAACAGAAAGAATGTGTCTTTGCCTCGTTACCACAGGCGTGCCGCACGTACCACACTAAGCTCCCCATCGCTGTTCATTTGGACTGGGGATTACCACAAATTAGCCATCTGCATTATTTCAACATGCTCTGGTGACAACACACTCACACACACTTTCGTGAATGGGTGACGCTCATGCAACAAACTGAGGAAATGTTAAAGTGACCATGAAATCAAAATTGACAATTCTTATTAGCTTATGAAATACCGCAAAGACTATAAATTTATCCACATAAATAAACTCATGTGCCCTTATAACCTTTAATCAAAAATACTTCTAATTCACCTCACCAAACAATCTCTTCTCTGATGACGTTTGCACCGGTTCAAAGGCAGGACAACAAATACCACCACTCCAGCAACCTGTCACTCACATGAGATTGTCGCAATTAGCAAACAAGAACAATCCAATCAATACTGGATAGGCAAAATCAAGTCCAGGCCTACATTACGTGTTTAAGAAGCAGTTTCACTCATATCTCACAATAGGAAAAGGAGGTGGTCACAACTTCTGTTCCATGCTGACTTTAATATGATACATTAATACGTTAATTTAAGTAGTTATAAAAACTGTTCAACTGATAAACATTTATGAACAAAACAACAGCTGCTGTGAATGTGGTTTTATGTAAAGTGTCAACCCCCCACAGATAAGTACAAACCAAACGAGTCACTGGATTTTCTGGTTTTAGACCTTCCCTTAAAAAAAAAAAAAAAAAAAAAAAAAAGCCTAACAAGTTCTCCCGTCACTATAAACGACCATTGCTACATCCAAATGCTTTTAGATATGGCCTTTCTTAGCATGCTATGACATGAACTTTATATTGCTCAGACCAGCAATATAATGAGAAGGTCAATTCAATGCAGGTCAAGCGTCACGCAAATCAAATCAGATGTACAACTCATTACTGATTCAACATATCCCCCAATCTTTAATCATGCACAACTTAAGAGGACCTATATATAAGCATTTAGAAAGAAAGTTTTACTTTTGTGCTACTAGCCATAAATCCTGTTGTCCCATTTCAATTGTGGTGTCATCAACCCACAGGCCAGCTCACTGAGCTTTTAAAGCAGATGTCATCATACTTGGAGAGTGCCCATCAGCTGCCTGCGTTTTTGTATTTATCTATAACAGGCTACAACCGAGGGATATCCTCTAAACTTGGCACATCATAAACTGCCCCACCCAGAATTGCAATACATCCAGCTTCCATTTTCAGGGCGCTTCTTTCATTACAGGACTTGTCTTCATCAAATTCACCTCGCATATTCAATCCAACATTGCCTAATCCTTGTAAACATTGTTTTGCAAAGACTGTCACACACCATTAATAGACACATCGGCTCACCAAGCTTTGTAACGGTTGAAAGTGTGACCAGTGCCAAGGGAATCTGAGGGTACGGAGCAGCATGCATGTCAAGCATGCACTTAAGTAAGTCGGAAACTATTGTTTACGCAATGTGGGATTCCAACAAGGCTGTGAATTTATTCTAAATCACAGTTAACTCAACTTCTGTTTGATGTTTGTACATGCAGACATAGCAGTTATAGTCAACGTAAACCAGCCTGACTAAAAATACTGCAGCGGTGCATATTAGCACTCAACTGATATCTCAAACTCAGCATGGCGGTGTTTGGCCTATACAAAGACCATTTTGTAAACTATTTATTTTTAAAATAATAAATAACATGTTGCAATGAAATTATGCATTTACTAAATTATAATGTAAATTACCATGAAAAAATGTTTTGATTAATATTTTAGAAACATGTTCTGTCCTGATCATTTTGATCCAGAGAGTATATGAAATATCATATATATATATATATATATATATATATATATATATATATACATATACATATATATGAAAATGCTTGTTAATGTTGCCACCTCAGACTAAACCTTACTGAATTTGCTCACAAAGGATACGAAAACTTCACAAAAACATGTAATTTTTCTATTTTTGGAGAATTTCTTTCACTTGTAGTGTTCCCAGTCAAAAATGACACAGACAGCAAAAAAACCCCCCAAAAAACTAGCAAACATTAACAAAATTACTGGATTAAGATTTTTAAAAGGCTGGTCATTTTTGACCAGAAACACCAAATTAGGTAAAAGAATTTCAGACCTAGTTTTAATTCTGCAATCCTATTACAGTATTTTTCATAAAAAAAAGAAATTGCCTTTGCACGCTGGGAATCAATATTTTCATGAAAAAAGACAGGATAACAGTAATATATACAGCATGAATATGACAAACTCTCCTGTTCCCATCATATTCTTACAGATAGACCATCACGCATGTGTTTTATGCAGACTACAAATACACACTTCAGAGGATCTAATCACAGGATTCACTGAAGTTTGTGAGGTTCGCAGAATTAAATATTTATTAGATACTGAAAGACTTAAAATTATATATACATTATTAAAAATTATATACAAATTAATAAAAATGAATCTCCACTGCATGTCGTCATTCTTAGCACTATCAAAACAAGTCTTTATTTTTATTAAAAAGAAAAGACAAATATAGGATGATACATTAACCTTGGTGATATCAGTTGACCACTAGTGCCTTTACATATCTAAAGAGAACTGTGCTAGGAACATGGCAGTGACAGTATGACATACAAAAGATAACCCTAACAATACTAAGAATGAAATAAAACTACTTTTAAAAGCAAACCAGGTGAAAAAGTGATGCGAGCATGACAAAATGAAGAGAAAAACAAAATCATATTCTTCATATTTACATGAAAACTGACAAGTAGCCAGACTAATGATACTTTGACAGTACTTTACGCTTCATGTATCTAGATTGCTTTTTACAGCACTTAGTAGTAGCAAAGTTCTTTACGGTAACCAGAAATATCAATAACTTTACATATTTATTCAAATGAACCCCTTTCATCCATATGGGAACCCAATGCAATGTACTGCTACAAGCTATCCAACTTTATCAACGTGACAAACTTGAAGACAGCACATGATTATATCCAAATGACAGCCCTATTTAGAACACTAAACAATTATTCAGGACTTTACATTAAGCAAAGCACAACTGAGACGTTATCGTTCAGCATGTGGCTAACAGTTACAGCTAACGTTACAATGATGTAGCATCTACATGGTGCCTCGTTTAAAGTTAGCAGACTTCAAAACCGCTCTGAAGCTGCTGGAAATACAGCCTGGCGGTGACGAACTGTCATTGAAGATAAAACGGATGCCATGTGCGCGATAAACAAGCGAAAAACTCAAACGAAAGAGTTTGAATGAGCTTGAGGACAGGAAGCGATACCGCCCCCAATCAACAGGCCTATTTCACTACATTAGCCACACGACACGACTCTCTTTCTATATCTAACTTGCTTAAACTAAATACACTGAGCAGAAACACTTCAGACTTTCTTACTGTACTCAGGGGAGCGTGGTAGACAGGATATCCGACAGAAATGTCGCGGTATGTTCACGGTGAGGGGAAACATTCGCCTGCTAATGACCGTTATTAAATGAGCACGCGCGCGTGGCCAGGCCGCTGCAGCAGCGCGAACGGGTGGGCCACACACAAACTCGTGGCCGAAAAACACACACTCAGCGCAAAGCCACGCACACGGCCTCATGACAGCTGAATATCGGCCGCGAATCGCGGTTATGAAGCCCTCCTGAGCGCGTGCTAGCTGACGGAAAGCGAGTGGCTTTGAATAAGCGCGTCAGGCTGCGGGCCTGCAACCATGCTGCTGATTCACACACCTCACACTCCGACAGAAAGTACAGCACGGGACAAAACACACACTCTGCACGACATTCTGAACTAAAATGTAACATAATAAGAGGCCGAAGTGTTTTCCTACCTGGTTACTGTGCGAAGCCATGCTCCCGGTGAGATTTCTCCACAATCACAAGATGAATGTTCTCTCGGGGGGAAGGGGGAAAGGTGAGTTTGTAGTACTTGGTATTACCAATAAACACCTACTGTGACATGGTTTCCATTTTGCTATGGTCTGTCATACGGTGGTTTTTCTCGGGTTTAGTTCCACTACTCCAGCATATCACGCCGTTTCCCTCACCGTCGCCGCCATCTTTATCTCGCGCCTGTGTGCTGCCAGTGGCTAGCTCGCGCGCGCGCGCTTCTCAACGAGCTCGTGTGCGTGAGTTGACGTCCTGCCGGGAGGGTAGGCGCGCCAAAATGACGTGAAAATTCAAACTTGATTTGGGCTAGTGTAAGCATTTTATTATTGTTATTAATTATCTGATTTTCTTTTATCAACGAGCCACATTAAATGTGTTAAAAAACACAATATACACTACCGGTCAAAAGTTTTTGAACGGTAAGATTTTTAATGTTTTAATATGTCTTTAAAACAACTGCTTTCTATTTGAATACATTTTAAGATGTAATTTATTCCTGTGATTTCAAAGCTGAATTTTTAGCATTATTACTCCAGTCACATGATCCTTTAGACATCGTTCTAACGTTCTGATTTGCAGCTCAAAACATTTATTATTATTATTATGTTGAAAACAGCTGAGTAGAATTTTTCCAGGTTTCTTTGATGAATAGAAAGTTCAGAAGAACAACATTTATCTGAAATAGAAATCCTCTGTAACATTATAAATGTCTTTATCATTACTTCTGCTCAATTTAAAACATCCTTGCTAAAAAAAAAAGGTATTTAAGGTCACATATTGTACACCTTTCTGGAGTTTTATTTTGGGTTGTGATATCCTTAAGAATATATATTTGCGGTATAAGTACCAAAAACCCTCTCAATATATTTTTACAGCTCCTCTCTCAAGAACTCTGCTAAGAACAGATCGATTTTTGCCGTCTAATTAATTTTAATAAGCCTCTCTTCTGATTGGTCTGTTGTTTTCTGAGTGACGCATGGCCAGGCCAACCACAGGTAACTAGGGTCGTGCTGTAGCCCGCTGTGGCTTGTTGATACTCACAAGTATGGTAAATATAAACACCGGTAATGATGGACACTGCTGAGGGAAATGTTATCCGGCCTGACGTGTTTGAGCCAAATTCAGACCCAGAATCGGCGACGGCAGGCGACAACCAACCACCTCCACCACCAACGCGAATACAACAGGATTTTTCAGAATGGTAATTAATTTTTTTTTTTTTTTTTTTCCAAACACCGAATACAGTAAGCAACGTAACTATTTACTATTTATAAACTCTCTCTCTCATATATATATGTATGTACACAAACATACATATATATATATATATATATATATATATATATATATATATATATACACACACACACTATTCATTTACATTTGTAGTAACTATGTATTTATTAGCTGACGTGCTACGATTTATTTTACAATGTTACTTTTTTCTCTAAAAGGTGTACTTGTGGTAACTGAATGGATGCCCACAGAACGCGAGAACATATGCTGCAAAGAGACGTCCAAGGTAAACTTGTAAAACTATGAAATAATGTTTGTTAAATGCATTACATAAAAATGCTCCTGTTCATTAGGTTCTAAGAAGAATGAACCAGCTACCATCCCCTCCAAACTGCATGATTGACCATCCTGGACTTCAACCTGTATGCTTGGATGTTTATTCTCTACAGAATGCTTACAACATCTACCGGGCTGATTACGGGCATTTAAGACTAAGTTTAGAACGGTAAATATGGCATGACTTATTAACTATGACGAAGACTATATTTCATTGTGGGTATATAGAGTAACTGAAGTAAATTGAAATGACTATGCATTTAAAACATCACATTTGCTTTGTAATGTTTTTAAACAATGTGAAATAGTATAACAAATTACAAAGAATTTGGTAAATAGTAAAACCTTTATTACAATTATATTACAGTCATTTATACCATGAAAATCACTACCCCCCTCCCCCTTCACCCCACATGTGTTACAGGTGTCTGGTGTACGGGAGCTTTGTTAGTTGGTGCTAGGGCTATCTGGGCAGGAGAATAAGGGTTGTCATTCCCTCTTGTGTTGTCCTGCATATAGGTAAGTTCCCTGATGCTGCAGGCAGCTACATAGGATTTAGACGGCCTCTCGACTGAAACACGACACGTAGCCAGCGACAACTTCATCCTTAGGAGGTCTGCCATACTGGGAGGAAAGTGGCTTTGGAATCTTTATGTTATCTACCTCCATGATGTATGGTCTAGGGTCATCAAAGACATGTTCAAAAAGGACTTCCATCAGTTCTTGGATGTAACCTAAAAAACATTGTTTACCAGCATCACTAAACTGTTCACTCACCATTTTTGTATTTTATATAATAAATAAATATATATTGTTTAACTTACTGTATGTTGGCCCAGTTTTTAAAGGCTTTGCAGTGCATACACCTTTCTTTGCCTTTGTGAACTTGATTTTGTAGATGGGCTTTCCTGAAGAAGAGGCTGCTTGTGTGCGGTGAGCATTTTCATTGAAATGCATAGCTGCCAAGTACAACCTGAAAACAAAGACATCTGTAAAACACTGTTGAATTCTAATCCATCCTTGAATATGCTAATGTAATGTCAAGGTCACAACATGTAAAATGTAGTTGGCAACAGTAGTCAGTTTAAATTATATCTTTATTACCTTATAAAATATGGCTTACATCATGAATATTCTTAGAAGTTTTTTACATTTACCAAAGAAAAAAGTACAATCATTACATGAATATTATAGTTACATTACCTGCACAGCATTCCAAGGAAAGGAAAGACAACATTCTTTGGGGCAAAATGTAAAATGACACTGTGGAATGCCTCCAAGGAAGAAGTCTGATGGTGGGGACCCAACTTCTCAATATCCTTCAGGACTCTCGTGTTCAGCAAGGCTTTCTCCACTTTATAAAGCGATATAGAATCTGAATTGAAAATAATATAAAATAAATGTTGAAACCTATTTGGAGGTAGTGGTAGTAGTTTTTTTTTTGCCACAGGTACACTGCAATGATAATAACACATAACTGCGTGTAAACATTCCACGTTACAGTTTAATGAACATTTAACCACTGCAAAAATAAGGAATAGGAAGATGTAGAATTGTGCATATTCTGTACACACGTGGCTGCAACCACTTGCTCGGGTCTGTGGTGGTTTTGTCTGGATGTTCACATTTAGGGAAGAGGGGGTCTTCATGAGTGTGGACATCTTGCAGGTGGTTGATGAGTGACTTCCACTTCGCCACTTTCTCTGGTCCAGATGTGGATGATGTTGCAGTCCAGTATATGTGGTTCTTGATACTACGCTGCCATTTCTTTATCACTTGACAATCTTTGTCTTTGGCAATCTTGTCCAGTTTCTTTGACAAGCCTGTTTAGAAATGGGTAATGTTTGATGAAGGGCACATTAAATATAAAATAAATGTAAATTCAAACCCACATACAATCTTGTTTGACCAAAACACAAAAAATAAGGAAATACCTCACTTTTTTCCAGATGCCAGATATCATAAAACTGTTCAATACTGTTGTCCTTTAGATATTTTTGGATTTGTGGGTGACGGTCAGCTACTATGTAGTCCAAGACGATACCACATGCTGCCAGCTTTTCCAGGCTCCTTTTCAGGCCCTCTAGTTCCATATGGTAACTACCTCCAACTTCATTGCTCTGGTGGTATAGAGAAGACATAGATGTTTTCTGAGATATTTCACTAAGTTATTCAAGTCTGAAGTAAAGTCTCTACACTAGTACATAAAACTTGCTCATAATCAAGTTGTCCACCATCGTTTGTTACACAATATATAGTATTGTAAAAAAAAATAAATAAATACATGACAAAACATGGGTCAAAAAAGTCTATACTATATGTATTATGTATTTCTGTCACAATTGCATTGAGACATAACCACCACATCAACCAAAGTAACAGTGACTAGCCAAACTGTCATCCTCGTGTATTTCACACTGACCTGCACCAATTGGATATCAATTATTGTGTTTTTCTGAAGGTTCATCACAATGTAGCTACCATACTTTGCTGAGTGTCCTGAGAGAAAAGCCAAAAGATAAGAGTTAACATATGAATACAAATAAATTCTATTTCAGAACAGATACTGCAAAAATAATACAATAAAGTTGACAAAATAACATTTTATACCTGGTGAGTCCGCCCTCATATCACCTCTGATTTTGACCTTATCGCCTTGGCTGAGCTGGTGCAAAAGTGTCTCCTGGTCCTTCCCCCATTTATGGATAATGGTTGGTTCCAGGTACATCTGGGCATGCCTTCTAAAAGTGTCGTATTTAAACAACGCTATATGCATTGCCTTGAAAATCTAATAAAAGAAAATACACAGAATTTATTTTATACCCGGATCTGGCTGAATTCTTTAAAAGAAAAATATATTTAATTTTAAATACCTTTTCCAGCTGAAAGAAAGATGCACCACTAAAATAAATGGCAGCGGACAGCTGAAGGTTCCCTGCAGGGTTGCTTCCAAAGACAGGCTGGCTTTTCCATTTTCTGGAGTACTGACAGTGTGGGCAGAGCTGGTCAATTGCCAAGAAAGTTCCACGTCTTAGTGGGGTGACGTCACACACTCGATGGCACACAGGACAGGTCTCAAAAAGTTCGAGGAGGCAGCTCCCATAAACAATGTATTTTGTGTCATTGTAGCCACTGGTGGGTCTGTTTATAGAGAGTAAATTGATGGAAACTTCAGTTTTATATTCTTTAGAAAATGTATAAACAATATTTAAAGTTAAATTTTATAACAATAATTTGAGGCCTTGTATGTAATGTAAATGTAATGGCCAGTTGTGGCCTAAAGGTTAGAAAGTTGGACTTGTAACCCAAAGGTTGCAGATTTGAGTCTCAGGTCCGACAGGGATTGTAGGTGGGGGGAGTAAATGATCAGTGCCCTATTCCACCTTCAATACCACGACTGAGGTGAGTCCCTTGAGCAAGGCTCCGAACCCCCAAACTGCTCGCCGGGCGCCGCAGCGATATGGCTGCCCACTGCTCCGGGTGTGTGTTCATGGTGTGTGTGTTCACTACTGTGTGCGTGCACTTGGATGGGTTAAATGCAGAGCACAAATTCCAAGTATGGGTCACCATACTTGGGCACATGTCATGTTCTTTCCTTCCTTTTAATTAAAAAGTTATTATAAACACACATACGTCATCTGTGGTGACTCTGGGATGTATGTGGAGTCATGAGGCTCAGGAATCTCCACAGATATGTCCTCCTCTTCAGCCTCCTTAAGCCGTGGTCTCTTTGCTGGTCTTGAACCCTGGACTCCACTCACGTTCCCCGTCGCTGGTGTTGAAGATAGTAGCAATCCACTAGCAAAGGTGTCTGTCTGTGTGCCTAGTAACACAAATATAAACATTGACTCATTCTAATTAAGTAAAAACAATGTGAGATGAGCAAAAAATTTGACAACCTGGCTATCAACTGCCACAGTTGTGTTAGGAAAATGCACACATGCAATTAGTCTTATCTGTCTGTACACTTTACAACACAAGAAGATCCATTACATTGGGAGGTTTATTTGTGTATGATTCACTAACACACGCAATATCCCTTACCTTTGCTTCTCACATGTTCTGCCAGTGTTCCAATGGAAAGTTGTGTGCCAACCGTTGTCTTTCTTGGGGGGTCAGTTTGGGTGCTTACATGTTTATGGGTGATGGTCGGTTGTGAATCTTGCCATGTACCCTAAAAATGCAAAGCAATGTTATGGTCCATGGAATACAGACTTTTACTTTGATTAATGACTCCCTTAGTGCAAAATAAATAAATAAATACATAAATACACAGCAGCATTACTTTATCCTACGTAATAGTTTTTCCCAAACCTACTCCCTGTCCTGCATGTTTTTATCTCTCCCCGTTACAACACAGATGAATTACATGATGTACTAACGCCGGTCCGTCCCACAGTTGAAGTAACGTTACCCATGCAAGTACATTAAACGTTAGTTTCGGTTACCAAACCAAAAGACTGAGTAAACCGAGTAAACTCAATTTCATCGTCTTTAACTCGATAAAAACAACAGTGTCTGTAACTTAGGAACACAAACAACGTATTTTGTCTTGTTTCCAACAGATATTCTATCAAAGCTTGTGGCTACCATAGATTGTACAATAAGTCAACATCAAGATAGCAAAATGTTAGCGTCGCATAACAGTTTATAAACTATAATTCAAGGTTATGCTGGCTACATAATGTAACATAAGATGTGTGAGAAGTTTACGTACGGGTTGCGGATTTGAGGTCGGACCCAACAATGTAGGCACTGCAGCATCTTTGAGAAGTAGCTTCTTTGCAAAACCTGCGTTGAACTGTGCCAGATTGATGAAGCAGTCACTTGTGAAATGTGCCGAACAGACGGTTAAGGTCGAACTAAATTGCTGTGGTATTTCCGAAAAAATGAACATTAGCCACTGGTCTCTAATATTAATGTTGTTCGGAAGCCTGTGCAGTGATGTAGTTTCCTTACATCCATCCACTGAGCAGCGCTTTCTTGACATGTTTACGTGTTTGGGAAAACGACAGTGGGCGGTGCTCGGGGTGGTGACTGAAGGCGGTGACTGAGTAGATCGGACGTCACATTTTTACGGAAGTCACAATGGCTCGTGAAAATTCACAGTTACTTTATGCGGGCTGTGTGCATTTTACTGTGGATTGACTGTTTAGAAACTTACATGGTAGTTACATAGCCCCTAGACCTCAGTTATCATGAAAAAAGCCAGGAAATTTCAGTTTTGACGACTTGGGACCTTTAATTTCTATAATTTCTTTCCCTCCCAAAAAATAAAAATAAATAAAAATAAAAATTCAGATACTAATGCAGATCTTTGGATCTTTCTACTCATCAAAGAATCCTGAAAAAATGTACTCAGCTGTTTTAAATATTGATAATAATAATAGTAATAAATGTTTCCTGAACAGCAAATTAGCATATTATAATGATTTCTGAAGGATCATGTGACACTGAAGACTGGAGTAATGATGCTGAAAATTTAGCTTTGATCACAGGAATAAATTACATTTTCAAATATATTCAAACAGAAAGCAGTTATTTTAAATAGTAAAAATATTTCACAGTATTACTGCTTTTTCTGTATTTTGGATTAAATAAATGCAGGCTTAGTGGGCAGAAGAGAAAAAAAAAACATTTTACTGTTTAAAAACTTTTGACTGGTAGTGTATATACAAACTAAAGTGCATGTATAAATATATTGTAAAGCAGACAAATCTTTAAAATCTTAATTGTTTTTAAAAAATGCATTTAAAGCATTTTTACTGTCAATATCCTTGCTGGTTTCTCTCAGTAAGACCATAAAAGTTATTAAAGAATGGAGTTTAGTTTGTAATTCTAAAACATGCAAAATTTCCTATGGGCTTTTTTAAAAATGTTTTTTTATGTTTGTTTATTTATTTATTTATTTTTTTATTATTATGATAATAATAATAATAATAATAAATGTTTCCTGAAGAGCAAATTAGCATATTATAATTATTTCTGAAGGATCATGTGACACTGAAGACTGGAGTAATGATGCTGAAAATTTAGCTTTGATCACAGGAATAAATTACATTTTAAAATATATACTCAAATAGAAAGCAGTTATTTTAAATGGTAAAAATATTTCACAGTATTACTGCTTTTTCTGTATTTTGGAGAAAAATAATTTCAGGCTTAGTGGGCAGAAGAGAAAAAAAAGCATGAAAAATCTTACTGTTTAAAAACTTTTGACTGGTAGTATATATACAAACTAAAGTGCATGTATAAATATATTGTAAAGCAGACAAATCTTTAAAATTTTAATTGTTTTTAAAAAATGTATTTAAAGCGTCTTTACTGTCAATATCCTTGCTGGTTTCTCTCAGTAAGACCATAAAAGTGATCAAATAATGGAGTTTAGTTTGTAATTCTAAAACATGCTAAATTTCCTGTTTTTTTTTTTTTATGTTTTTTTTGTTTATTTAAGGTCTGTGGTTAATATTTTTGCTCACGACTATCACTATAAGGACTACAACTACCACAAGGATGTAAGCTTGGCTGGTTGAGGAATTGGACAACAGTGTAGTTCTTCTGTAACTCGTCAGCATCTTCCAGTTGCTATCATAACACAGCGGCTTCAAAGCTTACTCAAAGTCAGTTTATCTTCTAATGGAAAAGTGAGAAGTTCCCTAAAAGTCATGTTAATAACCACATACCCTATTTTTACATTATGTATTAACAATACCATTGCATGATGATGTAAACAAACTGGTGAATCTTTACCTATGCAAAGGATTTTTGGAAAGAAATTACTTGTTTTCTATGCTTACAACAAACTTTTTAGTTTTGAAATAATTCATGTTCTACTTTCGGGAGTCAGGATCAAAGGAGTTGGATATATATATATATATATATATATATATATATATATATATATATATATATATATATATATATATTATGAATTTCTAGTGTAATAATTATTAAGTGACTGATTTGCATATTTCTCATAATATACTATAGATTATATAAGTGACACAAACGTTAGCAAAATGATCCGTATTTATTCAGAAACGTTGACGTACAGACTGGATCCTCATCTTGCTCTAAACCTGCTGTATTTATAATGGCGTGGCGTCGTGACGTTTCTGTGAGGCGGAGTCACAATCAGACAGGTTTCATAGGTGTGTACATCCACAACAACACACGAAACCTGAGCGAAACTCAGATAAATCACTGCTTACTTCGTTCATTTCAGTAAAAGGTGGGTTAATTAACTGTTTCATTACTGAGTTACGTGTAACGAAGATTTTCGTTGTTACCTAGTACGGTTTATTTTGGCGAATTGATTCAGGAAATGAGACCATTTTGCGACTAGATAAAACGTTTACTTTACAGAAATACTTTTATAAAAGTAATATGATTAAACAGAATATTTTTAGATGAGAGACTATTTAAACTGTTTATATATATAAAACCACAACCACCCACATTAGTTATCTAAAACGTAACAACGGTCATGTTGGTTTCACTATCCGGGGACTTTATATTCATGTGAATGTTCATTGTTTAAACACATGAAATTTGTGAAATCTCCTTGTTTTCCAGGCTATGCCAGAATCAAGCCGGCATCATCACACAAGGGACAAAGACTACTCTAGTCGAGACAGGAGAGATGAAGGGGGACATGAGTACAGAGAAGATAGAAGATACAGGGAGGACAGGAGATACAAAGAGGACAGGAGAACACCTGATGGAGAGGACAGATCACGAAGCCATCGAGAGAAGCAAAGATATGCTGACACACAAAGGGACCCCAGAGTGTATGAGGCCACCCGCTATCATAGTCAGGGAGTGTAAGGAGTGATTTTGATGTTATCTTTCCCACCTATATAATATATTTATGTTCTGAATCAGTAAAACTATGCATGCATGCATGCTGTGACTTTTTTCCCTGCGTGTTTTTAATATTTTCTACAGGCCCAGTTACACTGAAACATCATCTGCATACTATGATGACAGTCAACCCTATCATCATAAAGGGGCACTTTACAACCTGAAATACATCACAACAAGCAGAGGTAAACTCACTTAGTGCTGAAGAAGCTACTTTAAAACATTCTCCTGCTAACCTAGAGAGCTTAGAAATGAAGTCAAATGATATCTTAAAAGGATAGTTCACCAAAAAATGCAAATTCTGTCATTAATTACTCACCCTTTATGGCGTTCCAAACCCGTAAGACCTTTGTTCATCTTCAGAACACAAATTACGATATTTTTGATAAAATCCCTGAGAAAGGACACTGTTAAAATAGTCCATGTAACATCAGTAATTCAACTGTGATTTTATGAAGCTACGAGAATACTTTTTGTATGCACAAAACAAAAATCATCAACCATTTCTTTTATTTTAGAACAAGAATTATTAGATGACATTAAACAACTCTATTTAGGGATCATAGTACAGTCCCTAAAATACTAATTAGCTGTAATTTTAAATCTTTACCAATTTTGCCACTATCCTTCAAACCATTACGTTTGTCAACAAGTTTTTTTTAAACAATGTCTCAAAAATATTTTTCTATTATTTAAAATAAATTAAAATTTAGTATGATCACTTTTTCATTTATTTATTTTAATAAATACAGGTCAGAAAAAGTACACTACCAATCAAGTTTTTGAAGAAGAAGGTTTTTACTGTTTTTTAAAGAAGTCTCTTCTGCTCACCAAGCCTGCATTTATTTGATCCAAAATACAGCGAAAGCAGTAATATTGTGAAATATTTCTTTCTATTTAGAAAAACTGCTTTCTGTTTGAATATATTTTAAAACGTAATTTATTACTGTGATCAAAGCTAAATTTTCAGCATAATTACTCCACTCTTTAGTGTCACATGATCCTTCAGAAATCATTCTAATATTCAGATAAATTCTGTTCGTCTGAACTTTTTATTCATCAACCTGAAACCTGAAAAATTCTACTCGGCTGCTTTCAACATTATAGTAATAATAATAAATGTTTTTTGAGGAGCAAATCAGAATATTCGAATGGTTTCTGAAGGATCATATGACTGGATAATGTTAAAATTTCAGCTTTGAAATCACAGGAATAAATTACATTTTAAAATATATTCAAATAGAAAACAGTTATTTTAAATGGTAAAAATATTTCAAAATTTTACTGTCTTTTTGGCTGTACTTTGGATCAAATAAATGCAGGCTTGGTGAACAGGAGTCTTTTTTTAAAATAACAATAAAATCTTACTGTTCAAAAACTTTTGACTGGTAGTGTATCTGTTACGCTGAATAACAATGGAACATTATTTCACTCATATTTTTACGTTTTATTTTAACAAAAGGTATTTGACATTTAACTTGCATTTAATATGCTTCCTGTGTGTATATAAGTTCACTTTTGTAAATTTAATTTGATGCATAAACCAAAACCCATATTGACACTTTTTATATGCTTTTGCTTTATTTCCTTCTATACTATCTGTTTTCTATACTGGGCTTTTGCATGTCCTTTTACACTTTTATAAATATATATATATATATAGTAAATATAAATATAGTTTGAAATACTTTTATAAATAGTTTTATATATGGTGCTTTTGCACTGAAATGAAAGCCATTTGTACTATGTATTTTTATATACACTCTTGTTCAAAAGCTTGGGATCGGTAATATTATTTACATGTTTTTGCTATAAGTCTCTCATGCTCACCAAGGATGCATTTATATGCTCAGAAATACAGTAAAACAGTAATATTGTAAACTGTTTTCTGTTTTAACATTTCACATTTCTTGGATGGCAAAAGTGAAATTTTTAGCAGTTGTTACTTTAGTCTTTAGTATTAGTCTAATATGCTGATTGTAAGTATGTGTAAACTGTAATGCATTTGTCTCAGGCTTCTTTGATAGATAGTTTAAAAGAACATTTATTTGAAATAAAAATGTCTTTACTGTCACTTTTGATCCGTCCTTGCTAAATAAAAGTATTTCTTCCTTTAAAAATACAATCTTTCTGATTGCAAACTTGTGAATGGTAGTGTATACTTATTAAAACTATTTTAATATGCATATGTTTTTATCCCATAGGCATCTGTCAGGCCATGGAGATCGTCTTAAGCTTGTTGATTATCATCTGTGCTGGAGTGAACCACAGTAACACGGGTCGGTATCGTGATATCGCCAGCTTAGGCGGTTTGTACCAGTACTACTACGGAGGAGCCAATGCATTCACCGGAGCCGAGGCACAGAAGGTCCAGCAGCTCGACGACCAGTTCTACCAGCTCAAACTGCCCCCTTACGTCTACAGCATGGCGTGCGGCGGGGCGCTGATGTTTTACGCTTGTGCCATGCTGGCTATTGGAGTATTTCGTGTGCCCTACCGTTTTCCTCCTCTGCTGCTGGCTGAAGCCCTGCTGGATGTGCTCATTGGTCTCGGTTTTATTCCCGCCATCGCTTTCTACTTCATAAAGCTGCAGGAGATCTACAACAACTCCATCTGTAAAGAGAGGGAAGCGATGTACAGCAGCAAAGGTCACAGAGGATTTGAGTGCAATCTCAATGGGGCAGACGTAGCAGGAGGCTTGTTTGGTGTTCTGGGGATTATTATATTCCCCATAAGCACCGTGTTGGCCATCAGAGCCTTCATACAAGTGCGGAAGATGAAGCAGAGGCCAACAGAAGATAACAACCTGTGAAGGTTACACCATTTCAGATGTGGAAATCACAGAAGGAAATCCTACACCAGTGTAAATGCTTCAGTTAGTATTTTTACAGTATCAGAAGAATATATATTTTTCCATTTTTTTTTTTCATGTTTTGGCTTTCTCCTAAGAGTTTTTATTATGAAGAACTTTTACAAGTTTTTATGCTTTTTAAAAAATACTTTTTTTACTATACTATACTCTTCACAAACATATCAGATTTGATTAATCACTTAAAAAGAAACACAATATATTGGGAAAGACTTTATTAGGGTTTCTGCAGGTCTTAATTCACCCTTCCACTATTTATGGCCTCAAAAAGGTTTTAAATCAGAGCAGAAAGTCTTGAATTCACAAAGTCATGTCATTAAATGTTGCATTTACTGCAAAAATAGTTTTCCAATAGAAATATCTAAACATTCTTAAATCTTTCATTGAGATGCAAATGAAAAAAACATTTTGAAATTTTGAACAAATTGAAGTGTTAGTTTAAAACAAGAAAAAAAATCTGTCAAAATGGTGAAACTTATTTTCCCTTTAAATTAAGTTTTCTGAGCCAGATATTTGTTTTAACCATAAACCCAACAAGACATGTCATTTTGTTTCTCAAGAAATATCATGATTTAAGAATCATTATACATTTTGCACTGGAAAGAAAAACTGAGCATGAACATCACTTTTTTGCAGTGTGATCAGAAGTCAAAAGTTTACATACACCTTGCAGAATCTGCCAAATGTGAATTATTTTAGCCAAATAAGAGGGATCATACAAAATTCATGTTGTTTTTGTCCATGTTATTTATTACTGAGCTGAATAAGATAAAAGACGTTCACATAAAAGACGTTTACATAGTCCACAAGAGAAAATAATAGTTGAATTTATAAAAATGACCCTGCTCAAAAGTTTACATACACTGATTATTAATACTGTGTTGTTACTTGAATGATCCACAGCTGTTTTTTTTGTTCATGAGTTGTTTATGAGTTCCTTGTTTGTCCTGAACAGTTAAATGGCCCACTGTTCCTTAAAAACATTCTTCAGGTCCCACAACTTCTTTGGTTTTTCAGCATTTTTTGTGTATTTGCACCCTTTCCAACAATGATTGATTTTGAGATCCATCTTTTCACACTGAGGACAACTGAAGGATTCATATGCAACTATTACAGAAGGTTTACATAATCACTGATGGTCCAGAAGGAAAAACGATGCATTAAGAGCAGGGGGTGAAAACTTTTGAACAGAATGAAGATGTGTACATTTTTCTTATTTATTTATTTATTTTTTTTAACAAAATAAGTTCAATTTACCCTGATCTTCAAATTCAAAAATGTTTCACCCCCCATCTCTTCATGCACTGTGTTTCCTTCTGGAGTATCAGTGAGTGTTTGAACCTTCTGTAATAGTTGCATACGAGTCTCTCAGTTGTCCTCATTGTGAAAAGATGGATCTCAAAATCATACAGTCAGTGTTAGAAAGGGTTTAAATACACACAGATGCTGAAAAACCAAAGTATTTGTGGGACCTGAAGGATTTTTCTGAAAAACAGCAGTTAGGAAGTTCAACTGTTCAGGACAAACAACTATCACTGAACAAAAGAAAAAAAAAAAACAAACAAAACAAAAAAACAGCTGTGGATCATTCCGGTAACAACACAACAGTATTAAGAATCAGTGTATGTAAACTTTTGAACGGGGTCATTTTTATAAATTCAACTATCATTTTCTCTTGTGGACTATATGTAAAAGTCTTTTATGTGAAGTTATCTTATTCAGGTCAGTGCTAAATAAAAAATAAATTTTGTATGATCCCTCTTTTTTGCTAAAATAATTAACATTTTGCAGATCCTGCCAGGTGTATGTAAACTTTTGACTTCAACTGTATTAGACTATTAAGCTATTTTTATGTAAAATGAATTCAAAAGTAATGGAGATCGGTTAGAAGTTGTTACTGTCAAACTTTTAAAGTATTACAAATACATGAATCATTGTGTTTTTCTTAAGACATTGACATTCAGAGAACATACTGACTTTTAGTTGCCTTAAATTTATTTTCAAAATTTCTATTTGGTCAAATTTACTATCATGAAAACCTGCAGAAACCTTGTGTATAATATATAATACATATTTACTTAATTGTGACTGTATTATTTTTGGTGCCAATGAGACATTTAACATATTAAACATAACACATCTCGTATGTTTTTTTTTTTTTTTCTCTTAATATGTGCATCTGTTACACAGACTTCATTAGATAATAAAGTATTTTTGAGACATGCATATCAGTTATGTGCAAACACATCCTATAAAGAACTTCTGAGACAACAGACACATGTTTCACAGTAAAAATTTTTATTGCTACTTGGCTGAAAAGTTAATTAAAAATACAGCTTTCTGCTCAAAACTAAGCATAGCAGCATCTGAAATGAAACGATGAGCCAGCACCCACTCTAAAAAGTACAGTCCTAGCTGACAGACAGCAAAAGTGCTCGCGTTTAGTCCTTTTACTAAATCAGTAAAACAACTCAAATTATCTCCTAAACTAAAAACAATTCAATAATTTAACACAATGAAAATATTCAGCAGTTTACTGCATGCTAAATTAGAAACTTAAAAATAGAATATACATTATGCTTCAGATATTAAAACAATTTCTTATAAACAGAAAAGTTAATATTTTATACAAATAATCACATGATAATATATTCTTTATATATATATTATATATATATATATATTTATATTTATATTCATTTATATAGGGCATGCTTCTCACATTAAATACATGAATAATTAGTCTCTTCAAAGATAGTACCTTGATGGGTGGCGGTTTACCATAGAACCATTAAATCCTAGATTCTGCACTGGAGGACCTATAAATTTGCATGAAACAATGAAGTACAAAAATAAACCTCAGCTTCTTGGCATTGAGAGGAAATATTAAAGCATCTCTTAAAAACAAAATGTACAGAAATGATGACAAAGATCAAGCTTTGGTCACATGTCAACAACAGGTACTTCATCTCAATCCACGTCTGTCCAGAACGAGCCGTGATTATGTGCAAAAATGTCAATGGATACGCTGGATAAAGATGCGTTTTTGCATTCAAAAGCAAGTTTCATCACTGTCAGGGTAAAACCACAATCACACGCTTCATACGCCAACAGCCACTCTCACACTGCGCAGATTTACAAAGACACTTACGACAAATGCCTTCCTTGTTTAAAAAATTTTTGTCAAAGAAAAGGATGAAGCACATTTCTGATAACCTCACTGGATGTTGGAGTCAGAACTTGTAAAAGCAGAAACATAATGAGTCGTTAAAGGTGATGTGTGTCACTTCTGCACACTAGCACTGCTTAATGAAAGTGCAGAAGTGATCAGCTTTCAGTCAAGCTTCTTGAACACTTCTCTCATCCGTCATTGGACAGACAAACAGTTAGCCCCGTCCCCAAGCTTACACCATTGATTCAGACTGGTTGCCATGTTAAGCAAAAGCACACACGGATGTTTGCATGAATTCAGAATGTTTACTTTTTTTTTTTTTTCAGGAATGAACCTATGAATGGCTTGCTTGTAGTTGAGCTGGGAGAGGAGGAAGTGTTTTACCAAAAAAAAAAAAAAAAAAAAGACATCACTTTTAACTTCTCAAATTGCTTATTGTGTGATTTCATGTTTTTATCCTTTTAAAGAGAAATCTAAATCACGTTTGTGTTGTAAAACTTTCCTTTAGTTGTGCATAAGTGTTCACACAAGAGTTGCAAAGCCAGTTATAAAATCAGAGAACGTTACAGAGAATTCAGTAATGTGCAGAACATGTAAAAAAAAAAAAAAAAAGGAAGCTTTGCCTAACTTTTACCTGTTTTTAATAACTGGTCTTAGGTTTGAAACTAAACTTGATCAAGAACATTTTCTAGTGCAATGCCCAAACTAAGACACCACTAACAAAGGCAAACAAAAATCAACCTAATCACATTTTTTAAAAATATCATAAATATACAGTAACACTTAAAGCCTTTATATATAATGCATTATAAATGTAGTTTTAATGCATTAATTATGCCTTGCAATGCACCTTATACTGTATTACATGAGCTTAAAAGTACTTGTTATAATAAATTATAGACATTTGGAAGTATAATGCATTAAAACAACTGAAAAACAAACTCTGGTTATAATCATTTATGAAAAGTTACAATGCATAACGACATACATTGAGAATACATTTATAATGCATTATGCATACAGGCTTTAAGTGTTACCAAAAATATTAGACCCCCAAAATGTCCTATAATGTTAAACAATTATTTACTGTGCTTTGTTCTTCCTGTAAGCATAGAATTAAAATGACAGCTCACCCAAAAATTACATTTCGGTTATTTATTTGCTCTCATGCGATTCTTAACCTGTAAGACTCACTTTCTTATGTGAAACGTAGAAGACATTTTGAGAAAAGTATTTTTTTTTATTTTTATTTTTTTTCCATAGTTTGGTCATCAACATTCTTCAAAATATGTTCTTTTGTGTTTGCAATAAGCAGGTTTTGAACAACATGAGGATACATGTTGATTTTTGGGTCAACTGTTCCTTTAAGAATCACCTCTGCTGTACCATTAACAAATAAATGTAAACCTGATGGCTATTTGAATAATACACTAAGGAAAACTGCATTTGGCCGACATTTTCAGTTTCACCTCAACATGTTTTGGCCAGGAGAGCATAGAGCATAAATGTTTAAGGGATCTAACATACAACATTTGTCTACGTGGCAAAGCAACTAGTATAGTTTCCACAACAGAGCACTGCACTTGACACCCACAGACATACACAAATGTATGGATTCTTCCCAGTCCCATTCTTAAATTTTTAGATTTATATTGATCTAATTAGACATGTATGGTGTTGCATATATAATTTTTAAGTATGATGCGGATATGCATCATGTTGTAGATCTATAAAAGGTGCTCTCGAAATGTTCAAAATATTACTTTCTATTTCTGTTTCCTTTCAACGTTAAAGCACAGGGAGGGATGAAACACTTCTATAGCAAAAAACAGACTCAGACTACATCTTGCAAACAAAGCAAGCCATTAAATGCTCTGAATCACTCTGAATTAGGATGTTGTGCCTCAATAACCACATCTCTTAATCCAAACATTAAAAAAAAATTTTTTAGGGGAAATGAAAGGAAAAAAAAAAAACTAAAAGAGGCCACAAATCAAAGCCTAATGATTTTATATGCATTTCAGCAAGAGCTAAAATGCAGTTCTTAAATATGTCTATGTATATAGATTCTCTGAGCTATGTACAAAGTGCTTATACAGTGTAAAACCCTTTTTACTTTATAAGATTGTACAATACTACTTGATGCACTTATGCATACAGCTCTAAATTGTTTAGGGAATCTGGAGATCACTTTCTAGAAAATTGTACTTCACATTGCTGAGTGCAAAAAAGGGAATTAGAATATAAACACTAAAGTAAAGATTGAGGAAAACCTGCTTTAAGGCCATGATAGAAAAAAAAAAAAAAAAAAACTATGAGTCATGCAGGGCTGCTGCGTCCATGCCACTGGCTTCAGCTTTCAGTAGCACCTGAGGGACAACCGAAATACTTGAAATAGCCTACCTTCCCTTCAAGTAACACTACTACACATCTTTTGGCACAAGAGCTACAGTTTCAGGTCTGTAGGCAATTATAATTAACACAAACATCTCTAATGCTTGAAGTTAATGGCAGTAAAAGTTGAATTCAAAACCTTCCTGGATGCTAAATACGGGGATCCAGATTAGTTGCATGGCGGCTTTTTCTCCTACAAATAGCAAACGCAAATCTGTATGCAAGTTTGGCACAACAAACATTGCCATCTGACCATGGAGAATATTAATTAAAAAAAGGAAAAGGACAAGGAAAACACTCTAAATGTCCACTTCTAAAGGACACAGTTCACAAAACTAATCTTTTGAATCTTGAGATGAAATGGCTTAAACATAATATCTGAGCATACGCACTTAAGATCTACAACTTCAAGTACTTTTTTTGAAAACATGCCAATTCTGAGACTTTCAGTTCAGTTTCTAGATTTGAAGTGCATCAGTGTCAATGAGAACTTGCTTCCTTTGTAAAGACAATGAATGAATTGAATCTACGTAATTATGAGAGCACACCTAATAAATAATAATTTAATACGACTGATGCCTTATAATTCGCAAACTAAAAAAAGTGAGCTTCAGATATCATCACTAAACTGATTATCTAACAATTAACAATGGGCTTTGCACTCGATTGTCCCTAATAATTCTTTATTTTATTTATTATTAAAAAAAATAATGAAATGCAATAATGAGATGTTAACTACTTCAATCCAGGGAAAACCCCTGAAAAACCAACAACTTTGTTATTCCCAATAAACACCACTAGATGTCTCCTCAATCCATGAGCACAGTGTTTTACTGCACAGAATTCCCTGATACTGTGATTGTGGCAATGACAAACTGAAATGACCCAATGTAGTCTCTTTCCTCAGGTCCCCTGATTCAAATAAAAACAAAACTCTAACCAGCCTGTTTCCTTATACGTACCATGCACGGCTAAAATACAGCACACATACCCACACACGCACTGCACAATACATTATATCATATGCCCGGTACCTCTCATACAATAAAAACGAAATGTCGGCTGACCATTTTTTCCTTGATAATGAGATAATATCCCAACCTCATTCAGATCAACAGCAAAACCGCACTATTACAAAGACCCAATGACATATTCACAACCCAAGGCTCAATAGCATGGGCTCTGTCATGTAGTCATGGCACACTCGAAACTTCAAGTACTCTAAACAACCCCAAAGAGCTCAAGTTATGATTTCAGACAAGGTTGAGAGGTCTTTCTGCTCCCCAAATGACCTTGGCCATAAAGGTCATAAAGGTGACGATGCTTCCACTGAGTATTGGATGTAGTTTTTGTCTCCATCTCATTCTGACCTCCACTAGACTGATTCCCTCTCCAGGGTTTGACTGTTAGGTTGGGTTCATTGTACTCTTCTATTGTGCAGAGGGTTCCAGAGACCCCCATGGCTTTGTCTGGGAGATCCCGTATGCATACGAGAGAGGAGATCAGGGAAGGTCTTTCTCAACATCGACTTCTTTCAATAAAATGGAGCGGGATGACCTTCAGAAATATTCCTCACAGACTTCAAAAGTGCAGATTACCCACTAGTCGCCACTATGGGAAGGTAGGAGAACAACCGGAACAGTAAAGGCTCTCAGAACCTCAACCATCTTCAAGAGGCACTTTTCTCATCTTTTGGTCTCAGCTTAGCTGATAGTATCTTTCCTCCAGAAGGCAAATGTGATCATCGAAGCCTACTTAAGCCTGTGACCTTTGATATAAAGGGCGAATGTCAAAATGAACGTATGAGGTACTCCAGCTCCATGCTGTGGTTTTTGGTCAGGAATAGCCCATGTATTTCCATAAGACCTCAATCTCCAAGATTTCATCGGCCCTGACATTTTCACCCATTTCCGTCCTTCCGTTCTTGACTCAGATGTGGCTACGCCACCGCAGATCAGCCCAAGAATGCATATGCAGGGACCCACACGTGATGACGGCGCTAAATAAGAACTGGATTATCTCGAAGGCAGGAAGAGCGTGCTAGCCTCTTTGATGTGGCACTATGATGCGGAGATGCTCCAATGGCGCGGTCCTCTTGCACCAACTAGAGAGCTGTGTCGTAGACGTCCTGTTGCAGGACGGTGGTGGGGTGGAGACCGGGGATGGTGGACTGAGGATGATCCCAGTTGTGGTCTCTTGCTGAGGGCGGTGTTGAAGGAGCCGGAGGCCCGGGAACCACAGGGCTCTGACCTCTCAACTGCTCCCGCACGTCCTGCTCTAGACTAGGCGGAATAATCAACTGGTCTTCCGGGTCTTGCTGGGCTGGTGCGGCGAAATATCCCGACTTCTTTTTTGGGGCCTCGAGTGCTACCTCAATGATATTGTGGCTATCCTCAGGAGCCACTACGGAGCCATTAGACAGCTTCTTCCCGAAGAGGCTAGAGGTTGAAGGAGACTTCTTTAGATCTGAGATCTCCCGGCCACATACGGCCAGCAGGCAGCCGTTGGTTGCAGAAACCACCACGCTGTTTTGCCTCCGCATTTTGCTGTTGGGATAATCCAAACCCCTCGAATCATGCCGGCCGTCCAAGTCCTTAGGACTTTCGGGTCGTCCGGAGCGCAGCTGAAAAGCGCAACAATGGATGTCCACTTCCACCTCTAGCTTGCTCCCGTTTGAGATGACGCCTTCTAAAGGAGCCTCGTCATCACTGTCAAGTCCATTGTCGGACTGGTTGCTTGAGAAGGTGGCGCTTGACGGTTGTCGCTGGAATAGTGCAGGGTGCGCCCCTGGCCCAAGGCTCGCCACTGGCCCCGTGTTGCACAAGGTAGCAGTGGGATGCAAACTACAGCGGCGCTCCGGACGAGCCGTTGGTCCCGAAGAGGGGTGCTCGTCCGAGGCTGTGGACCCAGCTTCGCTGCCCACTTCCGAAGCGGACATCTCGCTGTTGAACTCCGAGGCAATGCCACTGCTAGAAGACGGCGTGGCTGGGTCACCAGGGGACACGGAGATGGGTAAAGGCGTTGGGACAGGTGGTCCTCGTGCTTCTGTGTTCGAGAGAGGAGGCTCGCAAGTACAGCTGTCTTCTCCGATATGCAAAGCTACCACTACTGCTCCGACATTATCCCGGCACCCATAGCTCTGTGCCAGCGTGCAGAGCTTTTTGGCAGCGGCGCGGGGGTCTCTGACAGCTAGCACAGTGCTCACTGCCTCCTGGTAGGAAACCTTCTGGAAGAGTGCTTTGTTTCCTAGGATCAGGAACTCATCCTGGGAACAGAGAGGCTCTGTGTGCACCCAGGGTTTGGGAAGCACCCAAGGAAACAGGTAGGAACAGCCAAGTAACCGTGAGCAGCATGTCACCCCACTCACCTTGTTATCCTATAGCACAGGAGTCAAATGATTAGAGACACATAAGCTGCTACTTCTCATTCATGACCAAATTTACAGTAAACAGCATGATGCATCAGCTGGTTAGCCTATCAGGGTTCCTCAAATCTTGCCCTGGAGTGCCGATGCGCTGCAGAGTTTAGCTTCAACCCTGATCAAACTCACCTACCTGTGATTTTCTAATGATCCTGAATACAGTGATTAGCATGCTCAGGTGTTTGATTAGGGTTAGAGTTAAACTCTGCAGGAAAGTGGATCTCGTGGGCCACATTTGAGGGTCCCTGGCCTATACAGACCTTAGTCAGGAAGAGCCGTATTTAATTTTTGACAGGAATGAACACGAGGCTAAGAGGTGAGGGATAGTTGTAAAGTGTGTTTAATAGATTTTAATGTTATTTAACAACATACTGACTGTTCAGCTGACGAAATGGCTTTCCTAAAAAGTGTTCAATTGACAGAAACTCCAAAAAATAGTTTTGAAAGCTGCGACCTGTTAAAATGATGTGATCGAAGACCTTTACACAGCACAAGCTGCAAGTTTATCCCTTACAGCCTCCTTTTCATCTCTGTCCAATTCAATATGGCATCTAACCTGACAAAGGTCTCTCAGGGATCTCAGGGGTGTCCAAACTCGGTCCTGGAGGACCACTGTCCTGCAGAGTTTAGCTCCAATTTGCCTCAACGCACCTGCCTGGAAGTTTCTAGTATGCTTAGCAAGACCTTGATTAGCTGGTTCAGGTGTGTTTAATTGGGGTTGGAAAAAAATGCTGTTTTATAAGAGAAGTAACTGACTTTTTACAACAGGTCGGATTCAGCTTACAGCACTTCTCATTTATTCCTATGGTATCCGTAAACGGGAATAAGTGTCGTACAACTCTGACTGAATTTCAATGACGTGATCCAAGTTAGCCGTTACGCTTTCTCCAATAGTAAGTAATACAGACCCTCTTATCTGCCTATAGTAAGACAATCTCTGGTTAAACTTTGAAGGACACTGGCCCTCCAGGAGGAGGACTGGACACTCCTGGTCTATGGTATGACCTGAGAATGAGTCAATACCTCAGTGATAATAGCTTTTGCCAGTTTGACACGCTCCATCTCCTCAGCGCTTTGTTCTAGGCTGAAAACTTTTGAGAGGGCAAGAGGTCGTCCATCTCGACACAGCACAGCCTGGCAGGTGCCTACGTTGGCCACAGTGAGGCTAAAGTAGCGGCCAGGTTCGGAGGGCTCGTGATGGATGTAACAAAGCAGAGCAGAGGCACCTAGCTTCTGGCCTGCCATGCCAAGTTTCCTGCAAAAATGCACAACAGCAATATTAGAAAAGCATTCGTCATTCATATAGCTAAGAATCTAAATCCAAAGCTCTGTCTGAACTATGGTGCATTCAATTCATATTTAGAAGTTTAATGCCAAGTGTAATTGCGAGTGGGTTTCTTCAAGCCCGAGTTTCAGAGTTGTGGGCATCAGTGACAAAATGGATCCAACATTGTATGATTTTTCAAATGCCTTTTCACACTGAGGACAACTGAGGGATTCTTATGCAACTATTACAGAAGGTTCAAACACTCACTGATGCTTCAGAAGGAAAAATTATGTATTAAGAGCTGAGGGGAGAAAACTTTTTGAATTTGAAGATCAGGGTAAATTTAATTTATTTTGTCTTCTGGGAAACATGAAAGTATCTTCTGTAGCTGAAGGGCAGTACTAAATGAAAAAATATGATATTTAAGCAAAATAAGAAAAATGTACACATCTTCATTCTGTTCAAAAGTTTACACCCACCCTCTTAATGCATCGTTTTTCCTTCTGGAGCATCAGTGAGCGTTTGAACCTTCTGTAATAGTTGCATATGAGTCCCTCAGTGTGAAAAGATGGATCTCATTATGATACAGTTATTGTAGGAAAGGGTTCAAATACCAAAAAATGCTGAAAAACCAAAGAATTTGTAGGACCTGAAGAATTTTTCTAAAGAAAATAGCAGGCAGTTTAAATGTTCAAGTCAAACTCTCTTATTTTGCTAAATTAATTAACATTTTGCAGATTCTGCAAGGTGTGCATGTTAACATTTGACTTCCAAGGTATTACAAATTTAAAGGTACATTAACTACTTTCTGCTGAGCATTACATAAGTAATACCTGACTGACTATACACAAATAAATAAATGGATATGAAATAAATTACTTGTGTGATAAGAAAGCGAATGCAGAGTGACACAAGAAACTAGAAAGTAGACCCGTGTATAAAAATCAGCAGTTTAACAGCTATTATACAAAAAAATATTTACAGAATGAATCACTGAATCAAGTGTTCCAGAGAGTGGTGTAATCAAATGTGTTAAAAATTCATACTGTTGCCAATGATTGTACAAGCAAAATGAAGCATGCATTATTTATGAAAAAAGAAAACAATGCTTAATCAAATCAACTTGCGTATGTGCAAAACACACCTATGAGAAGTAAGGAAAGTGTTGCACATGTATACACTGTCCACACTGGAGTGCTGTATCTCCTCTGCCAATACATCTCCCATGGTGCACTGCAGTAACCTGGAAACTTCCTCATTGCGGTCGCCATCAAAAATCCCGTAAGCAGCCTCCGGACTGTCCCCGAAGCGATCCACAGCCAGCACAGACACACACAACCTGAACCCAGGTAAAACAAAAAATTTCAATAGAACAAATGCTCTTCAGGAAACCAACACCCAACCAAAACGTTACAATGTGTACAATATCGCATTTCAAATACATTTCATTGAATGGTAATAGATACACCTATATAGGTACATACACAAACTCTCTCTCTGACAAACACACAAAAGTGACCCCCCTCGGTGGATGAAGGGTACAGAGAGAGGATGCGATATTTGAGATGAACTGCTTTGAAACTGTGGAGGTAATGCCCTTCGCAGGGGGAGCCAAGCACAGTGCGGTCACATTAAACATGTAGAAACAAGACGTTTAAGCCTATGGGATGCATTCTGTATTCAAACCAGCCCTCCTGCTGCATCTTGCCCTTCTGCAAAATCTACTGAGAAATCTAATGCTACAGTTATTCTGAGAATGCCAACTGTTTTTATGCCATCCAAGTATTTATTAGTCAGAGAATTAGCTGTCTCAGGGCCAAATAGGCAAAACATCAGGAGGTTGGATTCACAAAAATCTTAAAAACGTTCTTAGGACAATTCTTACAAACTTCTTAGAAGTTTTTTTTATCTTAAAGGAGAAGTTCACTTTCAGAATGAAAATTTCCCCACAGTTTGCTAACCCCTATGTCATTCAAGATGTTCATGTCTTTCTTTCTTCAGTCAGAAAGATATTAAGGTTTTTGAGGAAAACATATAGTGGACTTCAATGATGGTCAACAGGTTGAAGTTTCAATGCAGCTTCAAAGGGCTCTACATGATCCCAGCCGAGAAATAAGGGTCTTATCTAGCTAAAACAATCGGTCATGTTCTTAAAAAATAAAAATGTATATACTTTTTAACCACAAATGCTCGTCTTGCACCAGCCCGACTTCATACATTACGTAATTGCATTGGAAAACTCATGTGTGACGTAGGCAATAGTACCGGCCCAGTCTTTACAAAGCAAACGTGCAAAGAAAGTCAAATTCCCTTTACAAAAAAAAAATTTAATTAAATAAAAAGATGTCGGGCAGTTTTGAAGTTGGAGGAGAAAATGAGATTGTTTTTTCGCCCTACGCTACCCTACCCTACCACGCACGTGACCTTTTCAGCATGATTACGTAATGCATAAAGATTTGAGGTTAAAAATTATATACATTTTTATTGTTTTTACAAAATGAAACGATCGTTTCGCTAGATAAGACCCTTATTCCTCAGCTGGGATTGTGTAGAGCCCTTTGAAGCTGCAAGTTGGACCTTCAACCCGTTGGATCCGATTGAAGTCCACTATATGGAGAAAAATCTTGGAATGTTTTCCTCAAAAACCAACTGAAGAAAGAAAGACAATAACATCTTGGATCACAAGGAGGTGAGTAAATTATTAGGAAATCTTTTTTTCTGGAAGTGAACAACTTCTTTAAGTGC
The DNA here is from genome assembly GCA_036247105.1 of Cirrhinus mrigala. NCBI lineage: Eukaryota > Metazoa > Chordata > Actinopteri > Cypriniformes > Cyprinidae > Cirrhinus > Cirrhinus mrigala. The sequence goes on along the minus strand of CM070013.1, from coordinate 5,542,949 downwards.
AATCCTGGAAACGTTCTCAGGAAGTTTTCAATTGTTTTCTTAAAAACATCTTATCCCTAAGAAGACAATTTTGTTAGTTTTATATGATTAACAGCTGCTGCACTCACTATTGAGACTGGCTTGACAGGACTTCAGCACTCTCTCTCCCTATTTAAATTGTTTTTTTTTTTATAGAGTTGTTACTGAATTTTTAAATTCCAAAGTACTGTCATGCATAATCTTGACCAGTCATTGTTCACATTATCATTGGTGTCTCATTTCAGCGAGGACTGACGTTGTGAAACGCTGATGTATAGGACTAACAAATGCAACCTATAGAGGGTGCAGCGTTCATAATGAGGATTTAAGACAAGTTGGAGGTTCACATTAATACGTTATGTACAATGATTTTTTTAGAAGATTCTTTTCAAGAAGAATCAGATTTTCAGATTTCTTTGATGAAAACAAAGTTCAGAAGAACAGCAGAAATCTTTTGTAACATTATAAATGTCTTTATCATCACTTTTGATCAATTTAAAGCATCCTTGCTAAATAAAAGTATTAATTTCTATAATTCTATAATTAAAAAAAAATTATACTGACTCCAAGCTTTTGAATAGTATGCTGTGTAATGTTACACAATGTTAAAAGTTAATTAAGTTTTATTTCAGATAAATGCTGATCTTCTGAACTTTCTATTCATCAAAGAAACCTAAATTGATAATAATAATAAATGTTTCTTGAACAGCAAATCAGCATATTAGAATGATTTCTGAATGATGAATGATTTCATGTGACACTGAAGACTGGAGTAATGATGCTGAAAATTTAGATTGCTTTGATCACAGGAATAAATTACATTTTCAAATATATTCAAATAGAAAACCGTTATTTTAAATAGTAAAAATATTTTTAAATTTGACTATTTTTGCTGTACTTTGGATCAAATAAATGCAGGCTTGGTGAGCAGAAGAGCTTCTTTACAAAAACATTAAAAATGTAACTGTTCAAAAACTGTTGACTAGCGGTAGTGTATCCTCAATATGTAAAAGAGAATTAGAGTTTGGGGATGGTATGCTGGAAAATGGCCTGATATTTTTTTTAGACTGAGGCTTTCTTTAACCAAACAACCAACACTGACAAGCAGAGTTGCCAGGTCTGAAACAGAACCAGCCCAACTGCTAATCAATCCAAAAAGTCAAATAGTGCCAAACAGTTTTCCCCTCCATCGGGGTCTGTTCTGGGGAGATCAGTTCAACCAGTTTCTTTTAAACCAACCAGCGCCAACAGTGTAAACGTAGCCCAATTTCGCATTAAAAAACACAGACTTGGCAACCCAGCTGACAAGCACACTCATTGTCTCCAGATCTGTGACTCTCATGTCTCCAGATTTTGCTCACTTGTTTCTTTGCCCACACATCTCGGCATAACCATGATCCCACAGGGTGGACGACGTGCCCTGTGCATCTCCTGCTGTCACGGTTGGTTTCTGGTCCAGCTTCAAAGTACTGATGTGACTGGAAGAGAGGAGGGCACAGACAGGAGGCAGAGATAAAGACAAAAAGCTCGAAAGGCAATTAACCACCTGGGTCTGTGGGAGTATCAGAACGTATTAATATTCATCAGCTGCATAATGTGCTATGTGTCCCACACGGGGACTGCTGTTTGTAGCATCTCACCTGAAGAGGTTGAGTGTTTTGTGCTCTAACATGAGGCTGCTGTTGCCGGTCAGGTCCAGCTCTTGTAGTGTTGAAGGCAGAGAGTCCGGCAACAGGATTTCTGTCTGATCGTTACAGCTCACGTCTACTAGCTACACAAAGAGGAAAAGAAATACAACATACTTCATATAAAACACTGAATGGAAATTAAAGTGTAACAAACAACAGTACAGTTGTGGCCCTGGACCAAGCGTCAAAAATCATAAGGATATTAAGTAAAGATCATGTTTCATGAAGATATTTTGTACATTTCCTACCATAAATCTATCAAAACTTAATTTTTGATTAGTAATATGCATTGCTCAGAACTTCATTTGGACCACTTTAAAGGCGATTTTCTCAATATTTAGATTTTTTTGCACCCTCAGATTCCAAATTTTCAAATAGTTGCATCTCGGCCAAATGTCCTATCTTAACAAACCATGCATCAATGGAAAGCTTTTTTTTTTTTTTTCAGATTATGTGTGTCTCAAATTCAAAAAATTGACACTTAAGACTGGTTTTGTGGTCCAGGGTCACAATTTTGTTGGATTTGGAAACAAAAAATTATTTACTTTTGCCAGATTTAACTAAATAGGATTGTAAAATGTAAAATAAAGTTAATAAAATAAAATAAAATAAGAAAAGAAAAGAAAAGAAAACATCATGTAAAATGCTGAATTTAAAATGATGTGCAACAAACAATTTGGGACAAAAACAATTTAATTTTGCCAGACTTAAAAAACATTATGACACAATGTAAAATACAGTGAAAATGTACAGTGAAATATAAAAGAAAGTTCGTAAAAAAAACAACAGCCAAATTGTGTTGGACAGTCTGGACACAAAAAATTATTAAATTTGCGAGACTTAGCTAAATAATGTTTTTAAAATTGCAGTTTTCACAATTTTATATACACTACCATTCAAAAGTTTTTGAACATTTTTTTAAAAATGTTTTTAAAGAAGTTTCTTCTGCTCACCAAGCCTGAATTCATTTCATACAAAGTACAGCAAAAAAGTAAAATTCAGAAATATTTTTACGATTTAAAACAACTGTTTTCTATTTGAATACATTTAAAAATGTAATTTATTCCTGTGATCAAAGCTAAATTTTCAGCATCATTACTCCAGTCTTAAAAGTCACATGATCTTTCAGAAATCATTCTAATATGCTGATTTGCTGTTCAAGAAAAATGTATTATTATTATTATTATTATTATTATTATCATCATCATTATTATTATCAATATTTAAAACAGTTGAGTATTTTTTTTTTGTTTTCAGGAGAAAGATAAAATAAAAAGCTTCAAAAGCTTGGAGTCAATATAATTATTATTATTATTTTTTTTTTGGAAAGAAATTATAGAAATTAATACTTTACATTAGCAAGGATGCTTTAAATTAATCAAAAGTGATGATAAAGACATTTATAATGTTACAAAAGATTTCTATTTCAGATAAATGTTTTTCTATTCATCTGTTTCTGTGTTTCTATTCATCAAAGAAACCTGAAAAAAATCTACTCAGCTGTTTTCAACATAATAATAATAATAATAATAATAATAAATGTTTTTTGAGCAGCAAATCAGAATATTAGAATGATTTCTGAAGGATCATGTGACTGGAGTAATGATGCTAAAAATTCTGTTAAAAATCACAGGAATAAATGACATTTTAAAATATATTCAAATAGAAGACAGTTATTTTCTACATTAAAAATATTTCCAAATTTTACTGTTTTTGCTGTACTTTAGATCAAATAAATGCAGGCTTGGTGAGCAAAAGAGACTTCTTTAAAAAACAAAATATATATATATATACACACACACACACATACATACGTACATATATGCATACACATATACACGCATACATACATATATATATATATATATATATATATATATATATATATATATATATATATATATATATATATATATCATGTTTTTAAAAGAAGTCTTGAGATATATGTCATCAAAAATACACTAAAACAATAAAATTTTGAAACATTATACATTTAAACTCTTTTCTTTTATCTAATATTTTAAAATGCAATTGATTCCTGTGATCCAAAGCTGAATTTCATCAGCCATTACTCCAGACTTTCAGAAACCAGTCTAATATGCTCTGTAGATGATAGCTAAACTTTTTTTTTGTAATTTTAATTACTGTAATTGCTATGCTTACATTTAAATATTACATTTTTAGATTTTCATTTGTTCCTGCCTCCTGATGACTCTGTTGTTGACCCTTAAGAGCCTTACAATATTTATGGCCAGTGTTTCACATGTCCTGTCATCATATGTCACAGACCTTGATCTCGGGCAGGCTGAGGACCTCTGGGAACACGCTGATATGATTGGAGTGGGCAATGAGCGTGTGCAGTCTCTTACAGCTGGACACGGTGGAGGGGATTGTTTTCAGCTTGTTCCCACTCAGATTCAATTCCTCCAGGACCTCCAGTTTACTCAGTTTACTGAAAACATAAACAAAGGAACAACAGCAGAACTCATGATCATTTACACTGATATGATCACTGATGGTTTTGGTGTCTAATTTGATTAATAGGCTTCTCCTATCCCGTAGATGGAAGTGCACTAGCTCAAGGTCTCGTACCTAGCAGGGAAGGACTGCAGCTGGTTATACGCCATATGCAAGACCCGCAGGTTCTGATGCCCCACCAGTAGAGCAACGCAGTTCTCATTCAGGTTGTTTCCTGTGAGATAGAGCTCCTGCAGGGTGCTGAGGCTCTCCTCCGATTGGCTGCTCGGCGGGACTGTCTCCAGCGCATTGGCAGACACATTCAAATACTTTAAACTAGCAGACAAGAACAACAAGGGAAGACAAGTTGGTAAGTTTACACACACACACACACACACACACACACACACACACACACACACACACACACACACGCGCGCACACACACACACACGCACAGTACAAGTAATGCTGTTTAAATAAAGAGACGACTCTTTATAAAACAAAAACCATCTTTGATACAAGCAAAAGCCTCAGAGCTGTAGTACATCTTTCAGCATTAGAGATGCTTAATGGATGACAAGTAAATTAAGCCACAGGAAATGGAAGAGCTGCGGGCTGTTCTGGCTCATATTACTGTGCCTCACTGAGTGTATCCTCCTGTACACATCCATGAGAGGCTCTGGAGCAGCATGTCACTTCCTCTATGTACTATACTGTGCTTCTATAGATCCAGAGGAACCAACCAAGCAAGTAACTTAACTACATTTCCCAAAAGCCTGACAGTTGTTCTGCTGTTTTTGTATATATTTATAAATATTTAAAATATTTTCACTTAGTTTCAGCATTTACTGATGAATTATTAAAATTAAAAGTTGTATATTTTGATATTTTAATAATAATAACATACATAATTACACACACACACACAATATATATATATTAATTACATTTTTATTTTTATATATATATGTAACAATGAATTAACTTCAACATTTACTAATGTATATATATATATATATATATAAATAAAATCAGAAACTTTTGATTTTAATAAAGTTTTTATTTTTGTATTTTATTTATTTTTATTTATACTTTTATACTTTTATGTATACTATACTTTTTTATATAACAATAAATTAACTTCAACATTGACTAATGCATTGTTAAAATCAAAAGTTGTATCTGTTATTTAAATAATATATATATATATATATATATATATATATATATATATATATATATATATATATATATATATATATATATATATATATATATAAAATAATTAGTTTTTATTTTTGTATTTTTTTTTATTTAGTATAAATATAAGTATATAAATATATTATATATCAACATTTACTAATGAATTATTAAAATCAGAAGTTGTATCTGTTAGTATTTTACTAATAATATAAAATAATATATAGATATTTTGAATTAGTGTTTATTTTTGTATTTTTTATTTTTATTTATACTTATTATTAATAATTATTATCATTATTAATAATGTACAGCTATTTTTATTAACTAACTTTAACAAAGATTAATACATACTGTAACTAATGTATTGCTTACTGTTAGTTAATGTTAGTTAACCATCAATAACTAATGGAAGCTTATTGTAAAGTATTACCATTAATTTTGTGTCATCATTTTTGTTTCTTTTAGTAAGTCAAATTAACTGACTGAAAATGTGAAATCCTGCTTTGACAACGAGCTGAAATAAAATAAGTTTACATTTAAATTTATTTTTTAATTTACATTAAATTTATTTTTTTTAAGTAACATCAATGTTTTTATTGTTTTAGTTTAATATGATAACCATGAAATTAATACTCCAGCATTTTTAGTTTTATTTAATGTACATTTAAGTGTAAATCTGTCAGTCTAATCAAGTTTCATCTATTTAATTTTTTCAGTCTGCTCTAATTAAATGATAAATTACATAATCTGATATCTAATTAAAAAAAACTTAGCTCAATTAAATAACTTTAATGTAGTTGGATACTTTTTTTAGTAGCTTGACTTTAGTTTAACTACTTTAAATCACGAGTAGCTACACTTTCAAAGTAGCTCTGAGTGTGTATCTGCAATATCTTCCACAGATGATACATATCAATTCTTTTCAAATAGAGCAGTTTCCAGAGAATTCCCTCTTTTGCTAAGTTCCTGTAAAAGGCTAGGAGGTCTGATGAAGAGCTCAAGCAGCAGGACTAAAGGTCCACAGAGCAGAGAGAGACGCAGCTGCAGCATTGCACCTGTCACACGCAGAAAATCTCACGAAACAGAGGAAAAACACAAGAAAAGTGGAGAGAGAAAGAGAGAGAGAGAGAGAGAGAGAAAAAAGAAAGCACAGCCCGGAGAATAAGATGAACAGAGAGAGGACAGAAGGAGGGAGCGACCTACTTTAAGGCTTTGTAGAAGAAGCTCTCTGGCAGTTCCCGTAACTTGTTGTGCTGCAGGTCGAGTGTTTCCAGCGGGATGTGGTCGAGCAGGTCAGCCAGTCTCTCCAACCTATTGTTGCCGGCCAGCAGTTTACGCAGACTCAGACTGCTAAGGAGTCTGAAAGGAACAAGGGACAGAGAAGGGAATAGATTCATAAGAAAAAACACTCTTTTTGGTTTCACACCTAAATTCAGTCTTGAATAAGGGAAGAAACTCGAAAAGCAAACGAACCATCAATGCCTAGACACATTCACAGGGATAATTCATCAAATAATGAAAACATCCTAATATTATTTACTCATCCTCATGTCAGTCAAAACCCAATTGCTATTATTACATTAAAAGTAACTAACTAACTAAATAAATAAATGACACAAACAAGCTCCAGGTTTGTTGTACTTGTTTACAGGGCTGCAAAATTGCTGCAAAAATGTTGTGATTATACATCAATATGACAATCAATCAATCAATCAATAAATAATGTATATAATACAACATTTTAAATATAGTAAATTATAAATAACTATAAATATTACATATTACATATATATGTACAGTTATTAAATATAAAACATTGAATAATTGTAAATACATTATTACTAATATAATTACTCAATTACAATATGAAACTAAATAATTTAAGCTGCAACTGAAATTTTTCAGGAAATAATCTTTATCATATAAACTTTCACTGTAAAATAAAAGTGTGTTTAGGAAAAAATAATATAATTTTATTTTATAGTACAAGCGTAAAATTAGAATATTACTATTTATGGCTGCAACTGAAGATTTTCAGTAAATAATTATTATTATTATACATTTTTCACTGTAAAATAAAAAATGCTTATTTAAGAAAAATAATATCAATTTTATTTTACAGTACTGTAACTGAAGATTTTCAGTAAATATTCATTATTATTATTATTATTATTATTATTATACATTTTTATTGTAAAACAAACAAAAAAAATAGTATTTAAGAAAAATATAATTATTTTACAGTACAACTGTAAAATGGCTGCAACTGAAGATTTCCAGTAAATAATCATTATTATAAATTTTTAACTGTAAAATAAAATTGCTTATTTAAGAAAATAAATATCAATTTTATTTTACAGTACTGCAACTTAAGATTTTCAGTAAGTATTAATTATTATTATTATTATTATTAATTTTTACTGTAAAACAAAAAAAATAAAAAAATTAGTATTATATAAAATATCATTATTATATAGTACAAGTGTAAAATTATAATATTACTATTCATGGCTGCAGCTGAAGATTTTCAGTAAATGATCACAATTTTTATAAACTTTCATTGTAAAATAAAAAGGGCATTTAAGAAAAATAATAATAATAATTTCATTTTACAGTACAACTGCAAAATTACATACAAGGCTGCAACTGTAGGTTTACTGTAAATAGGTTTTCATTTTCATTAATATTTTAATATTTTACTGTCAAATAAAAATTATTATTTAAGAAAAATAATTTAATTCTATAATTAAATTATAACCATTTAAATTTGATATTAATCACGCAAACCTAATATACACACAACCCTATTTCAAGTCATCTGAAGCCAAACCAAAGTTTTGTGTGAGGAAAAGACAAATTAAAGTGGTGTTTGATTAAAACATAATTTTAAATAATATTTACAACTTTTTATGTATATAATAAAATATTATTTATACACAATTTAATATAATCTAAAATATTTACACCTGAATTTATGGGAGAAAAAAGTATTACTATGAGCTGCATGGACAAGAGCTGCATGAAGACTCTCCAAAAAAATTCTGTTCTCATGGAAAATATAGCAGCATTATGGGTTTGGAACAACATGAGGTTGGGTAAATACTGACAGAATCCTCAATTTTGGTGAACTATTCCTTCAAAAACAGCAACACAGCATTTTAATGTAAGGCAAAGAGTGCAACACTCAGTCTCAAATGGGACACAAACTTCAAGCCGCATATTATCTCATTTGTGCACGGCTTTTAGCTCTTTCAGATGCAAATGACTGAATGTTAATGTGGAATTAGCTGGAAATGGTGCTTTCATCTGCTTGGCGTTTACATCACTTTGCTTTGAGACAGCAGAGTGGCCTCATCAAGCGTCTGCTGATGAACGTCGACCCGTTTCTATTCACATCCACCGTCTGGCCAGACAAGTCGCTTTAACCCACATCGCTCATATCAAATGGCCAATTTTTGTTGAATAAATAAGTACAAAATGCTGACATTAAGATTCTGGAATGGGGGAACAGGAAGACAGTTTCTTTTTAGCAACGGGGGTAGATGCAAATGCAGTTCACAACAGTCTAAACACACACACACACACACACAAATGCACGCACCTGGCCGGGAGCTCAGACAGCAGATTATGGGAGACGTCCAGCACCTCGATCTTCCTGCTGTCACACACCCAGTCTGGCAGGTATTCCAGGAGATTCCTGCAGGAGGGATGGGAATTAACTCCAGGCTAATTACATCACAGCATTAGCGCTGTACAGGAATGAGCAGGGTAAAGGATATGACTGGAGCGCGCTGAGCCTCTTGTAAATGAGCTAATCAACATTCGGTCACATTTGCATTACAATGTGCATGTTACAGCGCATTTACACTAGTAAGTACAGAGCAGTGTTATTTAAGTATTATTTATATACTTTTACAGTATTATAAAAACTGAAAGTATAAAAAAAAGGAAAATATAAAAATAAAAACGAATTCAAAATTATAAAAGCTCTTATTTTTACATTTTCAGTTTTCATATGTTTTAGTAATTTTGAGCTTTTATAATTTACATTAATTTTTTTTTATAAATGTAACTTTTTATATATATATATATATATATATATATATATATATATATATATATATATATATAATATATATTTTTTTTTTTTTTTTTTTTTTTTTTAAAGTTGAGTCATTTATAAAGCTTACATTTTTAACCTAGTATTTAATTTTATTTCCGCTATTTTTTAATGAACAAAAGGTTTTATAATAGATTTATTTTTTTTTATAAAATTATAAAAATGATGTAAATAATGAAATAGTTTTAAATAGTTCCTATAGTCTTAAAAACATTTTGTATTAAACATGTATAAATAATTAGATATTTGTGATTGGACATTAGTATTACTGGTACTGCTGTTCATTTTGTGAAAAGCTTGTGGTTATGCATTAAATACATTTTTTTTTTGTTTTTATTTTTCATTTTTCATTCATTGTTAGTCATTTTGCGCTTTTTTAATTTTCATTAGTTTAAGCTGAACTTTTTATTTTTGCTTTATTATATTTTTTTAAGTAAATAATTTTTTTATTTTAAGTAATTTATAAACTGTAATGTTTATATATATATATATATATATATATATATAAATATATATATATATATATATATATATATATATATATATATAAATATATATATATATATATATATATATTATATGTACAAACATAAAATTTTATTTCAGTTAATGAAAGATAATAAATATTAATATAAATATTTATAACATAAAAACAATGACAAACAATAATAATATAAAAACAATGAAATATTTTATGATAAAATAACACAAATAATATAAATAATACAATTGTAAATAGTTCCTATAGTTTTGAAAACATTTTTTATTCAATATTTTTAAAAACATAAAAAATAACTGTAACAACACTAGTACAGAGTTGTTCTAAACAACATGTCAATAAATAAGTAATTATTTTACATAATTTAGATATTTGTGATTACTGATACTGTTGTCCATTTTGTAAAAATGTTGTGGTTATTGTTATGAATTTAATTACAATTTTTATATTTTTAGTTTTCATAGGTTTTAGTGATAAATTTTATGTGCCTTTGTCATTTTTATTTCTTTTTGAAAATTTTACTTTTTATTTTAGCTTAAGTTAAGAGATTTAATTTAGTTTTTAATATAATATTTATATTTCATTTTATTTCAGTTGTATTTTAATATTTTAGCTGTATTTTAGTTAATACTTAATTAATAAAAGATAATAAATAGGTTAATAAAAAAAAAAAAAATAATAATAAAAAATCCTTTTAGTTTTAGGTAACCATAACAACATTAGTACAGAGCTGTACTACTAAACAACATACAAATGAAAAATATAAATATAATATAAATGTAAAAAAGAAACGTAATACTTTTTTTGTAATTGCACATTATTATTATTATTAATATGTTGTGGTTACAATTTCGTTACGAATTTCATTACAACTTTTATATTTTTAGTTTTCATAAATTAGTAATTTTGTTACATGCTTTTGTCAATTCTTAGATGCTGGATTCTAAAATTTTAAATTTAACAACTTATTTTTATTTTAGCTTTAGTTTTAGTCATTTTAGTACATATTTTATTTGTATTAGTGTATTTTTATTAGTTTTATAATATTTATTAGTAATTAGTATTTATACTTATTAGTTTGTTGCAAGTTTTTTATATTTAAGTTTTTAATCTAAAATTTAGATTTAATTTTATTTTAGCTGTATTTCAATGATTTCAACATTTATTAACTAGCTGCAACCATAACAGCCAAAAAGACATTTTTTGGTCACTTATAAATGACCACTGGTCCAAAATTGTGCATTAAAAATCATATCATGTTTCATTTGACTTTTCTCTCTTTAGTTTGGACATAAAAATAATTCGCCGCTGGAAATGAACACAACATGCACTGAATGAAAGTCATTTACCTTGATAGGTCCATATGTGTGAGTTGGCTGGGAACAGGGTAGATGTTCACCGTGGTCAGACCTATGAAAGATCATATAGTGATTACATATCATGAGGCCTGTGAATGGAGTCTTGTGGTTCATAAACGATGCTCTGGACGTCTGTACTCACGGTTGTTACTGGCGTGGAGTGTGCGCAGGGTGAAGCCGCTGAGCGTCAGGGCTCCCAGCTGGTTCCTCTGACACTGCAGGGTCTCCAGACTGCAGGCCGAACTCAAGTCCAGAGACTTCAACTGGTTGTCTCTCAGGTCAAGCTGTGTGAGATGTTTTACCGGCTCTAGAGTTTCACTTTTAACACAGCGGAGGCCATTTAACCTACACACAAAAACACAGGCCTAATGTCAGTTGAAAAAATACTGAAGATTAACCGAAGTGAAGAATAAAAATGATATAAAAAGAAATGATAAAAACAGATAGAAGAGTAGACCTCCAACACACAGAGAGTATTTGCTGTCTTACATAAATAAATACTGCTATCATTTTAAATTCAAAAAATAAGTACTGTACTGTAGATTTTGCTTGTGTAAAAATAAAATAAAATAAAATAAAGTAAAATAAAATAAAATAATAATACATTGCTGTTTTTTTTTTTTTAAAGTACTGAACTATAGTAAATAATTCAGTAACACTTTACAATAAGGTTTCATTAGTTAACTGCATTAGTTAACATGAACTAAGAATAAACAATACTTCTACCGCATTTAATCTCAGTTAATGTTAATTTCAGGATTTACTAATGCATTATTAAAATTACAAATTGTGTTTGTTAACATTAGTTAATGCACTGTGAACTAACATGAACACACAATAAACAACTGTATTTCTATTAACTAACATTAACTAAGATTAAAATAGTGAAATAAATGTATTGTTAACTAATGTTGTAAGTGTTACTAATAATTCAGTATTACTGAATGTTGTTATAAGTATAATTTTAGTGAATGAGTTCACTTGAAATGTTCATCTAAATGAACTAGTTCAACAAATGATTCACTGATTTATTTGAGTCATGAAGGTAAAATAAGAAATTAGAGCATTTATAAAAATCTGTTTCCAGTTTAACAGTCTGATAAAACAAGATTTTACACGTCAGAAACAAGGTAATTTTAGCATGACAAGAAAACAAGTGTGTGTGTATTTAAAATACATTTTCAAATGATAAAGGTTGCAAAAACGTGTTTAATATTGCACTGACAGCCAACAGGGAATGAAAGCATATTAGCAAATCTTACATATGTGTGACCCTGGACCACAAAACCAGTCATAAGGGTCAATTTCTTGAAATTGAAATCACATATATGTAAGATTTGAAATAATCTAAAATAAAATATTAATATAAATTAATAAGCTTGTTAATAAGTTTGTTAGGATAAAACAATATTTGACTGAGATGAAACTATTTGAAAATCTGGAATATAAGGGTTGAAAAAAAAATATAAATATTGAGAAAATCACCTTTAAAGTTGTCCAAATGAAGTTCTTAGAAATGCATATTACTAATCAAAAATTAAGTTCTGATATATTTACAGCAGGAAATGTACAAAATATTTTTGTGGAACATGATCATTACCTAATAACTTTTGGTATAGAAGAAAAATTGTTCATTTTGACCCATACAATGTATTTTTGGCTATTGCTACAAATATACCTGTGCAACTTAAGACTGGTTTTGTGGTCCAGGGTCACATATAACTAACAGTAAATATAAATGTAAGCATTTAATGTTTTCAACACTACTTGAATGTTTCAACATTAAAAATGTTTCTTGAGCACTAAATCAGTATATTAGAATGGTTTCTGAAGGATCATGTGACACCGAAAGACAGGAGTAATGATGCTGAAAATTCAACTTTGATCACAGAAATAAATGACATTTTAAAATATATTCAAATAAAAAAAGTTATTTTGAATTGCAAAAATATTTCACAATATTACTGGTTTGCTGTTTTTTTTTTTTTTAAATCATAAGAGGCTTGAGCATAAGCGACATAAGAGACTTGATAAAAAAAAAACAATAATAAAATAAAACGGACCCCAATCTATTAGCAAATAGTCCGTTTTCCAGATTAGTAACATCAAATCATTTAAATATTTGATATTTATAAAATATGATAAAATTCGATATTTAATTACAGCTAGTTTGAAAAACTACTGTTCAATTTTTTTTTTTCTTTCTATATATTTTCGAGAATAGTCACTTGCTCACCAAGGGTTCATTTATTAGATTAAAAATGCAGTAAAATAGTAATATTTTACAAATTAAAATAACTGTTTTCTATGTGACTATAGTGTAAAATGTAATTTATTTCTGTGATGCAAAGCTGAATTTTCAGTGTCACATGATCCTTCAGAAATCATTTTAATATGACTCTAACTTCTAATTTCATTCTAATTTTGTTTTCAGGATTCTTTGATAAATAGAAATTTAATCTGTAAGCAAATATGAATATATGGACCACAAAACCAGTCATAAGTACTACAGTTATATTTGTAGCAATAGCCAACAATACGTGTCAAAATTATTGATTTTTCTTTTATGACAATAAATCATTAGGATATTAAGTAAAGATCATGTTCCATGAAGATATTTTGTAAATTTCCTACCGTAAATATATTAAAACTTAATTTTTGATTAGTAATATGCATTGCTAAGCCCTTCATTTGAACTATTTTAAAGGCGATTTTCTCAATATTTAGATTTTTTTGCACCCTCAGATTCCAGATTTTCAAATAGTTGTATCTCCAAATATTGTCCTATCCTAACAAGCCATACATCACTGGATTTCAGATGATGTATAAACCAATATTCTGCAGGATATTAAATAGATATTTACTTGAACGTTTAGTTGACATTTTGTAGAAGTCAGGCCTGAAAGAACAAGCATTGACCTTCACAGTGGTTCATCTGTGTTCCCTTGCATCTCCGCTAACCAACAGCTTCCCGTTACGACAGACGCCACAGTTCACTAATGACGATCACGGCCAAATGATTAGGGCATTAAACTTTCAGTTAAATCGACGCCCCCCATGAACTCAAATTCCCGCTCACATCTGCTGTTTGCACACGTTCTGCCCGTGAGATGGGTGACTATGTGAGGAATCTGAGCGTGTTGAGAGCGGTGGGATAATCCAGCAGAGAAACTCAAAGCTTGTTCAGGTGACAGACGCCTCGGTCTCTCGTTCCCTCAGTGAGGGAGCGTTTGAGTCCCCGCGTGAGTTCCCACGACAGCTCAGCTCTGCGTTACGAGTCTGGCTGGATTTCTAATCCACAGCAGGTGCAGTCAGGACCCAGAAAATCCACAAACCTCAGTCTGTTTCACTCATTCTCTCTCTCAGGTGAGTCACAGACTGTGAGCTGCCATCAAAACCACAGGCTGTTAGAAAAAAATGACTATATGAGAAGAGCAATCGTGACTGTTAGTGACAGGGTAGCCTCAACATCAGACGGTCTGTCCGCAGAACGCCCACAGTCGGTTTACTAACCGTCTGATGCATATTGCTCTCAAAAATGCCAAATGCTGAGCGAAATCCCCATTTACATCCTGATTATCTGGTTTTATGAAGCTGGGTGTAAGGCAATACAGATTATGATTTGTATTATGAAAAGTTAAGTTTATAAGGGCTTATACAATAAGTGTTTTTAAACATAAAATGAGATTAAAATGTCAGTTTTCCAGATTAGAAACATCAAATCCTTGAAAGATATTCAAAAGTTTAGTCGGAAGAACTTAAATCTTTTTTATTATTTGACTTATTTTTATTTATTATTTTATTAATATATCTTTCAGAAAATACTCTTATGCTATTATATATGCTCTTATACCAAGACTTCATTTATTGGACTAAAAATACAGTAAAAACAGTAATATTGTGAAATATTATAAATTAAAATAACGGTTTTAAATATATAACTGAATAACTGAAATAATATGTTGATTTGCTGCTCAAGAAACATTTATTTATTTTATTTATTTATTTTAAATATTATTTTATTTGAAGTAATTAGTAATTATAATGTTCTGCATGGATGCATTCAATTGGTCAAAGGTAAGCGTAAAAACATTTTTAATTTTACATAAAAATTCTATTTCAATAAAAAAATAAAATAAAATAAATAAATAAATGAAAAAAAAAATATATAAAATTTTATATATATATATATATATATATATATATATATATATATTAGGGCTGGCAAACAATTAATTGTGATTAATCGCATACAAAATAAAAGTTTGAGTTTGCCTAATATATGAGTGTGTACTGTGTGTAATTATTATGCATATATAAATACACATGAATTAATGTATATATTTAAGAGAAATATGTTATCTTTGTATAAATATTTGTACTTATATATAACATAAATTATATAAAAATTATAATAAATACATATACTTGTAAATATTTCTTACATATGTACCTGAATGTGTTTGTATTTATATATACATAATAATTGCACACAGCACACACACGTTTATTAGGCAAACTTAAACTTTTATTTTGTATGCGATTAATCGCGATTAATCGTTTGACAGCCCTAATATATATATATAAATACATTTTTTAATTAATTAATTTATTTATTTATTTTTCATTTTTTAATTTAGTCATTTTTTTGGAGGAAAGACTCTTATGCTCACCAAGGCTTCATTTACTGGGCTAAAAATACAGTAAAAACAGTAATATTGTGAAATATTATTACAAATTAAAATAACTGTTTTCTGTGTGAATACATTGTAAAATATTATTTATTCCTGTGATGCAAAGCTGAATTTGCAGCATCATTACTCCAGCATTCAGTGTCACATGATCCTTTAGAATCATTCTAATATTCTGATTTTGCTTGAGAAAAAAAAAAAAATTATATATATTTATTTATTATTTTATTTGAAGAAATTATTACTTTTATTCAGCAAGGATGCATTACTTTAGTCAAACGTGACAGTAAAAACATTTATAATTTTACAAAATGCTTCTATTTCAATTAAATGCTGTTTTTTTTAAACTTTCTATTCATCAACGAAACCTGAAAAAAAATTACATTTTCATTTTTAAAATGTAATATATTTTTAAAATAATTTATATTTAAATAAAAGTGTTTTTAATGTTGTCTTTGACCAATTTAAAAAAGTAACAATTTCTTTAAATAAAATAAAATAATAAAAATAAAATAAAAGAATAAAAAAATAAAATAAAATAAAATAAAATAAAATAAAATAAAATAAAATAAAATAAAATAAAATAAAAACTAACTTGAAATCTCTGATCCAAACTGTACATTCTGCTTTGTTTTCTGATTTAATGTCTGTGAATCAATATCTAAAAACATTTTCTGCTATTTTGTGTACAAAGTTAGTGGAGATTGTCATATCTTTATTTGAATTAATTTTAGCATTAATCTGTTATTTTAGTATGATCCATTTCATTGCCCGTATACAACATAGACAACTGTGGCTGGATGCTTTACATTACATTTTTTGGCCAGAATAATCTATAAAAGCACCAGATTTTAATGCTGTAGTCTGTCTGTGTGTGACAGAGCCACCAAACAGATCTGTGCTGCTGTCACCTCTGTGATTTACTGATAGCTGATCTTATTAAATTACTATTGTATATAGATCCTGCATTACGCATAAAGTCTGAGCTGAGAGTAATAACATACAGACAGCTGACAGACAGGAGAGAGAGAGCGATGAGCAACAGAAGGAGATGGAGGCAGGTAAGGCCGACAGCATGACGCACAGAGCCAGATAGAGATGGAGAGAGGAAGACGTTTCTAACAGCTCACCGTAAATCAATACTCTTAATGTGAGTCATTTGTAGCAGGCTGCACAGATCCAGAGTCTCCACCCTGTTCCCCGCCATCGCCAGCTTGTCCAGGGCACAGAGGCGCTCCACCACTCCGGGGATGTGAGGGAAATCATTGAAGGAGAGTCCCAAGCTGCAGAGTTGCGCGAGGCTGCCCAGCTCATCCGGAAGAGAATCCAAACGATTTCCATCCAAACACAGTGTCTGTAAGCTGAGCAGATAACAGTCTATGAATGCACAGCCAAAAAGACTTGCTTTAAAAAAAAATATGGAAAATGATAACGTGGTTACTGCGATACTAAAAATGATATCATTAATATTTATTTGCATAGATATTTTTATTAAAATTAACAGATTTGAACTTTTTTTTTTTAACATTAATCACAATATAACAGAATATCTTTGGTTTATCCTTGTCCCAGACCTTTTATGTCCACACATTTTTGGCTATATAGCATATCTACAATGTCAAAGTTACAGTTATGCTGAAGAACTATAGTTTTTATATGAACCATTTTTCCAAATGCATAAATATTATTATTAATAAATGTTATTTTTTATTGAATACTGGTGTCTTTTTTCGCCAGATCTCCATTGCCATTTTGCGTCATGCCTAAAAATAACATTTTACCAGAATGCATAGCCTCACTGAATGTTACTTTAATATGTGAATGTTCATATTGTAAGTAAGGAAAATAAAATAAAATAAAATAAAATAAAATAAAATAAAATAAAATAAAATAAAATAATGGTTACTTTATTAAAGCAACATTATATGAGGGACCAATATTCTATAACAATATAAAATAGAATTAAGTATATTAGAATAAAATACATATATATACACATATAATACATACAATGGTTAATGTATTAAAATAACATTTTATGATAAATCAGAATAGAATAGAATAGAATAGAATAGAATAGAAATTCTAATGATGAATTTATTAAAGCAACATTGTATGACAGACCCAATATTCTATAGAAATAGCATAGAGTAGAATTGAATAGAATATACATATTATAATGGTTAATTTATTAGAATAACATTTTATGATAGATCAGGCATTCTAGAATAGAATAGAATAGAATAGAATAGAACAGAATAGAATAATGGTTAATTCATTAAAATACCATTATATTCTAATGGTTAATTTATTAAAGTAACATTATATGATAGATCAAGCATTCTATAATATAATATAATATAATATAACATAACATAACATAATAATGGTTCATTTATTAAAGCAACATTATATGATAGATCAATCATTCCATAATAGAATAGAATAGAATAGAATAGAATAGAATAGAATAGAATGGAATAGAATAGAACAGAATAATGGTTAATTCATTAAAATACCTTTATATTCTAATGGTTAATTTATTAAAGTAACATTGTATGATAGATCAATCATTCTATAATATAATATAATATAATATAATATAATATAATATAATATACTATAATATAATATAATATAATATAAAGCATTCTATAATAATGAGAGTACCCTGTTCATTCAGTAAGACTCCACCGCAGGCCTCTTTCATGTTCAGAGCACCTCATATGTATAAAGCTGAGCTGAGAGCAGTAAAACTAGGCTGATTTTTATGCTTGATTTAATCTGCGAGCGTAATATGCACGGCTGAACTTCATGCATTTCACTGGCTCATTTAGGTGAAAAAAAAAAAGCAGTTCATTTGACAGGCTCTTTGGTAGCGTACTTGAATATAGCTGACTGTAATTGCAGGAGCAGCGCTGCTATAAAGCACTGAATATTTTAAACACAATCATGCAAATCAAAGGATTATTTAGATCATAACCCATAATCACACTCATTATGTTGTGCAATGTTTTTCAAATGACCTACACGGCACATTTGTGCACTTCAAGCTGATTACATAAAGAAAGAGGTCACTTTGGCAAGAACAAAAAGGATCGGTCACTTGAAATTTATTTATACAGCAACAGTTAAAAACAAACAACAGTACATTATTTGCTAGCTACAGTTTAGCTAAACGAGCGGTCGCAGATAGAGTGTTGTGCATAGTAAGGTTGTGTCGTGTGGGCTGACCTCTGGAGGTTTTCGACGCGGGCCGGGACGGCACTGAGGCCGTTGCAGGACAGATAGAGCTCCGTCAGTGTCTGGATCTCACACAGCGACTCCGGGAAAACGCCCAGCCCATTGTGAGAAAGATTCAAGCTCCTCAGCTGGGCAAATCTGGGGAAGGATGCAGTGCTCTTAATGGACATGCTTATTTCCTGATGATATGACTCTATCATGAGAAATGGGACACTTATGCATAATGGATTTACAACAAATGCATTTAGAGTGCAAGTGAACATTTAGCAGAAGAAGCCTGACAAACTGTTTCTCTACATATATAAGAGCACCAATTAGAAAAAAAAAAAAAATCAGTATATAGCAAACACACAACCATACTGGATTTCAATCATTGTGTTTAATTTAATTTACTTATTTATTAATAATGATTGATTTTAATACATGAAATTTCTGTAAAGAAGTGTCCTGGAGACAAATTAAGAAATGAGATGCGTCGAATGGAGATGTTAAACAGTTTTGATCAAAATGTAGACAATATCTCTTCTGAGAGAGCATCTTTACTATCCCGTGGGGAGATTTTCTTACAGTAAATTTTGCAGGTGGAAAACATCAAACACTTTCTATAAATACGAAACATAAAAAATATATAAGTTATATGCCATAAAAAAAAAAGTCACCTCTACATCATCCTAAAATTCCAAAAGTAAAATACAAGGTAGAATATTTATGTAATATACCTTTCAAAAGCCATTGCTTATTTTTGAAATTAATACTTTTATTCAGAAAGGATGCATTAAATTAAGGAAGCCAGTTTCCACCACTGAATACAAAAGGTAATTGAGACTTATCTCACAATTCTAAATCTTTTTTCTCGCAATTTCAAGTTTACATCTTGCAATTCTTTTTCTCAGAATTGCGTGATTCAAACTCCCAATTCTGACTTTCTTCTCTGAGAATTGCAAGATATAAAATCACAATTCTGAGAATTATTTTTCTCAGAACTGCGAGTTTATTTCTCAGAGTTGCAAGTTCTGAGAATTGAGATATAAACTCATATTTGCAAGAAAAAAAAAAATTGAATTGAAGGTTTTTCTCACAATTCTGACATTATTTCTTGCTATTGTGAGTTTATATAATGCAATTCTGAGACAAAAGCCAGAATAATCCAAAAAAAAGTGAATTGTGAGATAAACACGTATTTGCAAGAAAAGTCACAATTGCGAGATATAAACTTGTATTTGCGTGAAAAAGTCAGAATTGAGGGTTTTTATCTCGCAATTCTGACATTATTTCTCGCAAATGCGAGTTTATATCGCAATTCTGAGAAAAAAAGAAAATCAGAATTGCAAGAAACAAAAAGAATTGCGAGATATGAACTTGTATTTGCAAGAAAAAAAGTCAGAACTGAAGGTTTTTAATCTCGCAATTCTGACATTATTTCTCACAGTTACGAGTTTATATCACGCAATTCTGAGAAAAAAGTCAGAATCGCGAGATATAAACTCGTATTTGCGAGAAAAAATTCAGAATCGAGGGTTTTTATCTTGCAATTCTGACATTATTTCTCGCAAATGCAGGTTTATATCAAGCAATTCTGAGAAAAGATATAAACTTGTATTTGCGAGAAAAAAGTCGGAAATGAGGGCTTTTATCTTGCAATTTTGACACTTATCTCGTAATTCTGACATTATTTCTCGCAATTGCGAGTTTATACCATGCAGTTCTCAAAAAAAAAAGTCAGAACTGCGAGATATAAACTCGTATTTGCAAAAAGGAAGTTGGAAATTAGGGTTTTAATCTCTTTAAAATTTTCTTGCAATTACGAGTTTATATAAGATTTCTGAGACAAAAGTCAGATTTATGAGGAAAAAAAGTCAGAACTGCAACATATAAATTCGTATTTACAAAAAAAATTTGGAAACAAAGGTTTTTAACCTCGCAATTCTGACATTATTTCTCACAAACAGTTTACATCACAATTCTGAGAAAAAAAGTCCAAATTTAGGGGTTTTATCTCGTAATTCTGACATTAATTCTCGCAATAGCGAGTTTATATCACGCAAAACAGAAAAACGTCAGAATTGCGAGATATAAACTCGATATAAACTATTTGTGAGAAAAAAAGTGTCAGAATTTAGGGGTTTTATCTTGTATTTCTGACATCACTTCTTGCAATTGCGAGTTTATATCACGCAGTTCTCAGAAAAAAGTCAGAATTGTGAGATATTTGCGAGAAAAAAAGTTATTATCTTGCAGTTCTGACATTATTTCTCACAACTGTGAGTTTATATCACGCAATTCTGAGAAGAAAAAGAATTGAGAGTGAGATTAAAAGTTATAATAACCTTTTCAATTTTTTATTCAGTGGTGGAAACTGGCTTCCATATTAAATTGATCAAAAGGGCAACAGTAAAGACATTTATAATGTTACGAAAGATTTTTTAAAAATCTGTTCTTTTGAACATTCTATTTATCAGAGTTACAGGAATACATTACACTTTAAAATGAAATAGAATTGAAATCAGATTTTGGAAAGACCCCATTTATTATCAATGCATATAAATAAATAAATACATCTTTCAGTCAAAAACTGCAAGTCTGATCCCTCAGAACAGTAAAAGCACACTTCTCCTCAACAACCAGCTTGTTTTTAAATCTCATTCATGTCTGTGGCACAAACAGTGTAGGATGAGCTGTGCTGAAGTTAAACACTGAGGGTTATGGCTTTGCTCAAATCTATAAATACGAGCAACAGAAACAGTGATGCCTTAGCAAAGAGCACTAATAAAATAACCACTTGCGGTATAAATAACTATTACTTCCAAAGTCTCTTGTTTCAAACCGAGTGACATCATCGCATGCCTGTCCTGGTCTCTCCTGCCTGATTTCCCACACTCCTGTTTCCGGTAACTGGCTCAACGGCCTTTGTATCCTTGTTACCACAGGCAAATGACGCTGTCAGACGGGGCTCTTCATGGACGGATGACTGCCAAAGAGCGCTCATCCAGCCCAGAGCGACCGCCTGACACCACAAACCCCTAAAATGACTACAGAACCAAGCCTGAACATGAGAGGCTGCAGCTACACACGACTGCCAGTCAATGATGTGGATGGGAGCAAAGGCAATGACACAGCCGTGGAGGTGGCAGCCTGACTCAGAACATATGCTGAGATCTCTAACACACACATACACACACACCACCATCATCATCAGCCCACGCATCCTGCACCGCCCACCACACACAGTTACTAAATATATGACACAGCTGAGACAAGCAGAGAGAGAGAGAGAGAGACATAGAGAGAGTGAGGGAGAGAGAGCTAGAGGGAGAAAAGACCAGAAAGGAGAGGCGTAAAGGAGAAAAGCTTTCTGAAGCAGTAACATGGCAGACAAGCTTCTTTCATGAGACAAAAACTGTTTCTTCTATTTCACCCCAAAATCAACAAATAAAATAAGATGCTAAATCTGGAAATAATGGCAATACTTGTGAATGGAATTTTTACTAAATTCATGTTTGCACATTTTAAAGTTATATAAATAAATAAATAAATAAATAAATAAATAAATAAATAAATAAATAAATAAATACACTTTTTAAAAAATCCTATAATATTATAGGGTAATATTTTTTAATATTTTAAAAAAAGCTTATACATTTATATTGCCAATTCTCTTTTTTAATTGTAGATTTAAGTTTTAGTAATATTGTGCTTTTGTCAGTTTCATTAGTTTTTTTTTAATATTCATTTTGCTTTATTTTTATTCTGGCTTTAATTTTAGTAGTGTTGAGTAACTAGTAGTGTTTAGTAGTTTTCTAGACGTCATCTTTTTTTTTTTTTTTTTTGTTAATATGTGTAACAATGTTAATTTGTTTCTGCATTTTTTACAAGGTTAAAATAAATGTTATTTATTTTTTAAATGGAATATTGCAGTGAAGTGTTGTTTTACTATCACTGATATACAGTACTGTTACAGTTTTTTAAATATTTTAAAATATTAATATTTTTTATTAAATATTTACACTTTAATTTCAAAGTGTCAATCTTTTTTATGTGCCATTCGTTAAAATATGTTAAATTGTTTAATTTCATTTATTAGTTTATCTTGTTTTAGTTACTTTAGTACTTTAAGATAAATAAAAAACAAAACCATTTTTTAAATATTTTTTATATTTTTATATTTCATTCCATAAAATTAATAAATGAAAAATAGTTTATATATATATATATATATATATATATATATATATATAATATATATATATATATATATATATATATATATATATATATATTTAGGCTTCCTGTACATTATATTTTTCTTGATTTTGGGGTGAAACATATCCTGGACATTTCTTTTGCATAAAGAGACACACGCGGCCTGTGTACTGCTGCGTCGTCATCTGATAATAAGCATACCGATTTAAACACTAATCATAGTTGATGATTAATGTGTAATAGCATCGTCCCTTATGTAGGTTCCTATTTAGTGCTGCTCTTATTGCTTGTGTTTGCACAGAAGCGGCTGTCATCGACATAAGTGCACGTACAGAATAAACAGCTCCTTTTACTGAGTCTGTGTGCACGGCAGCGCAGCGAGAGACCACATCCCGGTGGAAACAATAGCCTAAATATATGCAAGTTTGTGATTATGCAAAGAGCATTTAAGAAAGTTTTTTTTCCAAAGAACACCTAGCAGAAAAACATTAGCTCCGTTCCTTCCTAATAAGCTTGAGGACTGTATCTAAAGCTGAATTCACCTGTTGAAGTTGACGAGTCCTCCAGGGCTGTCCAGCCTCATGAAGTTGTGGCGCAGGTTGAGGTGTGTGACGTCCTGGCAGTAGAAGAGATACTCGGGCACTTCCTCCAGACTGTAGCAGGATAAATCCACCAGACTGATCGTTTGAGACACCACCTACAAAACACACACACCTCATCAACATCCCCACTCTTTACACATCCACATGATGCTATATGGCCAATATCAAA
Organism: Cirrhinus mrigala; assembly: GCA_036247105.1. Lineage (NCBI taxonomy): Eukaryota > Metazoa > Chordata > Actinopteri > Cypriniformes > Cyprinidae > Cirrhinus > Cirrhinus mrigala. Next base: position 5,518,698 of record CM070013.1, on the reverse strand, counting down.
ATAAGGTTAGGCATGACACAAAGCCTAATAATAGGAAAAAAAAAAAATAAATCAGTGTACTGCAAGGCTTTGGCTTGAATGGTTTATTGTTTGAATAAAATGGTGGAAAAAAGGTAAAAGACAATCAATGTTATGCAAATATTTATTTGTTTATTTAGTTTGTTAGATAGTTATTTAGCATATAGGTTATATAAACTGTTTTTTTCCGTGAGGTTTTACAGGGTTAATAAAAAATTGCTGAGGATCTCAGTGGTGACATCATCATTCAGGCACTGCAGTGGGAGCCAAACACAGATGAGTGAAATGAAGCACACTGTCATGACATCAGCGCGACGGTTAATCCACATGGACGGACTAATGCTAAGGGTCAATGATGTCATGGTAATATTTTGTGCTGAAATCTATTCATTAAAAAAATGAAGAAATAAAATGCAATTCATGCAGACATTTACTGGAATACAGCTCTTCTATGATGAACTTGCTTTTAATTTCTAAATTAAAATTAATTTTGGTTTTCTAGGACAAAGTCAAAATGTCAAAATGGATTATAATATAAGCAAGTCTTAATAAAAAGTTGTATAAGAGAAGCATGCAATACATAAGCAGTTTAGCGTAATTTTTATTTATTTTTTATTATTTATTAAAAAAAAAAAAAAGAGAGAGAGTCAAAGTAGTAAAGTATTTACTTTAAAATATCACTAATATTACCACAAACTCTAAAAATTCATGATATTTGTAAAAATAAGTCTCTTCTGCTCATCAAGCCTGCATTTATTTGATTTCTGAAGGATCATGTGACTGGAGAAATAATGCCAAAAATTCAGCTTTGAAATCACAGGAATAATTTACATTTTAAAGTATATTCAAATAGAAAACAGTTATTTTAAATAGTAAAAATATTTTTTAAATTTGACTGTTTTTGCTGTACAAATAAATGCAGGCTTGGTGAGCAAAAGAGAAAATAAGAGAAAAAAAAAAACATTAAACGTCTTACTGTTCAAAAGCTTTGACTGGTAGTATATATATATATATATATATATTAAAAAATAATACAAAAAAATCCTAATTTTCCAAATAAATTAAATTATAACTAAACATTAAATTTAAAAAAAAATTTTTTTTGTATTATTTATACTACTAAAATATTTATTAATATTTTGAATTAACTCTTATTTTTTATATTTCAGTTTACATTTTAGTTTAAGTAATTTTGTTAAGTGCTTATGAGATTTATTTACAACATATTCTATGTAGCTTTATTTTTACTTCTGTTTAGTTTAGTTGTTTTAGTACTACAACTTAAACGTGAAGTCATTCAAAAAGTTTGCGATCAATAAGATTTTTAATGTTTTTAAATAAGGTTCTTATGCTCATCAAGGGTGCTTTATTGTTAAATATTATTACAAATTAAAATAACAGTTTTCTATTTTAATATACTTTAAAATATACTAATTTATTCCTGTGATGTAAAGCTGAATTTTCAGCATCATTACTCCAGTCTTTAGTGTCACATGATCCTTCAGAAATCATTCTAAAAGGCTGATTTATTATCAATGTTGGAAACAGTTGTGCTGCTTTATATTTTTTTGGAACCGGTGATACTTTTTTAAGATTCTTTGATGAATATGAAGTTCAAAAGAACAGCATTTATTTGAAATCGTTACATAAAAATAATTTGTAACAATATACAATACCATTCAAAAGTTGTCGTAAGTTGCTAAATTTCCATTTTGAATAAATGCTGTTCTTTGTAACCTTTTTTTTCCCAAAGAATCCTAATAAAAGAATTACAGATTCCAAAAAATATTAAGCACACTGTTTCCAACACTGATAATAAATCAGCATATCAGAAATTTCTGAAGGATCATGTGACACTGAAGACTGGAATAATGATAGCTGAAAATTCAGTTTTGCATTATAAGAATAAATTATAATTTAAAATATATTCAAATAGAAAACCATTATTTTAAATTGTAATATTATTTCACAATATTACAGTTTTTTTCTATATTTTTGATCAAATAAATGCAGCCTTGGTGAGCATAAGAGACTTTAAAAAACGTCAAAAGTCTTACTGATCCCAAACTTTTAAACGGCAGTGTGTAATACTGTTGATTTTAGCATTATTTCAATTGACGAAAAGGATTTTTAATCGTTTCAGTGTTAGTTTTTGTCAGTGACTTGGAACGGATTGAAAGGTTCCTTTATAACTGAGTAAATCAGACCTCACAGCACAACGGCTGTAGCGGCGCACATTAAATACACACACACACACACTCACCACACAAACGCTCTCTTTCTCATTTATCATGCCACCTCAAACAGCCCTTTACCTCAGGATCACCCTCACACACAATTGTTCAGAATGCGTTTTGCATTATTCAGGACGGTTCTGGTATAGGGGAGCTCGCTGTGCTCTCCAGAGATGGTCAGACCTCATTAGACTCCAGAGACGCAGACGGAGTTTGGAATGCCAATTAATTAGGTGATTAAGACAAATGAGGACCAACAGAGCACAGAGAAACCAAACACAAAAGCAAACATACAAGTGCAGGACAATAAATGTGTGTGTTCAAAACACAAATGAAAACACAGACAGCTGTTTCAGCAAAGCTGTTCACTGCGGGCGGTGGGTACGGCGCGTCCCTCCGAACGGAAAATACAAACACGTACGGTCTGTGAGGGGTTTTTTATTGAAAAATTGAAGGAAGAGAAAACACAGATCGGCTGCTGAATCACTGTGGGTTTGCTAATGAAATCTTAATGCTTGTCTAGATTAGATAAAGCACAATCACTCACTTTAGAAGCCTGCCGATGCCAGCGCTGGTAGTCGGCCAGCGTGTCAAAGTTAACGTAGTAGGTCTGGGCCTGCGGTCCGGCCGAGCTGAACATCAGACAGTGCTGCCTCCGCTTCACCTCCTCCACCTGAGCCAAGAAAGCAGGATGTCACACATCAATGGTTTGTAATGGAGACACTACATGCTTTGAGAAAATGCCAAGAAACTTGGTAAAATGTTCACCAAAATCTGTAAATCCAGCAATTAGTTCTTCTTCAGAAACACTCATCCTATCTATAAAACATTTAGTACATATTTGTTTAGAATAATTTTGGACTGTTTTAGCTTGTAAACGGTGCTTGATCTGTGCATATTTCTTTCCTGATTCAGACGAGACAACTTTTTCCAATGGAGAAAGCAATCTTATGGACAGAGGACTTGTATTTTAGCCGGAGGCAATGGTTAGAAGTTAAAAACATCTTAATGATGGATCTGTTTCTTACAAACATTCAGCTTTTTGTTTCTCAAGATGTTAACTGATGGACGGGAGTCATACTTGTGGATTATTGTGATGTTTTTATCAGCTGTTTGGACTCATTCTGACGGCACCCATTCACTGCAGTGGATCCATTGGTGAGCAAGTGACGTAATGCTAATAGACACTTGCTTTTTATGTTTTTTTTTTTTTTCCAGGTTTCTTTGATGAATAGAAAGTTCAGAAGAACAGCATTTATCTAAAATAGAAATATTTTGTAACATTATAAATATCTTTATCGTCACTTTTGATCAAGAGTATCCTGAATTTTTTTATGCATTTTAAATATTAATAATAATAATATAGAATGATTTCTGAAGGACACTGAAGACTGGAGTAATGATGCTGAAAATTTAGCTTTACATTAGATTACATTTTGAAATATATTCAAATAGAAAGCATACATTCCAAATAGAATACATTTCAAATAGTAAAATTTCAAAAAGTAAAATATAGTAAAAAATAGTAAATAAATAAATAGTAAAAAATTTCAAATAGTAAAATATTTCACAATATTCCTGTTTTTTTTTTGTTTGTTTGTTTGTTTGTTTGTTTGTTTGTTTTTTTGGATTAAATACATTTAATTTGCCTTCGAGCATAAGAGACTTTAAAAGTTTTTTCTATTTTAACATACTTTAAAATCTAATTTATTTATTTGATGCAAAACTGAATTTTCATCATCATTACTCCAGTATTCAGTGTCACATGATCCTGCAGAAATCATTCTAATATGCTGATTTATTATACATTTTTGAAACCTATGATACATTTTTCAGGATTCTTTGATGAACAAAATGTTAAAAAAGCATTTGTTTAAAATACAAATCTTTTCTAACATCTAAAGTCTTTACTATCAATTTTTATCAATTTAACATCTTTGGTGAATCAAAGTATTAATTTCTTTTAGGAAAAAGAAAAAAAAAAGTACTGACATCAAACTTTTGAATGGTGACACTAACAACTGGAGTAATGATGCTGAAAATTCAGCTTTGCATCACAGAAATTACATTTTAAATTGTATTAAAATAGTAAACCATTTTTTTTTAATTGCAATAATATTTCACATTATTACTGTTTTTTTCTGTATTTTTGATCAAATAAAAAGCACGCTTGCATAACAAACCTTACTGATCCCAAACTTTTGAACGACAGTGTACATTACAATTAAATTACAATTAAGAACACTACTTTTTAAAACTAATAGTTTCTCTACTGCTCAGTAAAATCCTGCTTTGGATGATTTAAAAAATATATTTTTTTTAAATTAGCAAATTAATGCAAATGCTTTAACAAAAACACATTTCTGCTCGTAAACCCTCTGGGCTGCTCGACTGCTTTTACTGTAAATTGAAGCTGAAATGATTCTAAACTGAAAGTATTGTGTGGTAATTGACAGCATGCCATGCATACTGTCCAGAGACGTTTGGTTGAAAACAACCCAGAATGTTCCTTTAACACACGCTGGAGAGAAAGGACTCCCTCTCTGCCCTCCTCATTCATTCACAGCTGTGTTGATGCATCTGCTCTCTGTTATCTGTTCCTGGAGCCCGGAGTGTATGTGAGTGTGTATGTGGGCGTCTGTGGACCCCTACCTTCCCGCCAACCAGGGGTAGAATGTGCATTTTGCCGGTCAGGCTGTCCTTGACAGAGGCCACGATGAGACTAGTCCCGCAGAGAATGACCTGCCGCTCGGCCCATTTATGGAGCTGCGTCTTTCCCTTCCTGACGCTGAACACACCCTTCAGAAGAGTGCGCTCCTGCTGGTCTGCGTTCACCGGTTTCTCTGTGCAAACACACATGAATATATGTCAGAATTCTGACAGAATTTATCAAACTAAACGATCCTACAATGCAAAGGTGTTGTTAGAAAGTTTTGATGTAGAGGTCAGTGGGTCTAAAGTATCCTTTTTAAAGCATTTTTTTAAAACACATGTGACAAGTTCTTAGCAATGCACACTTTGTGTTCATGTTGGTTTTGTATAGTTTTGGAAAACTTTTCAACCAAAGTTTCATGAAAAGTTTCAATTTAATGACTCTAAAATTGTCATGTGGAGCAAACCATCAAGTCAAATAAAAACTTTTTTTAAATACTTTTTAAAATGACTAAAGGATGCTTAAAATACTAAAACACTGGTAACACTTTACAATAAGCTCTCTTTAGCTAACATTAGTTAACTGCTTTTGTTAACATGAACTAACAATGCAAAAATACTGCTAAAGCTTTTATTAATCTTAGCTGATATTAATTAAAACATTTACTAACACATTATTAAATACAAAACAATAACACTTTACAATAAGGTGTCATTTGTTAACATTAATGTATTAACTAATATGAAAGAACAATAAACAATACATTTAACACACTATTTATTAACCTTTGTTAATGTTGGTAAATAAAAATACAGTCGTTCATTGTTTGTTCATGTTAGTTCACCATGCATTAACTAACATTAACAAACACAACCTGTGATTTTAATAATGCATTAGTAAATGCTGAAATTAACATTAAGATTAATAAATGCTGTAGAAGTATTATTCATTCTCAGTTCATGTTAACTAATGTGGTTAACTTATGTTAACTAATGAACCTTAGTGTAAAGTGTTACCATAAAAACATTAATAAAAATTGTTTTAAAAATCTGCTAGCATCTGCTATTTAATGGAAGCGAGTTAACATTAACTAACATTGAACAGTTAATGGACGTTAAAATAAATACTGTAATGAATGTATTGCTCATTGATAGTTAATGTTAGTTAATACAATAACTAATGTTATCTAATGTATCCTTATTGTAAGTGTTACCAAAATACTTAAAATTATTGAGTATTGTTAAGTATGTTAAGTAAAATTATTAAAAGTACTATTCATTTTATGAATTATTATGTTTTGGAGAGTCACACCACATTATATTTGATAACCTAAACTAACCCTTAACTAACCAATAGTACAAAGGATAAATTCTATCATATTTTAAGAGACTTGAGAATCTAACTGTCAAGAGGTGTTTGGTTTTTTGTTGTTGTTGTTGTCGTCTTGGTTGCACTACATTGATTCTCCTTAAAAATGTTTACAAAAAAAAAAGATAAATAATAATAAAAAAAAATAAATAAATAAAAGATTATGCCAAACTACATAATAAAGATTAATATAATATATGATAAGAAGTATTTGTTCTTTTAATATTTTTCATATTTTTTTCCCATTAAGAGATGTATCACACTCACTCACACTCTCAAAAAAAAAAAATAAATAAATATTTTTTTTTTCCAAATCATGCAAAACATTCTCAAAATAGAAGTACTGTATGTATGAACTGTACTTTTTAAATACATTAATATTTACAAAATAAATGTGTGCTGTCACTGATCCTTTTTTCCATGGAGAGGAGAAATAATTCATTTTTAATTCAGCAGAAAGTGGAGTAGATCTATTTAGGTATAAATTTTATATATACATTTTTATATTATATTTTTTGTAATATGTATTTTTAACAGCCCTGGCATGTGACATCACATTATGTTGCTCATTTACAATACAGGCAATGTGGTTATTATTAACTAAAACTAACTCTAATATCATTTACGGAAACTGAAATAAAGCCAAAATGAAATAAAACAGAAATTAGATAAATACTTAAACATTAGAAATGTTGCTTAGGCAACTAACTGGAATAAGCAGAAGTAATAAAATTCTTAAAAATAAAACAAATATAAATAAAAGCTTTTATTTTCATTTTAATAATATAATGTAATAGCATACAAATTATACTAAAATAACACACACTGGTTTTGAAGTGTCTGAAGTAATTTGCATACTAGTGTATGGAGCTGACAGAGCTTCCTAAGGAATAACTGTCTGTACATCATGCACAGATTGATGTGCTAATGAAGTCCATATGTAGTGTGAAGTGTGAGCTCACGGTGGGACGTGGAAGACGGGTGAATAGGGCTGCCAGTAAACTATGTCACATGTATCGGTCAGCTCTTAGTAATCCACACACACACACACACACACACACCCTCCATGAGCAGCAGCAAGTATGGAGTAGAAACAGATAGTAATGTCATACATCAGATCCAGCTCAATCATTAACCAATATAGCTTGTAACTGTAGATCAGCTCAACAGCAGGAAAAATTTTCAGTGCATTACAAACAAGATGCATTATGCAACAGTTAATTGTTCTTAACTAATCATATTATATCTTGCATTCAGTGGAAACTTTACCAAACTTTGGAATTAATAGTGAAGTATGTAATATTTTGGATGTTAAAAGAGATGCATGGAGCGGCTGTAAGTCAAGCATGCATAGGTTGACCTCGTGAAGAGTGTAAACGCTCCGACACTGTGCTGCTTTCAAAACGCTGCTCGGTTTGTTTGAGTTGTCCGACGTGTCAAATTCTGACTCGAGCGCTGGTGTAAGTTTGGGTGGGAACGCCTGCACTAAACCACTTAAAGAAGGAACTATACTATTAATGCATACTGTGCACACTGTGCATTGTGTAAGTCCTGTGAAAAACAGTATGGGAATGTATTCCACATGCTTAAACATTTCAAATGATTCAAAGTTTTGTGTAAAAAAAAAAAAACTATTAGTCTTAACTATTGGAAAAGTTTATATAATGGTAAATCTGCTACATACACTACAATTCAATTCAGTTAAATTTATCTTATCAAGTTTATTTGGCTACCACTTTTCACAATGCATGTTTTTATACTGCTGTTTCACAGCAGCTTAAAAGAAAATGTTTGTTTAAATGTTACACTAGACTATTTTGGTAATATTTTAATATTTTAAATCATTACATAATGTTTTTATAATTAAAATAGCATTATAAAAATTGTAAACATGTAACTTTGTCAACATAAAAATCAGTCAACAATGACAGTGATACAGTAAAATCATTTAATGAAGGACTCTCTAGATTAATTTATTTTAGTATTATTTATACACTATTATAGTATTTTATTAACATTTTAAATTAGATTTTAATTTTTAGATTTTACATTTTAAGTTAAAATTGTAGTTTTAAGTTGTAATAATATTTATAAGTTTCATGCATTTGTATTACTTTTTCTATATATTTCTATATTGCTTTATTTTATTTATTTCATTTTTTATATTTTTAAGGGTGTTTTACTTTACATTTCACAGAATTCTTTTTTAAAACATATTTTTACATATTAATTACGTTTGCTTATGGAGGACCAAACCTTCAGAAATAAAATAAAATAAAATAAAATAAAATAAAATAAAATAAAATAAAATAAAATAAAATAAAATAAAATAACCTGATGACACAAATATAGATAAATTGTAATAAAATTTAATCCTGCATTTATTACTTTTTTCCTTTATGTATTATTTTCTGTATTTCTTTTGTCTTTTTAACCTTTATTTATTCTTTCATTTATAGTTTATATTTATTTATTCATTTATTTATGTATTTATTCATGCATTTTTTATTTTAAACATTTATTTATTACCATTTAATATTTATATTTTAACTAAATTCCTCATTTAGTGGAAAAAAAACACCACAAATTGTGACTGTATTTTTCATCTTGCTTTAAACATTTTAAAATTATAGTCTGCTTATTGTATCAGCCAGAATTTTAATGTTGCTGCATCCCTATAAAAATGTTTTAGTAAAAAAATATGCATTTTAAACTAAAAATGTCCTTGTTAATTTAGGGGGTGGTGGTCATAATTATATATATTTTTATATTTATTCCCATTTAATATTATATTTGAACTAAATTCCTCAATTAGTGAAAAAAAACACCATTATTTTACACTAAATTGTGACTGTATTTTTCATTTTGCTTTAAACATTTTAAATTATAGTCTTGTATTGTATCCGCCAGAATTTTTATTTAATTTTAATTTTTAATTGCTGCATCCCTATAAAAATGTTTTAGTAAAACATATGCATTTTAAACTAAAAATTTCCTTGTTAATTTAGTGGGGGAAAAATATGTCATGATTATTTTACACTAGATTCTGACTGTATTTTACATTTACAACATGATTAAGATTCCTTTTAAAAAAAAACAAACAAACAAAAAAAAACACTCTTTTTCCAAAGCAAATACATAAATAAATGGTTATTAAATTTGATCAAAAGCTTGGAATAAATACTGATATATCATTTCCAGCTCACCACCTTGTCCTCACATGCACTGACAATGGCACTAAATGAGCACAACGTCACCAAACCCATTTTCATCCAACATCCAAGAAAAGCACAAGCCTGTCTAGTCAGCAGAGATCTGACCACACGTCTCTGCTCATTCTGCTGCATGGCCACCTCAATGAGTCATGGGAATCAGTGACACGAGAGCTCATCACACACCAATGCCAAAGTGCTGACGCCAAATGAAACACACCACAAAACACACACCACACAAACCAACCAATAACCTTCAGCCCAGCCCAGGCCTGTGGGAGAAGACATTGGAGGACCAACACAAGATCCAGCCCAAAAGAGGAAACTCACAATGGATTCATTCAGTAATAGGGTCACTGCTTGGAGATGGACAGCCAAAATTGCTAACTACAAATACCTAAGTATTAAGAGAAAAGACAGCTGATTGTGGCTGGGACAAATCCAGACTTTAAAAACCGGTTTGTGGGCAAATCATGCTTTCGAATGACTGCAAAGAACAAAAGTGAAGACTGAAGTAGTAGCTTACTCTTTCTAGGGTAAATCTGTGTAATATGTGAACACATCCATCACTCACAGCAAATCTCAAAGAAATGTACATATATATATGTATATATGTGTGTGTGTGTGTGTGTGTGTGTGTGTGTGTGTATATATACATATGTATGTATGCAAAAAAATAATTCAATTCAATAAAGAAAAAATTCTTTTTTTTTTTTCATTTTGCAGTCTGAACAGTGCTGTTATTGATTACTGAAAATAAAACTAAATTAAAAATAATTAATTACTTACTATATAACAATATTAACTGAATTTAAATAATTAATTTAAATTTATTTTGAAACTAGAAAAAAAAAACTCTAATTAATTTAAATGAAGCCAAAATAAAATAAATGAATATTAAAAACATCTCATATTTATATTTATACTTATTTTATTTCAGTTAGTCTCCAATTCTATGGAAGCCCATTTCCATCACTGAATAAAACAAAAAATGGTAATTGTGATTTTCTCACAATTATGCCTTTTTTTCTCCGAATTGTGAGATATGAACATAATTTCAAGTTAGAAAGTCAAAATAGCTTGACCAACTCAATTCACTGATATTTTTCTATACCTGTAAATAAAGGAAAATAATTACACTGTGCAAGCAATTTCATGGATTACTTGATGAATATAACAAAAACAGTAAGGTACAGAGTTCACTGACTATTTATACATTTATTGGATTTAACTAGGAAAAAGTGAAGCTAAAAGTTTTGTAAGATCATCTCACTGCTACTGCAGTTATATTCTATTCATTGGCACTCACTAGGTGTGTTTACATGAAGCATTGTAATCGGTTTTACAAGTCCAATCCGAATGAAAATGCTCCACATAAACACCTCAATTGGAAAAAAAAATGCTCAAACCGAATGAAACCGTAATCAGTTTGAGAGGGGTGGGATAAAAAACCTTTCTATAAACTGAACAAAATTAAAATTCTGCCATGTAAACACGTTTAACAGATTACTTACATTTTCATCTAAGGGAACACACCCCTAAAACAGCACTTTTTAGACCCGCCCCAAAAATGACACTTTTCAACAAGTTATAATAAACTATCTGTATTGTATTTGGATCTGAAACTTTACAGGCACATTCAGGAGATCTTTTTACAAAATTAATATTACATCTTGTAAAAGGGGGCATAATAGGTGCCCTTTAATACTGCTGCATCCCCAAATATATATAAAAAGTATTAGTAAAAATGTAAATACTTAAAATTGCATATAATTAAAGAGGTATTTATATTTTTAATTTATATTTGTATTTATTATAATTTTTATAGAATTGATATTATATATAAATAAAAATATTTTGTACATATTTATCTCAAATATATAGAGTAATTTGTGTGTTTTTATATATACATAATAATTACACACAGTACACACACATATATTAGGCAAACTCAAACTTTTATTTTGTATGTGATTAATCTCAATTAATCGCTTGCCAGGCCTAATATATATATATATATATATATATATATATATATATATATATATATATATATATATATATATATATATTTTTTTTTTTTTTGTTTTATTTTGTTAGCTGTTTTTTTTTTTGTTTTTACTTCATATCAAAATAACCTCATATATATACACATATATAAATTGCTTATGTTTAGCCTCTTTTAAATATCAAAACCACACATTCTGTTAATCAAAATGGCCCAGAATGCACCTGACCCAGAAGACCCTGTATGTGGAGTGTTGCTGTTGCTTGACTGTTGCTATAAAAACAGTAGAACATGGAAATCCAAAGCAGATGGGTTAATATGAACATACTTCACCCGAAAATAATTGTAACAACATCTGTACTCCTATTATTCAACCGAAGGTGCCAGAAATCACATGACCTCTGACACACAAGTGACTGTACAAAGATGAGTCTATCCTAGCGTGCTAAAACACAGTGAGCTCAGCTGTATGACATCTTAGCGAGCAATCTGGAAAAACACGGACCGAGACTGAAACTGTACAAGCCACAAGACCGCAGAAACGAAATACACTTTCCTTTTGAATCTCCGCTAATAGAACAACATTGTGACTGAGCGATAATGCACTGAGATACATTAGAGGCCAATGCGGTACGCTTTCGTTGTGGTAAACAAGCCAGCGCTCAATTACACGGCGGAATCCTCCGTAATTGCAGGAGAAGAGTCTGTCTGAGAGCAGATGAAAGCCTTCGGTAGTGGAGGACGTCTAAATGTCCGCCAGAAGTGAATCTTCAGCTGTAAAGTGACTGCCAGACAGCAAAGATGCGGCTCACCCACACTAGAAAAGCCCCCGGTGAACCAATTTATCCTAGTCTATAACCTTCATGCCTCCAGCAGATATTACACTTGATGATGCTGTAACTAGTCCTGCCAGGAGAGAAAGAGTGACAGAGAGCCATGAAACCCTTCATTTCAGCACGGTCTGTTTGCACTACAGTTTTGAGACGCTCCGCCAAGTGTAAATGCATCTGCTCGTTCAGGACATATCTGCAAACTTTAGTCCTCCAAACGGAAAACTTCCTGAATCCAGAGAAAAAGTAGCACATACACAGGAAAAAACAAAACAAAAAAAAACTATTTCCACTCAGAAATGTATAGTCAATTTCACAAACAATTACAAATAAACTGAAATTTTAAACTTGAAATTTTAAAGCATAATGACTGAAACAATAAGTCAATAATCTTTGTTTTATTTACAATTTTAAGATTTCTTTTTAGTTTTTAAGACTTGAAAAAGTAAAACATACACCAATACACCAAAATCACTTTTTACACTTTAACAGCTGTTAACTTTCGCACCACAACTGTATACCAATTTAGCTGCCGCTTTTAGTCCGTTTTAAAAACCACATCAAGCGCACAATTTCACTATCTGTCATCAGCATTATTAAGGAAGTTATATTTGCATGTAACACAGGAGTTGCGCTTTAGATTTATATATAGCCTACATATCTAGATATGGAAACAGAATGTGGAAACATAATCAGATAGTAATACAAACAATGACTCTGTTGACCTAAACCATAATGTACAAAGTAATTCATAATTTGTAAGCTCATAATACAATGACCAAACACACAGATTTTATACTATATTATACAACAGTTCTTTCTAGTCTTCAAATCTGATTGGCTGAGAGGAGTGTGATATTCCAGTAAACTGTTTCACTGTTTGCATCACAGTTTATTTTGTATCACTGGTTGTTTTGCTTGCGCTATTTGGTGGACACACAAATTCACTATAATTTTATAAATAATACTGTTTTTGTGTCATGGAATGTAGTTTTAAGAGTTTTATAGGTGAGAATGTACTTGTTTAGACTTAAAATATGCAGTTTTTTTTTTATAAAGATAACGTCTATTTGAAAGTACTTTGCATAAATGAGGGTTTTTAAAGACACTCCGTAGTCGTTTCTTATGTATTTACTAGGGCTGTAATTGAGCATTATTTTGGTAATCGAGTAATCTGACGATTAATCTATTAATAGAGCAATCGGATAATTAGAATATATATTTATGGTGGTAATAAAAAATAAAACTTAGTGAACAATAGCCTTTAAACTGACTTAAAATACATATATGACAGCAACAAGGCAATAATAATTAGTTCAAATAAAGTATTAAAAGCAGTTGAATTGAACAAATCTGTTAAAATACATTATGCATTATAAACAGTAGAGCTAATGTATATTATGCATTATAACAAACACCTGCAGAGGGCGTCAATGGCCTGACAATATTTTTTACACTTTACAGCGGGATCTAATCCGTATTCAATATTGACTCAACAACATTTATTTCAAATGTCCACTTAATCTTTTTAATATTTGGCCATTTCTTTATGATAGAAAAGCAACAGCTACTGTAATTTCTTGAATATGTGGATATCAAAACGTGTAAACTTTACCTTACAAATCTGATGAAATAATGCATGTTGCAATCCCAGATGAATGTTATAATAAACCCAAACTCTCAACAACATGCAGAGATGGAGTTTGAGATGCTCCACACATGTAAATGATAACAGTTTGTGTAGCAGCATTTACTGTGAACGAAGCTGCTCTGACACGCACGTACATAACCTACACACGTGTAAATAATTAAAGTGCATACGTTAAACCTACATTGCATAGATTTATTTAATTGAATCATAGTGTTTGCAAATTGTTAAAAGCATCATGCTTTATTATGATTTTTACATTTTTGATATGTGGAATGCACAACCTCAGGTATTTTGCCGATTACTTGACACAGGCAAAACGCAATCAAGGTTTTTTTTTTGAGGAATCACTGCAGCCCTAGTATTTACACACTCATGACTTTTAAACAACAAACTCCAGTCGTGCCAACTGCTACTCGTGTCATATTGCTCATTTTTATTATAATATCTTATATAATATTATATTACATATTAAGCTTTATTATATATGAGCATTATCACACAGGTAGTCATGCGATATGGCTGTATATCGGCACAAATCTAGGTAATCGCAGCGTGCCGATATACAGCTATATCGCATGACTACCTGTGTGATACTGCATTTATATAACAGTTCCACGGCACGAGTGTGTAAATACATAAGAAACAACAACGGAGTGTCTTTAAAAGCCCTCTTTTGTGCAGAACTACTTTTTTCCGCCAAGGATTCAAGTCACAGTTTGACAGTTGAACAGCTGAGCCCAAGCCTCCGGTACTAATTCAAAAACGTCACTTTAGAACTAGTAACAAAGGAACGTTGAGTTGCTTCATTGAAAGCTTATTGTATTGATAATTGTATTATGTGAAGTAGAGTATTATGCGAGAGATGGACTGAGCGAGTGTGATTACATGAATCTGATACAGCATTCATTCTTCAGATCAATCTCATATTCACAATAAAACATTAGTTTGAATGAGGAAAGCGATATCTTTGTCGTACTGTTCTTTCATCTGTTAGGGGTGATTTCCAATGACAGCGCTGCTGAGTGCATTTGTTGGATGCGTCTTACAAGCTTTTGTTAAAAGTAAAAAATAACTTCTGTTTGAGTATTTTTCAATATAAAAGTTTTTACTGCTAACTCGTAAAAACAGCTTCTTGTCACCATCTAATGGCGGAACAATGTAACTAAAATCACCATCACAAACATACATAAACACTGTTCCCAATGTTAAATACTGCTATTATTTATATAAAATATTATTTATTGAATAATAATATTTAATAGACAACAACAGCAGCCATCATAAAAGTTGCTAGGCAATTCAATCAAAAGTACAAAAGGCAGTGCTCTGATATACAGCATTTAAGTAATAAATATAACATGACGAGATTTGCCCTAGGTCAAAACTATTTGCTCTGGAACAAATAATACATTAATGAGATAAAAGACTGCCTGTTAGATTTGCCCAAAACGAATAATATCTCATGTTTAACCACTAAAGAAACATCAAAGTCAGCAGTAAATTCCAGAAGATCTGGCCGAGGTGACTCACTCTCGGCGAGTTCATGCGCGCTGAACAGCTGCTGATGCCCTGGAGCTCACATCTATAAAAATGATGGAGCAAATTTCCAAATATTCTTTATCTTTCTTAACAAACCACATATATGAAGTCCAAACAAGTACAATCTTGCCTAAAAAAAAAAAAAAAAAAAAAAAAACTCTTAAAACTACATTCCGTGACACAAAACCATGATTTGGGTGTCCGCCATGACACTAACTGTGAGAAATACTGCAAGCGCAGTGATACAAAAAGTGCTGTTGGACACTAATATCACACTCTTATCGGCCAATCAGATTTGAGGACCAGAAAGAACTGTTGTGTATAATAATATAATATAATATAGTATAATATAATATAATAAGATTCACATATGAGTGGTCTGATCTGTTACAGATTTACAGTAAGGACTAATGGCATTTGTCAGTGTCAAATCGCAGTCTCAGTTCACTTCTCCACAAATCTGGTAACTCTCTAACTGTGTAAAATATGCTTGTTACACAAGTTTGTAAAAATGTCTGTCATTTATGGCTAGCATGACACAAGTGCCTTAAAGGAACACTCCACTTTTTTTTTTTTTTTTTAAATAGGCTCATTTTCCAACTCCCCTAGAGTTATACAGATGTGTTTTACCGTTTTTGAATCCATTCAGCCGATCGCCGGGTCTGGCGGTAGCACTTTTAGCATAGCTTAGCATAAATCATTGAATCCGATTAGACCATTAGCATCTCACTATAAAATGACTAAAGAGTTTAGATATTTTTCCTATTTAAAACTTGACTCTTCTGTAGTTGCATCATGTACTAAGACTGGCGGAAAATGAAAAGTTGTGATTTTATAGGCCGATATGGCTAGGAACTATACTCTCATTCCGGCGTAACAATGAAGGAATTTTGCTGCCGTCCTATGGGTGCAGCAGGTGCAATGATATTATGCAGCCGTCGACTCTGCCCGCTGCAACTCTGCATCTACACAAACTTAGTGCCGGTCACTTTCAGGCACTGCGTAAAAAGTTTTAAATAGGAAAAATATCGAAACTCTTTAGTCATTTTATAGTGAGATGCTAATGGTCTAATCGGATTCAATGATTTATGCTAAGCTATGCTAAAAGTGCTACCGCAAGACCTGGAGATCAGCTGAATGGATTCAAAAACGGTAAAACACATCTGTATAACTCTAGGGGAGTTGGAAAAAGAACCCATTTTCAAAAAAAGTGGAGTGTTCCTTTAACTACTTTGTACTTTCAAACCATGAAAATTATTATTTGCAAACAATACTTCTGATTGGCTTATGAATAAAGCTGGAGGGTACTGCTGACATACGTGTTGAAATCACAATTTTGTTAATATTTTAAATTGGAAAGTTTATTGTCGTTTTTGTCACTTAATTAATTTTGTTTTTCTTTTTTAGACTAAAATAAAAACATTGGTTTGTGCTATTATTGTCTTTCCATTATGTGCAACAGGACCATATTTATGACTTTAAAAAAAAAAGTATTTTATTGCAAACATGACACCAGGACACAAAACACAACTCCTGCTCTCAAACCATGTGAATTATTATTCGCAACAAATACTTCTGATTGGCTGCGAAAGCGCCGGCCTCACAAATAATCAAGTGTGAATCTGACACATTCACATCACAGTCACTTGATAAATTTCAGCTGATAGGAAGTCTAAAATTACATCTAAAACTACATAAAAAACAAATCACTTAACCCTTAAAATAAAATATAATATGTGCTATTATTGTCGTCCATTATGTACAAAACCTAAAAAAATCATGTTTTGTAACCTAAATGAAGAAAATCAATCTTTAACTCACTTTCTCAGTGAAAAATTCTGACAAAAAAAAAAAAACACCCTTCACTGAGGTTCAGCGTGGACCGGCTTCAAAGAGTTTGGCCTCCATCAAAGAACAAAGTCTTGAAATGATCAGACTCCTGCAGAGTTCAGAAATAACATCCCCCGTATTGAGCAAAGATGAATAGGTGCGCTTGTTTAACCCGTGTAACATTGCATAGACTGAGCCGGCTCGCGGGGGGACCAGTAGGGGCGGAAGTGCAGGTTTACTCAGAACTCTGTGTGAAGCCCCGGTAATAATAAACATATACTGTAACACTGACAGACTTTTTGAGGCAGTTTCATCAGGACAGAGAAGAAAATGAATACTGACCCTGTTTGAGCAGAAAAGCAGAGTGGGCTTGAATGTGAAGACTCAAACTAATAGTAAAAATGTCAAGGGTAAAGACTGAGAAATGCCTTCCTGAGGGAACTCAAAGCCCCATGACCGCTCTAGTTATGAATAATGGGACACATCCACATCTTTTTTCCCCTTTCTAGGAGTTAACCAGCTATTTTATGCCATGACGCAATTCATGCAACTGACAAACATGACAAATGTTAGCAGCCATTACTGTAAACATTAATGTGTCATGTTAAAAATACATGTGTTAACACTGGTAGGTGTTGCTGTTACTTCCTATTTCCTCTAATGCGTTCAATTTCAATACATTAATTCACCGCAAATGGCTGATCTCAATAAAGAGAGAACAGATACATTCACTACATTATTAACAAGCACATTTGTTGCCAAATGGGTTATACGCCTTATCCGATTTGCCTAACTAACAAAAAGTGCATATTGTACTATCATAATAGGTTTTCACACATTATTAGTACATTCAATATAATATAATAATATGCGGTATATGCACTTAACTCTGAAAGATTTTCATTTTGCTTTATTAAAGCAACAAAACGGCAATCATGACATAAAAAAGTAACAGTTTAATTTCAATTACTTTTTAAGGAAAGGAGTCTTCTTAATTTTTATTCCATCAAATGTCTCCACCTATCAAACCAACATCAAACTAAATGCCAGAAGATTTTTTTTTTGCTGTTAACAACAAAAAAATCCTTTTTTTTGTCTATCTTTTGTTCATCTTTAACTATCTATAATCTATTATCAATCTATAAACCATCGATAAACTATTGTTTTTGTTAACTGAAATAAAGCTGAATAAATAAATAAAACATGTAAAAAATGAATAAGTTCAAGCACTAAAGCTAAAAATTAAATATAAATAAATTAAAGCTAAATATTACATTTATTAAAGCTAAAAGTAAATTAGATGAGTAAAGTTTGTGAACGAACTTTAAAGTTTGCTTGAAAATGCCTTGCAGTTGTAAACCTTGAAACTTTAAAGTTCAGATTAGATAGATGTTGATAGCATGATTAACATGTTGCTAGCATGTTTCAGCATGATTAACATGTTAGCATGTTTCTAGCATGATTAGCATGTTTTTAACATGTTTTAGTATGTTAGGATGTTTCTAACATGATAAACATGTTGCTAGCATGCTTCTAGCATGAAAAGCAAGTTGCTAACATAAATTAACATAGTAGTGCAATGTCAGCATGTTAGTATAATTTAACATGATATTAACATGTTACTAACATGTTGCATGTTTCTAAAATGATTACCATGTTAATCATGTTAGAAACATGCTAACAACATGTTACTAGCACAATAGTAGCAGGAAATTAACGATTAACACAATTAACATGTTATTAGCATGATTAACATATTGTTAACATGTTTTAAAATGATTCACATGTTGCTGGCATGTTTTCAACATAAGCATATTGCTAGCATGTTTCTAGCATGATTAACGTGTTGCTAACATGTTTGTAACATAATTAGCATATTTCTAGCTTGTTTCTAGCATGATTATTTAGCATGATTAACGTGCTGTCAGCATGTTTTTAACACGATTATCATATTGTTAGCATGTTTCTAGCATGATTAACGTGTTGCTAACATGTTTGTAACATAATTAGCATATTTCTAGCTTGTTTCTAGCATGATTATTTAGCATGATTAACGTGCTGTCAGCATGTTTTTAACACGATTATCATATTGTTAGCATGTTTCTAACATGATAATTATGTTGCAGGAATGTTTTTAGCATGATTAACGTGTTGCTAACATGTCTTTAGCATGATTAGCATATTTTTAACATGTTTCTAACATATTAACATGTCACTGGCATGTTTTTAGCATAATTAGCGAGTGGCTAGTATGTTTTTAACATGAATATCATCTTGTTAGCATGTTTCTAACATGATTAATATGTTGCGCTCATGTTTTTAGCAAGGTTAGCATATTGTCAGCATGTTTCTAGCATGATTAACGTTGCGCTCATGCTTTTAGCATGATTAGTGCATTGCTAGCATGTTTTAGCAAGATTTGCACGTTGCTAACATGATTTAGTTGTTTTCTTGCATAGTCATTAAGCTTTGCTAGTGATAGACAGCTTAAACACCAAGCTTGTAAGTCTTGTATATCCAAAATTTTCGTATACGTTTTTCAAATTTGTTAAAGTTCGTCAAGCACAGAATGTCATGGTGGCTCTAAATAGTCAAAACACCTCTTAAAATGCTTGCTATGGATGCGAAAGACGTGAAAACGTTTTTTTTTTTTTTTATGACAGACGTACGTTTTAGAGGCAAATGTGAATGACACAACGTGAGGTATTTATTATTTTAATGTGCAAAAATTTTGTTTTTTTTCCAAGCCAACTTAATAAAAGCTAAAGAAATTTAAAAGAAAAAAAAGGAGCAAAAACAAACAAAAAGGCAATGCACATAAAATTAAGCTAAAATTAAAATGAAAACTAAACATATAAAAGAAGCTTATTCAAAATATTACCAAGTAATATAAATACAGTTTTGTTCACCCATAGTATTGATTATTTTTGTTCAAAAGCAAATCACTCTGATAATTTCCACTTTAATAGTAATAATAATATCTTGATATCAAAATCCCAAAGTGCCACAGTATTATGTTGTGATACCATCACTGTAACACAGAACTACTGCAGGAAAAGCCTGAGCGTACAAACATTATGGGATCTGTTGTGCACAAATCCTCCCACATCTTCTCCTGCTTATGCAGATACAATAAAGAATCTATAAGACTCCTATACGTGGATGACGTGGAGTTTCAGAGAACAGTTATTGAGATGACAAACCCTGAGTTTCACATCTGTGATTTGAATATAATTACTCTCAAGTTCCTGTCGCCTTGCCAGACGTCTTCAGATTCCCAACCACATCTCTCGATTTACAGATCATAGCTGTTTTATTCACCTGAATATTTTCTATTTTAAATAAATGTCAAAATTTGATTCAGCAAAACACTGAATACGTCTGCATGCCCTCCAGACAGGTTTCTCTGCACTTCCCCCTGAAAAGGTAAGGCTCCTCACAGATCAATACCTCATTAGTGGCTAAATCCAGCACCGCAGATGATTTATTTTTGCAAAGCCACAGCAACAGCCAGTGGATTCCATTTCAAGAGAGTAAAAAAAGGAGTAACGACTGCACAGAAACACCCAAGCATGCAGGACCAGTCCAGACCTCAGGGCCTGTTTTTGCCTTCAGTGTCTCTTGAGTCAGCATGTAGTGATGTTCACTCCCTTAGATTGTTCCATGACCACAGCAGGATTTCTTAAACGAGGGAGAGACTGAGGAAACTGACTAATGTGTTTTGAGGGAAAACATACTGTAATCAAATACTCTATAAATAAGCTCTTCTGAAGAATTTTAAGAACATCTGCACAAGAATACAGTTTAAAGGCGAAAAATATCATTTTTGAGTTTGAATTTATTTTCAAGATTGATATCAAGCAACTTTCTGAACTCAAAACTCTCTCCACAGTCAAAAAAAGACCATCTATTGAAACTAAGCAGCAGTAACAAACACAAGAAACCTGAGCGTTAACATATGACTTCATATGACTTCATTTACAGGTCAAAAACTGGTGGCGGTCCAGTCATAGTGAAGTAATAAGAATGAAGTAGTGCAGATATTAGTATCTAATGAGCAAGGGCCGAGCATTGGGACAGATTTCACAATTCGATTAGATCAGATGCTGATTCATTCAGAAATATTTCTCTCGACTAATGCTGTGAACTGTATAGGGAATCCTGTCAGTTGGTACTATAATATTAAAGGTTAAATTTAACAACCAAAACTATTAACTTCAACAGCTGATCAGTGTAAAAAAAAAAATAAATAAAATAAATAAATTAAAACTTAAGTTCAGTTGCTGCCTTAAATTTTTAAGAATAATCAACTTTAAGTAATTTCAACTTCAATTACATTAGACCTACTTAAAAAAAAATCTAATTTCAAATGACTTATATAAAATGTAAATTCCTCAACTCTGTTTTGATGAGGTAATATAAAAACATAAGTTGCCATGACTTACCGATTTTTTTTTACGGTGTATAAACACTCGAGTTACATACAGACATTTAAAATGCAAATTTATTTTACCTTTCCAATGAAGTCATTATGTCTCCACTTCCAATATGGTGATGAAATATAAACATTTAAACGTGTTTGTCATAACTCATTTCGGGACATATTTATTTAAACACACATTTCGGCATCATTAATAGGTAAAATACAAATAATTTTTTCATATAAATAATTTGACAAAATCTCCTCTAGAGTTCTTTTTTTTTCTAGTTAACTAACAAGTTATGAACATTGCATGACTTTTATGAGGAAAATGTAGCATTTTGTGACCCAAGCTGTTGAAACGCGAATACATGAGAGATGATTTCAGTAAGTTGAACTTTATGTTTCAACATACCTTCTGATGTTCATTCATTCTTGTTTATTTTGTACTATAACTAGTAGTAAAGAAGAAGAAATGATTGGTTCACCTGCTGCTTAAACTGAGGCGCTACAGCCATCTGTCACACTACAATAAAAACCATTAAAACCACATTCATTGTTTGACATTTGTGATAAAACTGACAGAATTTGAAATCTGAGACTTTTTCTTATTGTAAGTAACAAAGCACAAAGCTTACTGCGATTACTGAAAAGGATGTGCATTACAAATAATGTTTAGTGACATTTTTTTTGCAAATCAACTAAAAGAATATATATATATATATATATATATATATATATATATATATATATATATATATATATATATATATATATATATATATATATATATACAGGGGTTGGACAATGAAACTGAAACACCTGGTTTTAGATCACAATTAGTATGATATTGGGCCTCCTTTTGCAGCTAATACAACATCATTTCATCGTGGGAGTGACAAATACAAGTCCTGCAAAGCAGCCAGAGGGATTTTGAGCCATTTTCCTCTTGCAGAACAGTGGCCAGGTCACTATGTGATGCTGATGTGGGAAAACGTTTCCTGACTCGCTCCTCCAAAACACCCCAAAGTGGCTCAATAATATTCAGATCTGGTGACTATGCAGGCCATGGGAGATGTTCAACTTAATTTTCATGTTCATTAAACCAGTCTGTCACCAGTCTTGCTGTGTGTATTGGTGCATTATTATCCTGATACATTATATATATATATATATATATATATATATATATATATATATATATATATATATATATATATATATATATATATATATAATAATTGGTTTGTTAAAATGAAGATCGATTAAAACAAGAAGATTTCTCAACACATTCATGACAATTCGCAACTAATTTTAGGGCTGTACACTAATGATTATTTTGGTAATCGAGTAATCGGTTGATTATTCTGACGATTAATCAAGTAATTAGATTAGAATTCTTTTTTTTATACATATATAACAGCAATGAGGCTAATAATTAGTTCAAATAAAGTATTAAACAGGAATACATGAGAGATGATATCAGTAAGTTTCAACATGTTCATCTTTCAACAGTTCACCTACTGCTTGAACTGAGGCGCTACAGCCATCTGTTATGCTACAATAAAAAGCATTAAAACCACATTCATTGTTTGATGTTTGTGATAAAACTGACAGAATTTGAAATCTGAGACTTTTATTGTAAGTAACAAAGCACAACGCTTAATGCATTATTGAATAGGATGTGCATTACAAATAATGTTTAGTGACATTTTGTTTGCACATCAACTAAAAAAAAAGTTATACTGGTTTGTTAAAATGAAGACTGACTAAAACAAGGAGATATTTCAACACTCTCATGACAATTTCTAACTATTTTTAGGGCTGTCACTAACAATTATTTTGGTAGTTGAGTAGTTGGTCGATTATTTTAACGATTAACTGAGTAAATGGATTTGTTTTTTTTGTAGTAATAAAAATAGACCTAAATTAGTTCAAATAGAGCATCAAAAGCAAGTAATAATATGGTTTTATTGAACATAAAAATCCATAATGTACAGACAATAGAACTAATGTACATTTTGCATTATAACAAATGACTGCAGACTGCCAACGGCCTGGCGATTGTTTTTACACTTTACTGCTAAATCTAATCCTTGTTTAATATTGACTCAACAACATTTAATTAAAATGACCACTTAAGCTTTAATATTTGGCCATTTCTTTACAATGGAAATTCTACAGCCAGTCAATTCTTGAATATGTAAAGATCAAAACCTGTAAACTCAAAGCCAGGGTTTAAACTTTTATGTTTTTATGTTTTAAATCATGATGAACAGTTAGCATACTAAGAAAGATATTGATGTATTCTCCTGTGTTTGCATAGCTTTATAAATGATTTACCTTACAAATATGATGAAATGGCGCACGTTGCATTACTGAATGAACATTATGATAAACAAACTCACAACAACATGCAGAGATGGAGTTTGAGACGCTCCACAGTCCACACGTGTAAATGATAACAGTTTGTGTGGAGCAGCATTTACTGTGAACTGAGCCGCTCTGAGACGTACCACGTAACCTACGCACATGTAAATAATTAAGTGCATATATTAAACCTGCATTATATTTATTTAATTGAATTGTAGCGTTTATGAATTCACAATGGCATTATGATTTATGTTTTCTAAATGGGCCTTGGAAAACAGTCTAATAATGCATTTCAAGGATTCTTGTCTGTTCAATGCACTTCCAGTATTTTGCTGGTTACTCGACAAAATGCAGTTAGGGTCCTATGATTTCAGCGATGCGGAAAACGTGGACGGAATCGCAGAATCCAGTCATTAAACGGAATTTACAGGGGAATTTGTCAAAATTTGGATGAGTTAATCAAAAGTAGGTCATTACACTTAAATCAAAATTGCGATCTGGACTAATATTTGTAATTTTTAAGCCACAAAATTACTATTTAAATATAAATTCTGCGTGTCTCTGTGTTAACGAATGGTGCAGATGCGTGATTTTGTTTACTACTCGTATTGAAGCGTGCATAACCCTTGCAGTGATATTAGCGCCTGCCATCTCACTTAATGAGGACATAAATACATGAACAACATCTCCAGAACTGCTCTTTGTGAGCATTTTACAGTTTTATTTTAGCAGAACTATCGTCATATATACACACAGAAATTTTACAGATATTCACTGCAACCAGTCAAAATAAAAAGTTCAGTTTAACTTGAAGATATTGTGGCAGGAATACATTACTATTGTTCAGCAGAATGTACGTAATACTACTACTAATACTACTAAAATTATTTGAAATAATTCCTTTGTTTTTAAGGAATAATTATATATTTCTTTAATGTTTTAATAATAGTAAACCATTCATTTGCCAAAAAATAAAATGTTTAATTTTCATAAATTAAATGATAAATGAAATTAATGCTTTATGCCTTTATTTTATAACCAGAAAAATGCAAATACACAACACAGAATTTCTGAGAAAGAGACACATTTTACAAGGCTATTGTAAGAATAAATGAAATTTGTTATCATACACTCAAAAAATTAGACATGCTAGAACACAGAATTTGGTAACAGTAAATCATAAGGTTGGCATTTTATAATAAAACATTTTATAGGGTCCTAAACATGTAAACTGATGTTAAATTGTTTAAGTTTCATGATTTGAATTAATGAGACATGCATTTTGATTAATAAAATTTAAATGTAACCATTAAAAAGGAGTCCAGAAAAAAAAAAAAAAAAAAAAAAAAAAAAAAAACGGAATCCAGAAAAAATTTAAATGGTAAAAAAAAATAAAAAAA
The DNA here is from genome assembly GCA_036247105.1 of Cirrhinus mrigala. Classification (NCBI taxonomy): domain Eukaryota; kingdom Metazoa; phylum Chordata; class Actinopteri; order Cypriniformes; family Cyprinidae; genus Cirrhinus; species Cirrhinus mrigala. The sequence continues at coordinate 5,493,162 of CM070013.1, read as the reverse complement.
ATCAAATGGATTCCATTGGGCCCTATGCAATCGAGGATTTAAAACAAAAAAAAACAAACAAACAAAAAAAAACAGGAGTACTTCAATTGAATCAAGGAATCATGACAGCCCTAACTATTTTACATTTGTGGATAATTCATAAGATCTTACTTATCCGTTTTTCATCTGACGCCCCACTGATGGTTATGTTTAGGGATGTTTCCAAAGTAATCAATTTGTACAGAATAATGTAAAATCATAACGCCTTAGTTATGTTTTCTCTGGAGACTGGGGTGGATATTTTCCACCCAGCCCTACTCTCTTAAAAATAAACTGTATGGCTCCACAAAGAACTTTTAACATCAATAAAACCATGCAAAAGGATATTCACACTACATATCATATAAAATGTTCTTCAAGCTAAGAAAAAAATGGTTCTTTGATGGAACCCCAAATGGTTCTTCTACAGCATTGCTGCAAAAAACCTCTTTGGAAGCTTTCCTTTGATCAACTTTTGTCCACATTATAAGAGAAAAGGTGTCTTTCACTCTGAAGTCCACTCACTGAGTGTTTGTCCGTAGCTCCTCACACACTTTAAGCTGGTTCTGGCTTTGGCTCTGGACGTGTGTTTTTCCCACAAGTTAACAAAACAAGCGGCCAAATCTCACAGGGTCTGGCCAGCATCTAAGCCACCGGCCTGAACTCACTGCAAGGACAGCAATCTCTCTCGCCCTCTTTTGCTTGCTCTATCTTGGCAAAATTGAGTCCAAAAGTGCAGCAACCACTCAACTGTTTTTGCCTTTATCTAGCTAACAAACACCATTCCTGTAATAAAATACTACCCAGAAACTGAGGCACAGCTTTAAAATTTATGACATCATCTACCATAATACATTTTACAACATCATAGATAAAAAGTGACATCACATGATCAAAACTGAAACTGTTTATAGCTAGAAGCTTACACTACTATTAACTCATCATACTATTAAATCATAACAGATTCCAGGATACGTTAAAAATATCAACAACATTGCTGTAATATTGTTTTTAGTAGCTGTACTGTACCTTGAACCGTCTGCTGGGAACAATTACACAATAACACACCTTACAAAGATAAAAACCCAGCGTTCACCATGGCAGAGTTCACAAACGCACACACACTCATTTGTTGTCAACATCAACAAACTAGCATCTATTTGATGTTGTTGGCTAAACAAAGAGATAAAATGAACATTTATGACCCTTTTATGAAACCGGTAAGGCTGGATTACGACTGACACCCCAAACTCACTCCGCTCTGCATCTTTGTCTGTCATCTTACATGGCATACAAACAAACAGAAACACAAAAGGTTTCCCCCATGCTGCGACTCTCATCTGTTTTTTTTTTTTGTTGTTTTTTTTGCACTCACACCATTTATTCTGGTACAGAACATGATGCAAATCATATTTAACACAATGGCCACTTCAATTACATGCATTGTAATTGCACACTTTGTGGTGAAAAGATACACTTAAGCATACTTTGAAAAAGAGTACTTATTATTGAAATTGTACATTTTAAAAGTGACATATCATGGAAATCTGACTTTTTCCATGTTTAAAGGAGAACTCCACTTCCAGAACGACAAATAATTTACTCCCCCCTTGTCTTTCTTTCTTCAGTAAATGAGTAATCTTTAAGTACACTAAAGTGGTCTTTCATTTTATTTTATTAATATAATATTACCTGCAAGTACAGTTTCAAAAAAAAAAAAAAAATACTTTTAAGATTTGAAGTACACTACAACTGTACATTTAACACAATAAAACAGTTTTTAACAAGTGATTCTTCTTGATAGCATGACAAAATATAAAATAAAATTAAGTAAACCTTTTAAATTGACATTACAAAATACATTTTAAAAAATGTTATGTATTAAAAAACATCATGAATGTCTGCTCTCTTTAAGAACACTTAAGTGGCCTTTCATTTGATTAATATATTTTATTATCTGTAAGCTTTTATGTATGTATGTAAGTATGTATGTACACACACACACACATACATAATTAATTGACCGTTTGAAACTTGTATGTCAAATTGTAGCTCACTTAAAACAAATTAAAAGTAGCACTGACTAACATTTTTTAAAAGTGCTCTTAAGTGTG
>CM070013.1:5286030-5486030 GCA_036247105.1 Cirrhinus mrigala | reverse complement strand
CTAAAAGCCCAAAATCTAAAACTTGACAGGTGCATGAAAAAAACGTGTGTTTTTGCCTGCAGTGTCTCCCCTTAAGTGTGTCTGTGTGTGTAATTACAGAGAAAATAATAGCAAATTGCAACAGCAGTTTTTTTGATTCATTACTCAGGTTGTCTTTCTTGACAGAAATGGCTAGCAAAAAAGTGATGGTATTACCATGGTTCTCTGTATATGATACTACAGTAATACCTTGTTTTGGACATGCCATGGTATCATTTAATACCACAGTATTACCTCCCGACACAACTGCATTGTAGTACTTTGTTGGAAGGAGGAAAAACACATTTTGCTGATGCTTTTTTCAGTCTGGCCCTGCAATCTCAAACAGCCAATCACATCATCAGGAAGAGGTTTGTACATGATGGATGCAGGAACAAAAGCGTAATTGGCATCCTTTGTGTGACAGAAGAGAAAGAACTAGAATCAGACACACTGAGTTGACACACACTGATGCCTGACTCGAGAAAAAGCCCATTATTCATTCCACAGCTGTCAGGAGAGAATAGGGAAAAGGGATTGTATACGAAAACACAGATTTGCACTCGTGCAATAGCATTCGACTATAACCTGTCGCACTGAGAGCGGCAGGCAGAAGCGATGCGCGAGCTTCTCTCTCGAGCGGATACGACACAACAGCTCTGGTGGACTCAAAGAGTTTGCTCTGGAAAGCCAGCGAACTGTTCACAGAGCTCTGGGATTTTGGCCCCGGTCAATAGAGCTGACAGGGCTGAAAGCGGCCTCCCACGGCCCACAACTCACCACTGTAGAAGCGGATCATGCAGCTGAGGTCTGAGTTGGCGGCTTCCTGCTGGACACGGAGCGGGTCTTCGTAGCCCATAGCGGTCAGGTAGTCATAGACCATCTGAAGAGGACGCTCGGAGGGGTCCAGCCTCCTGCAAACAGAAGGAGACTGGAATCAGAGCTGAGAACAAACTGAAAGACAGTGCTGTAAAACATAAACAAATGACAAATACACTTCAGGCACTGATGTCATACACAACCTGGGTCTGGACTCACAAAACACTGTAAAGAAATAGTTCACTCAAAAATTAAATTTGATGAAAATGTACTTAGAACTTAGAACAGTTTGTTCATCAGAACAGATTTAGAGAAATGTAACATTACATCACTGGCTGACCAATGGATACTCTGCAGTGAATGGGTGCTGTCAGAATGAGAGACAAAACAGCTGATAAAAACATCACAGTAATCCACAAGTAATCCACACAAATTCAGTACATTAATTGACCTCTTGGGAAGCGGAAAGCTGCGTGTTTCCATCATTAAGATTATGTTTCCATCAACAAATCCGTCATTAAGAGTCCTATCCATAATATTGTTTTCTCCAGTGAAAAAGTCATCTTGTCTGAATCAGGAGAGAAATACACACAGATTGAGCACCATTTGTAAGCGAAAACAGTCTAAAAAACAAATATGTGGGTGGATGTTGATTTGAGAGGACAACAGAGGATGGACTTTTTCACTAGAGGAAGCGTTATTATGGATTATGGAGTCATATTTTGGCCAGATGTGACAGTTTAAAGTTAAAACACCTTGATGATGGATTTGTTTCTTACAAACACGCAGCTTTTTGCTTCTCAAGATATTCACCGATGAACTGGAGTGGTGTGGATTACTTGTGGATTATTGTGATGTTTTTATCAGCTGTATTGGACTCTCTGACGGCACCCATTCACTGTAGAGGATCCTTGGTGAGCAAGTGACGTAATGCTACATTTCTTCAAATCTGTTCAGAAACAAACTCATCTACATCTTAGATAAGCTGAGGGTGAGTACATTTTCAGCAATCTTTTATTTTCAGGTGAACTATATCTTTAAGAAATATCTAAATATCTTAACCTTTAAAGACCAAGAACATTTTTGAAGCACCTGACGCACCTGTACTTTTCTTTGTTTTTTAGACCTATTCTAACAGTCAGCATCAAGTGCCATATACATTACAAACAGGAGAACTCAAAGCTTCTGTCTAGGTCAGGGGTGTCAAACTCAGTTCCTGGAGGGCCGCAGCCTGCAAAGTTTTGTTCCAACCTTGTTCCAACACACACACTATGCAGTTTTCAATTAAGCATGAAGGACTTGATTAGTTGGATCAGGTGTGTTTAATTAGGGTTGCATGTAAACCCTGCAGGGCTGTGGCCCTCCAGGACCGGAGTTTGACACCCCTGGTCTAGGTAATTTAAAGTCCCAATTTTCCTTTTGTTTTCTCTAAGATTGAATGAATTTCCAGAATCTTAAGAAAAACACAAGCAACAAATGGCTGTTTTTTTACCGTGTACTCAAACAAAAACTCCTCAAATTTGGAGTTTCTTTAAAAAGTTGTATTTAGGTGTTTTACACTTCTAAATAAAATTGTCTACATATAACATTTCCCAAGCAAGTTACAGCCATTTATTACAATATTATTATAGGCGCTTTTCAGTGAAAAACAGGTCTATTTAGTTTATTGACAATATAGATGTGTCCAAAAACGTTTAGGAAGCAAAGCAACAATAGAAACTAGAAGGTGACCGATGTATCGGTTTTGCCGATTAATCGGCATCGATAGTTGATTGGCGGAACTATTGGTTATCGGCAAAAATCTATGCCGACAGTTTTTTCAGGGTTGGGTCCGTTGCTGGAGTGGTTGAAAAGGTCGTCATTATACAGCAAAGTCCCTATCCACAAGTTTCGGGGGGCGCTACTGTAAAAAAAGAACCTGGATACAACTTCCAGTGAGGCGGCGGACGTAGTATACCAATGGTATTTTGTGTGCTAATTAGCGAAGAGGCTAACTGTTTTTGGACCATTGTTTACTATGTAAAAATGCACACTTTTATGAGAGATGTCATTACGTTCTTATGGACAACATATGCTTTTCTAATTTGTGTTCCCACATCATTAGCAAGTTTGGATCGCTAAATCTTGAATGACTGTCAACTAGCGAAATGACATTTGAACCGATCAGAGCTTGTGTTAAAGGGCATGCCAGATGAAGCCTCGATTCGAGGCTTGTTAACGTAGAAATCCCTTTCGCAGAAGCCTCACTTTCTGTCCAGTCATGTGCGCGATTCACTTTGCGTGTCCTAATGTTCGACCCCCAGATCTTACTTTGCCAGTACATTTTCATTGGGACCTATTTAATAATTACATTTTTAAATACCCAGTCATACAAGTAATATGAAGAACACAAATTATTTCAGAAAATTAAATATGCCATGTGCAATTAATATATGTGTACATTATTCTTCTATTACATCATATTGATATTCGTACTGCCATTTAATGGCACTGCTCAATGGGTAAATTAATTTATCAGAGTCAGAAATTCAACAAACAAACACACACACGGTTAGGCTCTTATTTGTGCATATAACAAGGATCGATCTTTGGAAATTGTGGTGAATGATTCTTCCGACGGAGCTTCACAGGCTTTTGGCTGCTTTATTTTTTTACTAACCACCAGATCGCGCTGTTTTCGACACTCTCGAAGCTTTGAATCTTTTCCCGAAACAGTCAGAGGAAAGTCTCGGTGCTTCACGAGGCTTCATTTGCCCGTCACTCCTGTCAACTGTTGAATGAATGAGTGTCACGCCCCGCTTGTTTCCTTTGAACCGGAAGACGCTCACACTTTTGACGCAAGGCCTCATGGGGCGTAGGAAACGTGTGGATAGTCTTTGTTATACAGCACGAGAGCGGCCTCTAGTGGCGGAAATCACTGACAGCACGTGCCGTTTGTTTAGACACGTGACACTGTGCGCTGCACAGAGCGGGACAATTCAAAGGCGGATTTAAAACATCGACAACGAAACGGTGTGTACAGTATATTGTAGTGCATGTTTTCATGTCATTACTAAGCGATGAATTTGTTGAGCAGATGCTGCATTAGTGGAGAAAGGACAGCAGTATACTTTTGGCTGTTTGGTGATTAAGTCTTGTTGACCGCCGCTTGAATTAAACGCGACGCGTCCAGTGTGTGTGATACCGGAGAGCTGTGAGTTCTTCTAGACGCGGCGCTGCATTTTTGCCCGTTGTGTGACTAACGTATTTTTATATTTTGATTAGATAACCACAAATGTTCTAGAATAGAAGCAGTTAAATTGTGAAAGTACACAATATCCATATGTATGCAATTTCAATACTGTGGGGCCTTTGTGTAGATACTTAAAGCTGGCCATCTTTAGCTTAATTCTTGATGTAATGGTAACACTTTACAATACGAGTCCATTTGTAACATTAAGATTGATAAAAGCTGTAGAATAGAAGTATTGTTCCTTGTTAGAGTGTGTTAATTTCAGCATTTAATGATAAATTTTAAATTTTTTAGTTGTTTTTGTTAACATTAATGAACAATGAACTAACTGTAATGATCAATATATAATTAATATTAATATTTTTATTCATTTACAAAGTATGGTTCAGTAGGCTACTTTTTTTTTTAAATAGTAGAGCACTATTTATTTTCCGTTCGGTATCCAATTTAAAAACTATCGGTCGATTAATTGGTATCGGCCAGTGTGGTCCAACCTAGTTATCGGTATCGGTAAAATCCAATATCAGTCGACCTCTAGTAGAAACAGCGTTATATAATAACAAACCAGTAAAAAAGTGACTTTTTTCAGATAAATATATTCTTAATCTGAGTATGAACAACAAACAAAAACAGTGTAGCAAGTAGTGAAAACAACTGCACAAATTGTCTTGTGCAACAAAAATACAGTGCAAATGATTTACAAACGACACACAAAATGAGAGTGAAATATACCGAGTGCAACAGAAAAAAAATAGTGCAAATGATCTTTACAAACTATATAATAAGAAGTTACATGATATAACAACCAAATGGATCAATCCGCTGGCTGTACTCTGCATCGGAATCGATTTTACTGGGGCATCGCCTAGTGACGCGAAGAGCTAAATCCCAGTGCTTTATCTGATATGTACTGCTGTTTCATTCTTGCTTTTGGTTTGCGTCATGTCAAAGGGCTCTGTCGTGTGTTTTTCTGTGCTTTTTCAAAGAGTGCTGTCGTGCAAATGTGTTATTTTGCTTTTGTTTTCATGCACTCACACCACTCTTTACTGTCACTTTGCGTTAATTCAGATTTCCAAAGAAACATGCTAATTTCAAAAGAAATTTGGTGGTTTAAAAGACCAAAACCTATGTTTATTGGTTGAATAGATGAGGTTTGTTTACATTTAAGGTTTGCTGTGCTTGTTTGTAGAGCTGCACAATTATTATTATTATTATTATTATTATTGTTATTATTATTATTATTAATAGTAGTAGTAAATAAATTACTAATTACTAATTAATTATTTAAATAATTCATAAAAATGACTTAAAAATAAGACATTGTATTGTTTGCTGTATAATAAATAAATCATTATTTAAAATTACTATTATTATTATTAATACTAAAAATAAAATTAATTAATTAACAGACAATTGAAATTTTGCTGTATAATAAAAATGAGTATTTAAAAAAAAAGTATTACTGTTACTAATAGTAGTAAGTTATTAATAAATTAAATGTATTAATAAAATAGATACAAATATAAAAATTACTAAATGTAAAAAAAAAATGTATTGTGCTGTGCTAGTTTTAGGGTTGCACATTTATTATTATTAATGCTATTATTATTATTATTATTATTATTATAAATACATTTATTAATTAAATAACACATAAAAATATATTTAAAAAAATCCAAATATCAATGAAACATGACACATTTTTGTATTTAGATAAGTATTTAAATAATAATAATAATAATAATAATAATAATAATAATAATAATAAATACATTCTAAATAATAGATAATTGTAATTTAGCTATAATTAAGAAAAAAAAACAGATAATTGTAATTTTGCTTGCTCCAAAATAATAATAAAAAAAACTTGTTTTTATTTAGTAATTTTTATATTTTATTATGCATCATTTAATTAATAAATGTATTTAGTTTTTGTATTAATATAGTTATTATAATAATTATTATTATAATAATAAATACATGTATTAATTAAATAACATAAAAATATTTTAAAAATTCCAAATATCAATAAAAAAAAACAAAAAATACGACACATTTTTGTAATCTGGCTGTAAAAAAACAAAACAAAACAACAACAGTATTTAAGATTATATATATATATATATATGTGTGTGTATTATTATTATTAATCAATAATAGTAGTACTACTAAAAATAAATAAATTCTAAATAATAGATGATTGTAATTTAGCTGTACTTAAGGGAAAAAAAAAAAAAAAAGATAATCGTAATTTTGCTTACTTTGTTCTCCAAAAACTTTTGTTTTTATTTAGTAATTTTTATGTATCTTTATTTATTTATTTTTTTTTTTATTAACATAGCATTATTATTATTATTTTTAACAGCACAATTTTTCAAAAAAGATCATTCTGTATGATTTATGAGCTTGTTTTTTCATGGGGAACAAAAAAAAAATGTATTTAATTTTTTTAAAAATTTACTGGTACTTAAATTTTGTCAAAATTTACTGGTACTTTACTATACTTGTGGGGACATTTGGTTCCCATAATGTATTTATACACAAACAATAAGACATCTTTTTTTGTCAATTTTCCTGGAGAGAAAGTGTAATTTTATCTAGATGAATGTAGATAAACTTTAAGCTTTAAAACCCCATTCTTAATAAGGTTTTCATAACAGTTATTCTCAACAAATATGGACAAACTGGTACACTTTATGGGAAATTACATGTAAAAGGTTTCACAGACAGTAATCAAGTACAATCAAGTTGCCAGCATGAAAACATGGGCCTACACACGACCCTGTGCAAGTATCCCATCTCTTAACAAGCGTGACAACACACAGGTGTTTCGATTTAAGATCAGACTCTGTCCTAACATCCTCCGGCAGTGCCTCTCCCTCAGAGTTGGGTGTTTTCCCAGCACGCCAGACAGATAATATATCCCAATCCACAGGGATCACGTCTCGTCCAACTCAATATCTCAACATTCATTAAAGCGCTGAAGCAAAAGAACACCGAGCTCATGACGTCTGACAATATTCCCTTTAAACAAAGCAAATAATCAGTGTGCCGATCTGACTCGATGATCCGTTCGTGACGTGACGGCATCCTGCGTTTTATTAAAACTGTCCGCCCTCATAATCGTCCACCTTGCGTGGCGCCGCCGCCTTTCTCTCCCTGATTAAATCGTCATCTCATTCCATCGCTCTAATCCTGTTAACGGATCCTCGCGGCGCTCTGAAGCAGATAGGCCGGCGAACGCTGCAATCTGTGACCCACAGCCTGGCACTACCAGAATGCAGCTGCTCTGACCCACATGCTCACATGCAGACCTGTCAGGTGTCCTTGTGTTAAAGCGGAGCAGGGGGCGGCCGCACCGCAGCTTCCCAGCAGAAGCCCAATTCAGCAGACGGAGAGTTGCAGTAGGGCTGCGTGATTTTGGGGGGAAATCTAATTGCAATTTTTCCAATAAAATTCCAATTGCAATTTAAAGTTTGATGTGCTAGTTTTTAGGGCTGTACAATTATTATTATTATTATTATTATTATTGCTATTATTATTTTAAATACATTTATTAATTAAATAACACATAAAAATATAAAAATTACCAAATAAAATAAAAACTAAGACACATTTTTGTAATTTTTCTGTAAAATAAGAAACCGTATGAGATTATTATTATTATTATTATTATTATTATTATTAATACTAAAAATAAATAAATCCAAAATAATAGATAATTGTAATTGTGCTGTACTTCAGGAAAAAAAATAATAGATAATAGATTTAATAGATTTAATAATAACATTATTTTATTAATACTAAAATAAATGAAAAAGAAATATTATTGTAATTTTGCTGTATAATAAAAATGTGTTTAAAAAAACAATTATTACTGTTAGTAGCAGTAGTAAAAATTAATAAATAAAAACTTTTATTTCTTTGTAAAATAATAATAATAATAATTATTATTATTATTATTATTATTATCATTATTCAAAATACATTAATTAAATAATACATCAAAATATAAAATGTACTAAAACAAAAACAAATAAAAAACAGTATTTAAAATATTATTATTGTTGTTCGTTGTTTTTTTGTTCTTGTTGTTATAATACTAAAAATAAATATATCCAAAATAGATAATTGTAATTTTGCTGTACTTACAGAAAAAAAAGAACATAATAGATAACTGTAATTTTGCTTACTTCAAAATAATAGTAAAACAAAAAAAACAGTAATTAATAATAATAATAATAATAATAATAATAAATTATGTAAACAACACATTACTTTATTAAAATAAAATTTAGTAAAATAAATACAAAGAAATATATATATATATTTTTTGCTGTATAATAAAAATGAGTGTTTAATAAATAAATAAATAAAAATATAAAACGTACTAAATAGAAACAAAAGATTTTTTCTCTGCAAAATAATAATAATAATAATAATACATATTTAATTTTAAAAATGAAAAAAAAAAAATATAACAATTACTAAAAACAAATACAGTTGTAATGTTGCTCTAAAATAAAGAATAAGTAAGAAAAAAATGAATAATAATAATAATAATAATAATAATAATCATCATCATATTATTATTATTATACATTGTAACTATAAATATGACAAAACTAATATTTACTAATATTTTTTGTCTTAATTTCTTTGTTTTCAGAAGTTAAACCACTGAACTTTTATTTTGCCCGTAAAGCTTCTCTTTTGTTGATAAGTGCTTCTCATTAAAAGTATCTGAAGATGGTTGCTGCATGCTAAATTCCAAAATGCACATAAATCCGACTCAAACTCAGAGCAGATCAATAGAAGGAGTTTGTGTGGAGCGACATTTACTGCGAAACAATCAAGCCACTCTGAGATGCTGAAAACTGTGCCAGATAATGAGCTGCTCACGTGTAAATGAACACAGAGCCGCACTTCACTCTAAAGCACACAGTGCATTTATTTATTTCATTAAATCACAGCCTATTGCCTGATGCTCTTTGCTTTGAGAGGCAGAGTGCAGCTGACAAGGACACTTTAGGGATTTAATGGTTTCTTCCTGCTTACCTAAAGTGAAATAAATAGTAGAAGAGGGCAGAACACACACACACGCGTACACACACATCAGCAGATGTCCCTGTGAGCTGGCCTAATGTGCAGCCTCCTCACAGCTAATTCAGCTTAGCCGCCTGGCTTTACCTCGGCTCAGGGCTGGACTGCTTCCTGCGAAATAATGTGATTTCAGCCATCTCAGCCGCAGCCCAGTCATTCCCAGAAGGGCAGAGAGAGGGGAAAGCATGACTTGCTTCTCTCTCTTTGTGAGACACACCTTCAAAACCACCACAGACACTGCAGACGGCGGACACTAGACACACACACAGAGGAATACACAAGCCTGCCTCGAGAGCGCAGGGAGTGTTGCAAACGCCTGCATATTCTGCTGTTTTGCTCTTGTGCACTTATCGTTAGAGGTTGCTACAACTATTACTAACATTCATACTGTTTTCAAAATGTGGGGACTTTTCAACGTTTGGAAATCACAATTTTAAAGGGACAGTTCGCACAAAAATTAAAATTCTGTGGGACCTATTATGAAAAATCACTGTTGTACTGTGTTTGAAAACAACCAGTCTATAATGGTAAAAAAAAAAGTATAATCCCAATAAATTATAAACAGTCTCTCAGAACAAACCATTCCAGATTCTCCCTACGTACACGTCATCATAGAGAGAAATCTCACCCATTTGTGATCGATCTCTGCCCTGTTAGCATAAACGCAACCCTGAGTGAGAAGCGGCAGTCTGCTATTACTGAAAATGATAAATGTTAGCACCAAAGAGGCATACAAGTGTTGTGTTTTCTGATGCACCAACGAACACAGGCGTCTCCATAAACTCCCTCCATCTGAGCTGCTGAGGACACTGTGATTAAATTTCATTTTCTAAGGAAATGTCCCGGAAATAAAATCATACGTTTAGGGATCAATACCAACGCTCGTGCGTGAACATCTGCTCCAGACAAAGTAAGTATCATGTATAAAGTAAGTATTAGTGTTGTCACAATACCAAAATTTTCACTTCGATACGACACCTGACTAAAATATCAAGATACTACTACTGAGCCGATACTACGAAAAAAAACACAGAACATCTGGAAAAGTAATTGAATAATAGATGATCCAAATGGAGATCAGTTATTTTATCTATTAAAACAAAGCATTTCATCCCCCCTTAAAAAAATACAAAAATAAAATAATAATAATAATCACATGCCAGTGCCACTACACAGGATCATGGTGAACAACTACCGAGCCTACAGGAGCTTTTGTTATTAATAATGAGAACTTCAATGCAAGTAACAAACTAAAGGACAACTACAAAAAAACAAAGACACAAATGAAATAAAGAGGGCCCTACGAAATCTGAATTACATTTTAATTTTTCTGAACTATATTTTAATGGTTACATTAAAATATGAAGAGTTCAGATGCAAAAGTCCCTAAATCCATCTGACGTCTTTCTTTTAAAAATGCATTTTTATCAGGCTCAGATGTATAGGTTTCTATGTAAGTACCGGTACTTCTGATTGGGCTGAAGCTGGGATTTTAGCAAGTTTGAAGAAAAAGTATTTGCTGGATATATAATATGTGTTGGGAGCATTCACTCAGTATCATTATCTCATTTTAGACCGAGATGGCTTTTAGCTGGTTTTGCATCTGAACTCTTCATATATATTTAGCAAAAAGCATGCCTAATTAATTAAAATCATGAAACTTGCAGAATTTAACAGCAATTTATTAAAAGTTTAACAAAAATTATATGTTTTCAAGGCCCTATGAAATACGTTTTATTATTTTTCTCAAATTCAGTTTTGTTTGTGAATCTCTGTTTTCCATATATTTTCTGGATTCTATTTTAATTGTTTAATTACATTTTAATAATCAAAACCATGTAAAAAGAAATGAATTTATAAAGGATAATTAGATTTGATAAAGAATTAATTTATTATAGGCTATTTATTTCATTTGTTTTTTTTTTGTTTTTTTTTTTAGTAATACTGTGTGTATTTACAATTTTCTGGTAAATAAATTCTCGCAAATATTTTTTTTTTTCTGGTAAAAAATCCTTTAAACTTTTTTTTAATAATATTTTTATTAGTAGTACTATCTTTACATTAAGTAATATATGAATATATTTCTGACTTTAAAATTAAACCGAACTTTTATTTTGACGGGTTGCTGTGAAGACCTTTAGGGTCCTCATAATATGACAGTTTTCTGCAAAAAAAACGGTAAAATGCTCATAAAGTGACTCAGAGCAGTTCTAGAGATTATGTTCTGTGTTCATGTACTCATATACTCAGGTGGCAGAGGCTAAAAAACACCGCGAGCAGTGTGTAGTAAACAAAACTGCGCGTCTGCGCCATTCACTAACACAGACACACAGAAATACGGCTCTTATTAAAATACATTCTTAAAGTACCGGTCCTAGTAAACTGCAGAATCGTACCATTTTTAAAAGCAGGGTATCCCGACATTTTTTTAGCACCGGTAATCGTGCAACACTAGTAAGTATATGCCTTTCTGAAAGAGCTTTCTGGCTCTCTGTAAGGCTAATGTTGCTAAAGCTACCGTTGTGCATTCACGTGCTACCAGAATGATAATAAACAGGAATGTAGTATTTAAAATTGCGTATAAAAGCAATGTGAAGTAGACCTCTTGAATTTGTTGAGCTCACAAATGGGACTTATAAAGTTTGTGATAGCATGCCATGGCAACATTAAAACAGCTATGTCATTATTTTTATCGTGTCGTGCTCCCTGTCTGTGTAATGCATAAACGCGCAATTATTATGCAGAGTACAATCAGATGACTGACTTATAAACCGATATAAGGCTGAACACCACAACACAGAGTTTCTGACATTTTCAGTGCGTGAGATTCAGAGATTGGAAGTAACGAAGGACAGATACTTCATTACTGTACTTACGTAGATTTTTCTGGTATCAGTACTTTACTTCACTATTTATTTTTCTGACTACTTTTTACTTTTACGCTTTACATTTTTACACAAATATCTATACTTTCTACTTCTTACATTTTCAAACCAGGCTCGTTACTTTTTGTTTTAATCAGCATTTGGTGGATCACCATTCGATAACAAATCTCTAAGAAATCATGGATCGGTTAGTCTTGACTGGCAACGCGATTCGACTCGCGCGCGCTCCGCGTCTCCGCCAAACGGTTTCTATCAGAGTAATCAATGCGAGAGACTCGAGAATGGAGTGGAAGCACTCGGGGGGATCATGGAAGCAAAACTACTGACCTGTTCAGGACTTCAAGTGCAGGTCAGTTTCATCTGTAAACAGGCTGCTAAGAGTTGCTAGCAGTTTAATGCTTGACTAAATAAACAAGACGAAACTACAGCAGCAGTACTATAAACGAAACTAAACTATCATCACTCAAAATACTCTATGCTAAAGGGCATCATTATTATCTACTGTAAAGTTGCAGTAGTAATTTAGCATACAAATGTTATAAACCATCGTTGTGTAATACGTTCAGAGGGAGCTAGGGCAGATAACAACACAACCCTTACGAAAATTAAAAACAAAATCCATGGTTACTATATTTAAATCATGGTAACCACAAATGAAATCATGGCTTTGCTACACTAACCACAGCCTAACCATGAGATGTGTAGCATAACTATGGCTGTAAATTAAAACAGATTGTAATCAATCCGCCAAAAAAACAAACCAAACAAACAAACAACAACAAAACTATATTTTTACTGTAATAAACCATGGTTAATTTTGGTAAGAGAAAAATATGACTCATGATAATGCAATAACATGTTCAGTATTAGAATTAGAACAACAACACCTGGTCATGATGTGATACTTTAAATTGAACTTAATTCAAATACTGCAAATAGAATATAATGAGGTGTTTTTTTTGCAACAAGGTGGAGACAGTTCTGCTCATAACAGTAAAGTGACAGGTACAAGAAAATCTGTGAAAAAAGTGAAAAAATAATGGATGGCCTGGATGAGTGTGAGATTTCCCGGCCTGAAATTTTGTCCGGCCCTGTTCTACATGGTGGTTGTTTAGCCTTGATACATTCATTAGCTAACAAGTTTTAAAGTTTTAAGTTATTTTGTATTAATAGGTCAATATGATGTGAGGACCAGTTACCAGCATGACACTAAAACAGGTAGTAGGAATGGGTACTTTTTACTTAAGTACATGTCTGAGCCCATACTTCTTTACTTTAACTTAAGTAAAAAAAAAAAAAAAAAAGAAAGTGTAGTCGGTACTTCTACTTTTACCAGAGTATTTTTAAACATGAGTATCTGTACTTCTACTTGAGTGAAGGATGTGTGTACTTTTGCCATCTCTGGTGAGATTGTCCTGTTTTGTTTTTGCTGGCTCTTGAAGCTCCGCCCTCTTCTGAAAAGGGGGGCAGGAGCACCAGCTCATTTGCATTTAAAGGGACAAACACAAAAACTATGTGTTTTGGCTCATACCCTAAAAGTGTCAATTTTAATTTTAACAAGCTATAAAAAAATTATGTCAGGTATTTTGAGCGAAAACTTAATTTACACACTCTGGGGACATCAGAGACTTATTTTACATCTGAGCATAATAGGTCAACTTTAATGTTTGAAAATGAAGAAATTACAGTTGTAATTTATTATTTTATAAACATTATTAGAAAATAATAATAATAATAATAATAATAATAATAATAATAGTTGTTGTAAATACCTGATTGTTTCTTCTGTAGAATAATAATAATTATTATTAATTATTAAATAATTATTATTATTTGTATTGTATTGCATTGTATTGGTGTTATTATTATTGTTGTTGTGTTCCACAGAGAAAAAAAAAAAAAAAAAAATCACAGGTTTGGAGCAACCTGTTAAATAATAATAAATAAATAATAATAATAAAATAAAATAAAAATAATAATTATTATTATTATTACATACTTTACATGTGCTTCAGTATGTTAGTAAACACATCAAAATAAGTGTACTTCTTTAAAGCATGACATTCAAATTATTAAAAGAATGAGGTTTTTTTTTTTTTTTTTTAAAATGTAATAACGTCAAATTAAAAGTTTTACTTCAAAGTACAAAGTGCACCTTTTAAAAGTGCACTTAAGTGTGTTCAGCAACGTTTAAGTCATTAAAGTGTGTTGAATTACACTCAAGTGACCCTTCATGTCATAAATATTATATTACCTGGAAGTGTGGTTTGTTAAAAATATACTGCAAATGCACATTTAATACAATTAAGTGCACATCTTTTTCACAAGTGTAAGCTCTCTCACACACCTGCTGGGTCATCAGGCCATCCTTACTCTCAAAGCCTTAAGATAAGATGTTATGATAACATGTTCACGATCACGATAACTAGCAGGATTATTAACATTAACAAGGACTAACCTTACAACTCATGAAACCAGTCATCTGTAAACAATAAGCGTCTGATATTCACCTTGTCATTTCTGTGTGTGTGAGTGAGTGCGTGGCCCGACCGCACCACAGCGTGAGTCTGATAAGGATTATTATCGAGACAAGACCTCGTCTAGCCAGAAAATTACAGCTGGGTGGCTGAGCATCTCTGCGTCTGTGTTACCTGATTAAGTCTCCGTGCAGCTGCAGGTAGAGGCCCTGTACGTCTCTCTGAGCGCACAGCTCCTCGGCGGTGGTGTTGGTGGAGCACAGCACCAGCTTCAGGTCCGGCTGGGCGCCGGTGGAGGTCTGGGGTCCCGAGGCTGGAGGCTGAGGCTCCGAGGCCCCGTAGAGACACACGCAGCCTCGCTGAGCGTCGCCTTTCAGCCAGTCCCGCTCGCGAGAGCCGAAGCGCGTCTTCCGGGTCACGCAGCCTCGACTGCCGTTCCTCTTCATGTTTCGCTGAGGAAGAGAGTCTGGATTAGATGCTGTTTGAGTTATTCAGAGAAATTATGGCCTTCTAGAAATAAGGCCAAATAAAGTGTTTTCGAGTCCAAATCAGTCGTAGAAAATCATGCCTTAGTAACCACAAGTTGGTGGCTGTCGGGACTCCACCCTGTAACACAGAGCCTGTTTGAGAGACACCAGGCTTTGTTTTCGCTTGTAGAAAACTACGCCGGCACAAATATTTACTCAGGGCACAAACGCCCTGCAGAGATGTGCGAGTCGAAACCACTTCGGAGATGACATGTCATTAATAAGGCTGGTGAAATCAGTTTCTGATGATGCTCTGACCACTGCATACTGGCATCAGCAGCACAGGGTGGTAATAATAGTGGACCTTGCATTATAAGGACAAGAAAATCGAAGTATTGAACGTCTTTTGGGTTCCACAGAAGAAAGATATAAAGTCATACGGGTTTAGAAAAACCTGTTCAATAATAATTATACTAACAAAAAACAACAACAATAATAATAATAATAATAATAATAATAATAATAATAATAATAATTATTATTATTATTATTATTATTATTATTATTGTTATTTTTATGATATGAATTTTATATAAATAAATATTATAAATATTATTACATAACGGCATACAGGTTTAGAACAACTGGTTCCACAATAATAATAATAATAATAATAATAATTATTATTATTATTGATCAACTGTACATAAATAAAAATTCTAAATATTATTATGTCTAAGTCATACAGCTTTGGGGCAACCTGTTAAATAATACTATATATATATATATATATATATATATATATATATATATATATATATATATATATATATATATATATATATATATATATATATATATATATATATACACACATTTTTTTTATAACTTGATTAAGAAACCATATTGGTTTGGAACCTGTTCAATATTGACCATAAAAAATAAATTAATAATAGTATTAATAATAGTTGTTGATCCACCCTCTAACTGATCTTTTCTTCTGCAGAACATAAATAATAATTGTTGTTGTTCTTGTTGTAATAAACCTGTTTCTTTTTTTTTGTATAATATTATTATTATTAATTGTCGTTGTAATAAACCTGATTCTTCTGTAGAATAAAATAAATAAATAAATAATAATAATAATAATAACAACAATAACAACAGTTTATGTGTTATTATTGTTGTTGTGCTAAATACAGAAAAAATAAAATAAAATCACACAGGTTTGGAACAGCCTGTTAAATAATAATAATAATAATGATAATAATAATAATAATAATAATAATAATAATAATAATAATAATAATAATAATAATAATAATAAAATAAAATCATCATTATTATTATTATCATTATTATTATTATTAAACCAATTGTTCCAAACCTGTATGACTTCGTTTCTTGTGTAATTTAACTAATTAATGTTACTAATTTAACTAAGTCATTTTGTGTAATTTTTTCTTGTGTAACTTATAAAATTATGTATATAAATTAAAATAAATATTTATATTTATTTTTACTATTATTATTATTATTATTATTATTATTATTACTAGTATAATAATAATAATATTAATAATAATTCTGTGGAATATAATATAATATAGAATTATTATGCACATTAATACCATCCGCTACTTTTTATGAAACAATAAATCAAATTTATTGTATAATCCATCTAATGCAATCAATTCCATCAAAAAAGTTTGTCTAAAGTTTTATCTAATCATTAGATCATCACTGACTCATCATTACTAACCTTTCTAATCACATACTCAATCGAATAAAGCTTTTAAGACCCGTTTCTACCATTTATGCTCCTTGTTACACATTTTTGTCTACCTATTTGATTATTTTTGGAATAATATCTATCAACAAAAGCTCACTGCTAAATAACCTCTGACTTCTGATCAGATTTTACCAATTTCTCATACATAGTATCTTCTATGTCTACATTTGTTTTACACAAGTTCTACACATTTCCATTCTTTATGCATAATATTATTACATTTTATGCTGTAATAAAAATACACAAAGATCTTTAAGCTAAACATCTTTAATCTAAACACACAGCAGACTAACCATCAATCATCTTTCTAATTAAAAAATTTGTCAGCATTATTACCTGTCTCTGTCTGCACTCATCTGTCAAGTCACGTTAAGTGTAAGTGAGACATAAATAATGATATAAAAATAATGACATACTTGACATTTATTATTATTGATAAATGAGAACACTGCACTGGATCTTAACGCTGTGAATAATAAAACGTATTTTTCAAACAGATAAGCGTAACTAGAAAAGATACCATGACTATAAGAAAACAGCGGTCTTATAATAGGCAAAATAGCTTTGTAAGCTCAGTAAGGTAACTCTGCTTATCCACTCACGGGCATGAGGAAGCAACTGACATCTAATTTTGTTCTGATTGTCTATTACAATGCCTGAATAAAGACGAGCATATTTCCTGTAGGCGTATTATGTGAGGTGTATTGTGAAGATAATGGCCATGGCATTATCGCGTCACACACAGAGGTGCCGTTTACAAACAACGCATTCCTGCGTTCATAAACAGCTAGATGCAAAGGAATGGAACTGAATACAGTGGCTTCAAGATATGGCAAGCCGTTTTAATATTTATTTATTTTAAAGGAGCCATCTATTTTACTGTATATTTTAGTGTTTATTTTTTATTACATCTTATTAATCCAATAGTGACTAATATATTTGTCAATTTCAGTTTTTAGCCACGTGATCAGTACTTTTTTAGAAAGTGAGCCCAAATTTTGCCAAAAAAAAAAAAAAGGTAATAAAAATAAAGTAAGAAGAAGAATATTAACAACAATAATAATAATACTTTATATTGTATTTTTGATCATACATTGTTAAATTGTATATTGAATACATATTTTAAAAGTATGTCGAATCATTTTAATTATTAATATTTAATATATATATAATATAATATTTTATATAATATTTTAATATTAATTTTATATATTGATTGTGATTTGCACTATATATATATATATATATACACACACACACACACACATTATGTAGCCCTTTATATTTATTGTAAATAGTCCTTTTTTTAATTGAGCCTCAATTTAGCAAAAAAGTAATAAAAATAAAATAATAATTATAACAACAACAACAACAATAATAATAATGTTATTGTATTTTGTACTTTATATTGTATGAATAATTGTAATTAATATTTAATACATATAGTTTTTATATTTTATATAAATTATTATATATTGATTATGCTTAGAATAATATAGATTTTTGTAAGTAAACTTCATAAATGTATTATTTTATTTAAATACAAAATATTAAAATACATTTAAATAAAAATAATTATTATTTTCATTAATTTAAACTATAAGACTTGGAATTGTACTATTAATTAAATTAACTATTACTATTACTATTAACTATTACTATTACTAAATTACTATTATGCCCGCACCCCTTGAGGGGGGCACACGCACTATTTAATTCATAACAGTACCATCAGTCATAATTACTTCTGTTGTCTTTGAAATAAGGTTAAGCGTACTTTCCAATGTACTAACAAGCATTTATGGTAAACTAAACTTAAATGTAATTTCCATTAAAACATGTGTCATGTATTTAAATATATTTGTAATTACACATTTCTAATGAAAAAAAAATTAATATCAAATAACTGTGCTCTGCATGTGCTTTAGTATGCTAGATGTAAGTGTACTTTAAAGCATGGTAAAATATTAAAACATAATGATGTAATATGTTCTTTAAAGTCTTAAAAATGTAAAAAAAAAAAAAAAAAAAAAAAAATCTGCGCTTTAAATACACTTACGTGGCCTTTTAATTTTTTTTAAATTATACTGTCGACAATCTGTCGGCAGTATAATGTATACTGTCGAATGACTGACGAAATCAGAGCGGCTTTAAATGTAGGCCTAGAGTTTAAGGAATATATGCTAAAACAGCTTGCCATACCCAAGACGCGATTTTAAAACTATAAGTAGACTACTTTTTCAGTTGAATCAATGTCACGTCAACCGTGCTCATGGAGCGAGTTGCTAAAAAACAGCGAGACGCCACGCAATGACCAAAGACGTCCATCTGACGGCGGCGTATAGAGACCGAAATAGCAATCACAAAATAGCCAGAACGCCCTGCGTGAACGCCCCCTAACAGGTTTCAGGCGCTACACTGGAACTGCTCTGATACAGCCAACAAACTAATGAGGAGAAGCAATGTGAAGTGAGAACAATCTCTTTAAATCGAGATGACATTATTATCCATCACAGGCTGTGTCACAAAACCCAGTGAACCGCCTACATAGACAGCAATACAGGCGTGTTCCGAGTCCGCTCAGCTCACAGACGCGGAACGCGACCAAATATGCTGTCTAGCAAGTGAGCTCGCTAGGTTTTGAGACACGGCGGCGTGTGGAAGTGTTATACAGATAATTGCTGATGCAGTTCACGGATTCAGACGTACTTTGGCCCTGCTGCTTAACAGCAACGCTGCGACCTAAACGGAGCTGGATCTGGTACCTTTAAAACGCGTATTCCCGTTCCCGCTCGGGCTGTCGGTGCGGGGGCTCGGTCAGATCCCGCTTCATGCAGCACCGGGTTCAGCGCCGCTCCGCTGCCCGCCCGGCCATCCTCCACATCAGCTGCATTTCTCCGCTCCGTGTCGGCACTCTGGAGTGACCGCGCTGTGCTTTTCTCGTCCTTCATTTCGCCTACATTTGACGTCTTTCAGCACAGAAATCCAGATGTAAGATAGCAATTAGCCACAGATAAATTCCAGTACAGGAGGCGGTAGAAAAAGCCCATCCTGATTTGATGAGACGCCATAGTGGGACTGAAGCTCACGGCTGTCAAATAAACCCAATCAATAAACATGAGGGGGCGGCGCTACTTATTATTCATAGACGCCGCCCATTCGTGTACTTCCGCTACTGAATTATTCATGAGAATACTTAAACGTAAACTGGCGATTTGAAATGAATTGTCTTAAAGCCACAATGTATCAAATTTCATTCACAATTCAGCATTAACTGACTGCGCAGCTCAACACAATAAGCAAATAGTCGACAATTTTCCTCTAGTTAATCAATATCCATTGTGTTCCTATTGTGTTTCTGATAAAACATAAAAATTACACTTCCTCCATCAGTTCTGTACTGTTGAAATACCGTCAGCTCTGTAAATCTAGTGAGATTTGGAGTCATTCACTCTTATCAAGAATCACTGACCTCTGTCAGTGATTAGCTCTTCTTGTGCAATGTGTTTTGTGGCAGTTAAACTTTAAACTGAACATACATTTTGCAGCACGTTATAAATCTGTCATATTGAGATAAATTCGACGTTTTAGCATATGGAAAGCATAAAGTCCGTGACTGTAAACATATCAAAGTAGTTTAGAAAAACACGTGGGGACGAAATGAGGACCAGGGGTTTGTCAACAAACGACATAAAACAGTTTATCATGGGTGTTTTCTCAGAGTAAGCATTTTAAAATTCCCGCTCACATTAAAACTGTCTAAAAATGTTAAAAATGGTTTTCTCCTTCACCAGAACTTAGATCTTTTAATATGGAAATTCATATCCGCCTTTTTCTTTAACGCCGAAGTAAAGGTATGGGTGAGACTTCCGGTTCATTGTCCAAAATAACGAGAAAAATAACAACGTGCTGTAAACGGTAAAACCCGTTTGCACTACAAACACACTGCGCTCATAATTAAGACAATCCATTAAAATAACATGGTAAGATATACCAATTTGCAATGTCAAGCAGCAAAACAAGCTGTTTTGTACAATAAAAATAGCTGGACGCTGATGAGACCGGAAGCCACACCCATACAATTTACAAATGGCCACGCCCACACTTACCGAAAGAAAAAGGTGGATAGAAGTGCTCTTTAATCTATAAAACACACATTATAATTTTACATTTATAAGAGCTGTCTCTTTTTTGCAGCATCATTTCCAATAGAATCAGCAATTTTGCTAATTTTGACTAAATTGTATTAAATGTTAGAGTTTTAGAAGACATATGAGGCACGCAATGTATGAAAAAACAATGTAATATAATTTCATATCCACATGTTGGACATTGCTAAACTATTAAAATAAGGTTCTTTTTTGGAATTAATTCGATGAATGGAAACTTTTCACTGGATAAAATATTCTTTAGATTTTTAAAATGTTCTTCACACTAAGAAAAATGGCTCTTCTATGGCATCACTACAAAAACTCCCTTTTGGAACCTTTATTTTTAAAAGTCTAGTGGTCAAATTTAGTTGTTCATTAAAGAAACGCCTTAAGTACAAAAGCTGAAATAACTGCAATATACAATTTTACAATCGATGATAAAACATTTCCTGAACTCATCCCTGCAGATAAAGGTCTTCACTGCACTGTCAAAGATAATTTTATTACCTTTCACATTCAGTTTGAGGTCAAAGAGACCTTAATATTTTAAAACTACTTGAAGTATCAGCTTTTATTCATACTCTGATCGGACCCATGATGATTATGTTTTTAACATAATTTGAAGATTAAAATTGTCTTGATGGATTTGTGTTTTACAAACAGGTTTTTGACTTCACAAGACGTTAACTGATGGACTGGAGTGGTGTGGATTATTTTGTTTTTATAAGCTGTTTGGACTCTCATTCTGACGGCACCCATTCATTGCAGAGGATCCATTGGCGAGCAAGTGATTTAATGCTACATTTCTCAAAATCTGATGAAGAAATAAACTCATCTACATCTTGGATGGCCTGAGGGTGAGTACATTTTCAGAAAATTTTAATTTTAGGATTTTGATTTTGGTTAAAGGACATTTCAGGAGAATTTAAAGGGGAAAATATGTGTTTTTAACCAGTATTTTGTACAAATACAGCACTGGAGTCTGCTAAACACAACAGTGGGTTAACATGAAAAGAAATAGATTATGACTAGTTATTGCACAATTCAGTCTTTGGCTTCCATGACATGTACTATTGCAGTTTTAAAGTTTAACACAAGAGGGTGACAACAGACTACAGTGTCCACGGAAATAAAGCTCAAGGTAGATCATTCAGAAAACCACTCATTTCCAAAACATGACACAAGGAACATCAAGTTTGACTGTTTTATTATTTCATTTGATCATATTCTCCAACCCAAAGACAATAATACACAGCATAAGTCTAAAATATCCCATGTCATTTTCATCCATCATCATGAATTCAGTCCAACACTCATTCCTCGACGACATGGGACTGTGATTCAGTTCAGCATGTCAGACTCATTGGGGGTCGTCCTCCCCTCCTGCACCAGTTCAGATGTGTTGAATAGCAAGTGTAAAATATCTGAGAAGGGGGCACATGTATAGATACACTTCAAAAACAACCGATACCTTTACAGATTACAAAGGGACTCTGATGGAGAAGGCAATCGTTCCAAGCATGTGATACAAAGTCCACCAAACAAATGATGCTCAACTCCCCCTGACTGACCGTCTTTTTCTGCACAGGAAAGAAAATCTGCTTCTCAATGAAGATTAAGTGGAGAATCAACTGTTTTATTTCCAAATGTACAAAGGTCTGTGCATGTATCGCAAGAGATAGTGAACAGTGGTGGCTTGAGAATTCAAACTTAGCTTGCATTACTTCAGGAAGTTTACATAAAGAGTAGAAATGACAGTATTTACATTGCTTTTTTCACATGCGGCTGAAAAAAATCATCGTTTGGTGTTGGGAAACTTGCTGAGAGACTCACAGATGGTTGTTTCGCCCTCAATACGCAAACGTCTTAGTGTAAAAAGCAGCAGATTCAGAAAGTCGGATTTCGAAACAGCTCTCGCAGTGCCATTTCATAGCCATTTAACTATTGTTGCACACCTCACGACCGCAGTACCACCCCCGCTTTAATTTCACTCAAGAGGCATCGAAATAGTCAGGGACGAGACACGTTCTCAACACCAGGGACAGCGTTTTATCTTAAGTTGTGCCTCTATGTGCTTCAAATAAATATGCATGAGCCTAACCTGCATGGAAGTATCAGTAGAGGTGGTTTATGGAAAACGGACTATAAACTTTGGTTTTTTGAGCTTTCCTCAATGCAGTGTTACTATAAAGAGGTCTGAAGATACAGTTCAAGTCAAGTATTTACATAAATCTTGCAGAATCTGCAAAATGTTAATTATCCAGTGATCCACAGCTGTGTTTTTTTGTTCAGTAATAGTTGTTTATAAGTCCCTTGTTTGTCCTGAACAGCCTGCTGTTCTATAGAAAAATCCTACAGGTCCCACAAATTCAGCATTTTTGTGTATTTGAACCCTTTCCAACAATGTATGATTTTAAGATCCATCTTTTCACACTGAGAGACTCATATGCGACTACAGAAGGTTCAAACATTCACTGATGCGTCAGAAGGAAAAATGATGCATTAAGAGCCGGGGGTGAAAACTTTTGAACAGAATGAAGATGAGTACATTTCTCTTATTTTTGCCTAAATACCATATTTTTTCATTTAGTACTGCCTTTCAGAAGCTACTTACACGTTTCCCAGAAGACAAATGAAATTAAATTGACCCTGATCTTCAAATTCCAAAAGTTTTCAACCCCCAGCTATTAATGCATCTTTTTCCTTCCTGAGCATCAGTGAGTGTTTGAACCTTCTGTAATAGTTGCACATGAGTCCCTCAGTTGTCCTCAGTGTGAAAAGATAGATCTCAAAATCACACAGTCATTGCCGGAAAAGGCTAAAATACACAAAAATGCTGAAAAACCAAAGAATTTGTGGGATTTTTCTAAAGAACAGCAGACAACAAAACAAAAACAGAACAAAAAAACCTGTGGATCCTTCAGATAACAACATAATATTAAGAATCAAGTGTATGTAATCTTTTGAACAGGGCCATTTTTAAAAATTCAACTATTATTTTTTTTTTTCTTATGGAGTATATGTAAACATATTTTATGTGAAATATCTTATTCAGGTCAGTGCTAAAAAAAAAGAAAATAAAAAAATAACATGCATTTTGTATGATCCCTCTTATTTTGCTAATATAATTAACATTCTGCAGATTCTGCATGGTGTATGAAAACTTTTGACTTCAACTGTACTTCATGTCGCTCCAAACCTGTATGACTCATTCTGTGTATAACTCGATTTGGACAGCGGACACAGAAGAAAGTCATTCATATAGGTTTTGGAATGACAATTTTCATTATGTAAAAATTGGGAGTACATCAGGAAAAAAAAAAGAAAAAAAAAAAGAGCTGCAGGCCACCAAATTGAAAGGAGAAATTACACTTGTTTCCATACGCAGTATTGCATTCTTTCAGTAGTACACCACTGCGATCCATCTACATAAAACAAAGCGAACTCAAGATCATGTGCACATTACACCCCTAACTTGAACGTCATAAGTCTTCAAATGGGATTTTTATTTGATTTGATCTTTTTGATGCGTTTTACAATTATATACAATATACAGGCAGCACATAGTACATTTTCTTTCCAATAAACAATCAATCAAACAGTTAAGTTGTTAAATTAGACTATTTTCCGAGGGACAGCTTCAAACATTATACACCGTGTGCAGTACTGGAAGGAAGTCTTAGAAAACGGGATCTTAAAAAGGGATGATGCATCTTAAAAGCCCTCAGTATGTACAGAAAAAGCTGGGAAATCGAAAGAAGAATCGCAACAAAAGACAAAGAGGCTAATAGAATGAGAAGTCTTTTTTTTTTTCTCCATATACATATCATTGCTAAAAATATTTCCCAAGCCCAAAGAACATCTCTTGATTTGGTCACCAGACTTCAGTGTGGCATAGCGAATGCAATTACGCAAAGTGATGAAGGAAACGAAGAGCAGCGAGAGATGACGCGAGGGTACGGACGCGAAGAGAGCATTTCGATGACAGACAAAACAAGACAATGTGAGGTATATTCAGGTTAATGTTGCGAACTGCCTTTGGAAGCTGCGAGAAGATACGCTAACGCACGACTTAAGACGCCCTCTGAAATGACAGCAAAACAAAAAGGTCCTCTACTCTTCAGACACCACGTTCTTGCTCTTCCTGTAACTACAACCGCAGACGTCTGAGGGTTTTCCTTTTGAACTGGTTATGACAAAGGCACATTGCTTTAAATCAGGCAATAATTCTGTACTTCAAATCACTGCAGAAAGTCAAACCAAAAAAAAAAAAAAAAAAACATCCATTCAGTGCATGTAACTACATTCATGAAGGCCTTATATTCATAGTCTATATTTACAGCATCTATGCTGACCGTAACCTCATCATACATCGCTGGGTCTCTATCCGTGTTAATTTAGTGAGAAATCAATTTGAATTTTAAGATCACGCTGTTTTACTAACATTTTTAATAGATTTCAATCCTTAAGGATTGCGCTAAAAATCAAACAACTTTAGTGTAGGCTATTTTCAATCTATATAAATGTATTTCAAGACTTAAAAAAAACAATACAAGAACACCATCTGTGATGAGTAGAGGCAAACAAAATAACTACGTGCCAAATTAAGGGGTTTGACGATGCAAAATCTATTGGGCAAACAGTAACAAGCAACACCTTCTCTCTCAGTCACCTCAAAAGGAGACGCTCCAGTTTCATTGTCAATGACATTTAGATGCCAAGAGTGAAGAATCAAGGTATGAGCTGGATGAACTTGCCTATTCATGATGATTCATGTGATGAAGGTCGAGCACTTCTGAACAGATGTGTTAGTGTGTACGGTGAAATACGGTGTAGCCACAACATAGCATAGCTTGTAACCGGAGCATTCATCTGGTATACTTTATTACAGCACATTAGATCAACCTTACACGAAAATTAAGAAATGCCATGTACAACGATAATTTAAGGCGCCATCACAACCCATTTCCTCTTGATTCTGAAATGCTTAAGGTGCAAATGTTCAGACTTTGCGATTATTTTTTGTCTTAAAATACACCAAACCCATTAACAAGATTAAAAACATGGAAAAATCAAACAAAACAGGACAAAATCAAACAAGCAGCTCCTTTGTATAGTGGCCACGAGTGATGTTTTCCCATGTACGGGCCTTCCGGGTGAGCCGGAGTGTGGGAGTGCACTATAGTGACAGATTAAGTGAGAGTGCACGATGCTAAGTGCAAGTGTGAGTATGGACATTTTGCACTAACCCCGAAGGGGAGAGAAAGACAGACGGGCAAAGAAACGAATGAAAAGATATGTATTGAGATATTTGTGATTTTTCTTCATCATTGTCGCTGTAATCGTCATCATCATCATCATCATCATCATCAGTCTTCATACCATCAACTCTTGACTGTGTCAGGAAGATTCCACTGCTTCCCATGCAACCCCAGGGCAGCGATCTGTGGTGATGTCACGGGGGATCATTTGGGAATGGGGAGGGGACATCTTTCCCATAGTTCCCTTGCTGGGGGTCTTTAAGATCGAGAAGGGTAGCAAATCACTGCCAGGACTGAGGGGGGAAATTGTTGACCTCGGCCAGGTCTTGTACAGGAGAGCCTTTGTGAGTGTATGTCAGCTTGATCCGCATTCGCAACTGTTGCTGTAATAAAAGAGGAGGTCAGGTACACGCTAAAGACAAAACATGCAATTCTTTACAATTAAAAATCACAATCTGAGATATGACGTTTCTCTACAATCCTTAATTGCTGTATATGTAAGCATTACTGGTGACAAACTAGAGCTGATTGTTCTTAGAAATATTATGATTTAAACTGCAAAAGTTTGCTGTGCTTGTTTGTGGGGTTGCACGATTTAGCAAAAAAAAAAAAATAAAATAAAAAAATAAATAAATAAATAAATAAATAAATAAATAAATAAAAAATACGATTATATAATCATTAATAATATTAGTAGTAGTAGTAGTAGTATTGTTTAGTATTATTATTATTATTATTAATAATATTAACAACAACAACAACAGCTACTGCTACTACTACTACTACTACTACTATTACTATTATTATTATTATTATTATTATTATTATTATTATTATTATTATTATTATTTATTGTTTATTAGGGCTGCAATGATTCCTCAATTCTATTGAAATAATCGGCAAAATACTGAAAGCGGTGCATTCCACATATTAAACCCATTTAAAAATCATAATAAAGCATAATGCCATCAGGAATTCACAAATGCTATGATTTAAATAAATATATGCGATGGAGGTTTTTATATATGCCTTTTATTTACATGTGTGTAGTTTACATGCGTGCATGTCAGAGCGGCTCCGTTCGCAGTAAATGCTGCTCCACACTAACATTTATCATTTACATGTGTTCCAGATCGTGGAGTAAAGTGTAAAAACAATTGTTAGGCTGTTGGCGCCCTCTGCAAGCATTTGTTATAATGTATAATGTACATTAGCTCCATTGTTTACAATATATTATCTATTTTAACAGTTTTGTTCAATAAAACCATATGATTTTTTACTTCTGATACTTCAATTGAACGAATTATTATTAGCCTCACTGCTATTATGTATGTATTTTATGTCATTTTAAAAGCTATTGTTCACTTAGGTCTATTTTTATTACTACAAAAATAATCAATTATCCAATTACTCGATTAATTGTCAGAATAATCGACAGATCACTTGATTTTCCAAAATAATTGTTAGTGACAGCCCTAATTATTATTATTATTATTATAATAATTATTATTATTATTATTATTATTATTATATTTCTAAAATACTTGATTTTTATTTTGCAGTGAAATATTACAATAGTGATACTTTAAGTGTTTAAGATTTTTTATTATTCTGATAATAATAATTAAATGATTACAAATCTTAAACATTTAATATAAGTATTACTATTGTAATATTTCACTGCAAAATAAAGATCAAGTATTTTAGAATTACAATAATAATAATAGTAGTAGCAGCACATATTTAATTAAATCGCAGATTATAGTGCATATATTTAATTAAGTTGCAGAATTTACAACTATTTGCAAAAAGTCACATTGCAATTTTGGTTCAATTTAACTGTAGTAATGGTGACAAGCTTCAGCTTCAGAGCAAAACCAGTCTAATCAGCTTCTGACTGTTCTCATGCATTTGATTTCAAGCATCTCACCAGCAGATTTTCAAATCATAAATTTCATTCACATTTAAATTTCAGAGGCAGCTTTCCCGACAAGTTCAGATTTCAGCCACTGTAAAAAGCTCATGGATCTCAAGCTGAAAACAACTGTCCTGCTCGGATTTGATCCAATCCTTTCCTCTGTAAATGCAAAAATCACATATTGCAAACACTGTTGGTTGTGCAGCCAAGTGTTTTTCTCGGATACTCCTATGCTTAAATGGGCATGGGACAATTCCACAATC
This sequence comes from Cirrhinus mrigala, assembly GCA_036247105.1. Classification (NCBI taxonomy): domain Eukaryota; kingdom Metazoa; phylum Chordata; class Actinopteri; order Cypriniformes; family Cyprinidae; genus Cirrhinus; species Cirrhinus mrigala. The sequence continues at coordinate 5,457,644 of CM070013.1, read as the reverse complement.
ACAGAGTAAAGTCACTCCATGATTTGAGCTCTAATTCAGTTTCGATTGTTTGCATGCTGCCTTTCATCTCATTTTGCCAATTCATAACAGGGAATCTGAGAATCAAGCGTGAGATTTCTGAAAAACAGTCAGTATGAGTGACACCCTTTATTTTCAGTCAGCTAGTGAGACACCTTAACCTTAAGCCATCAAAGTCACTGAGATGTGACATATTTCCTTCTAACTTTAAACCAAGATTTATAATGGCTGCAAAAAAAGCAATTTTTCAACTTCAGTGTAGAAATATTTAGCTTTGCTCAGCTAAACTCTCATCAGACTCAGTTTCAGAACAAATGGACTGATCTCTGAAGATCTACTGCAATAGGAAGCAGAGTGTGGTCTGGGCTCACAGGAACATCTTACCTTCTGTGGGTTGAGAACCCTGATGACCTGCGTGACACTTCCCTGGTTGAGTGCTGGAACTACATTACTGCTGGGGGACAGAAGCTGCAGCTGGAATGTCTAAAAACACAAACAAACGATTAAGCATTTGACTGGAGCAGAAACTATACAATAATTGTGTTCGCATGCACATGAATATTCCAATATTAATATGAATGTTCATATTCTGATTGTGTATGCATCACATGAATGCATTAACCTGATTGCAGCATATCTTCAGAGTTTGTAAAAATCAAAACAAAGACTTAAGATCTGCACAAATACAATTAATACAGTATGTCCATACAGAACAAACCCATACAATCTCAAAATCTACATCTACAATTAACAGGCTGTTGCACACAATCAACTGGATACACAAGACATGTTTTATTTAATATACACGTATTAAAATTGGTTAATGTACTAATACACCAATACATCATAATTATAGGTTGATCAATATTAAATTTTCTTACATAATAATGCGTTTAAAGAAAGACTACTTAAAAGTTTACCGTTGCATTGTCAAGTAAAATCAATATACTAAATGTGTTAATGTCATTAGCCCTTTCATCAGCACAGAGAGAAGCCATAAGATCTAACAGTAATTAGGAAAAAAAAAAAAAAAAAAAAAAAACGTTTTTATCCATTATGTGACAGTTTTAATTATAAATGCGCCTGAAATTCACTGAAACTCTTATTTTGAAAAGTCTATGCTTTGCTGCTTCCATTCCCAAATTTAAGACCTCTTAAAATGACAATTAAGACTTTTGTTATAACATTTTAGATATTTACAACTTTGTGATCAATCTGAATTTAAGACTTAAAGGACCCATGGGAACTGTGATTTGTCATAACCAGATTAAGCAAAGATATGACCCTGGACCACAAAACCAGTCTTAAGTCGCTGGGGTATATTTGTAGCAATAGCCAAAAATACATTGTATGGGTCAAAATTATTGATTTTTCTTTTATGCCAAAAATTATTAGGAAATTAATTAGAAATCATGTTTCATGAAGATATTTTGTAAAATTCCTACTGTAAATATATCAAAACTTAATTTTTGAGTAGTAATATGCATTAGTAAGAGCTTCATTTGAACAACTTCAAAGGTGATTTTCTCAATATTTTGATTTTTTTGCACCCACAGATTCCAGATTTTCAAATAGTTGTATCTCGGCCAAATATTGTCCTATCCTAACAAACCATACATCAATGGAAAGCTTATTTATTCGATTCATTTTCGAAAAATGGACCCTTATGACTGGTTTTGTGCTCCAGGGTCACACTTGTATATTATGCTAGAATACTGTTATGGGATATGCTATTTTCACCTTACTGTCAATATCCACAGTAACAGAACATACATTTATATCTGCCTGTCTAAAATATGTAAACAGGAAACATTGTTTATTTCAGGTGTATCCAAAAGATAAATGGGAAAAGAAAATGCATGTCTACATTTATTCATAACCTGCTTATTAAACATGCAGGAATAGTCTAATAGCTCTTGATTATGTAACCAGTCCTAATATAGTCCTTCAAAAAAGCATTTAAATCATCTGTGAAGAGAAAAAAGCTTGCATTTTAAATGATTAGCCAGGTTAACCAACTAGGGTTCTCTGTCAACAATACTACTATAGAGAAAAGAACAAACCTTTGGTACTGCAGCCTGGAACACAAATTCTGTCATGTCAGCCTCAGTGGAGTTGGTGGCATGAATGGTGATAACTGCAATATTGGGATTGGGGTTGGACCTCTCAAATGTGAATTCAATTTTCAGACCATTTTTGTTGTACGCCGTCATTGGCGGAATGCCTGCAAGACAGAAACCGTTATAATAATTACACCGTCCTGTTTTGCATTAATGCGCTATGATGAAATCTAATGCAAGCTCACCCGCTGCAATGTCATTGAAGAGGGGCTGTGAGGTGAGACCGTCCAAAAGGAAAGGGGGCTGGGATATGGGCACAGAGGGAGCAGGGGTGGGGGTCGGACCACCTGAGGGGTGAGAAGGTACAACGGTATGAGCAGGGTTTCACCCAAAAATGAAAATTACCAAGGATAAAATAACGATAACTAAACAACAGTATTTTCATTTTTGGGTTAAGTACTGTTTACATGCACTGATTGGAATAATTCCAATCTGATTTCAGATTCTGAAAGTTCTGTTTATAAACATTGCAATAAGATTCACATATTTGTTTTCATGTGCATTACATGTAACAAAATTCAACATTCGAAAGACATAAAACTAGGGATGCACCGAAATTAAAACAATGGGCCAAAGGCCGAAGTTCGATCACCGAACATGGTTTTATATTTTGCCATTTTTTTTTCCAATATTGCAGAAATTAAATAGCCAATTAAAATATTAAAAAATTAAAATTAAAATAACAATTTAAAAATATTTACTTAACACTGAACATTTTTAACATTCTAGTAGACATTATAGCCTACCAACAAAGCACAAGTTAACTTAAAATTATTAATTTTTTAAAGTATAAAAATCACATTTCAGCTTTCAGCTCTTATTCGATCGAAAATCTATCAATCATCTATCAATCCCATTATAAACAGGCTATATATATATATATATATATATATATATATATATATATATATATATATATATATATATATATATATATATATATATATATATATGACCCTGGACCACAAAACCAGTCTTAAATCGCTGGGGTATATTTGTAGCAATAGCCCAAAATACATTGTATGGGTCAAAATGATTGATTTTTATTTTATGCCAAAAATCATTAGGAAATTAAGTAAAGATCATGTTCCATGAAGATATTTTGTAAAATTCCTACTGTAAATATATCAAAACTTAATTTTTGATTAGTAATATGCATTGCTAAGAACTGAATTTGGACAACTTTAGAGGCAATTTTCTCAATATTTAAATTTTTTGGCACCCTCAGATTCCATATGTGACCCTGGACCACAAAACCAGTCATAAGGACAATATTTGGCCGAGATGCAACTATTTGAAAATCTGGAATCTGAGGGTGCAAAAAAAATCTAAATATTGAGAAAAATCACCTTTAAAATTTCCAAATGAAGCTCTTGCTAATGCATATTACTAATCAAAAATCAAGCTTGATATATTTCCAGTAAGAATTTTACTAAATATCTTCATGGAACATGATCTTTACTTAATTTCCTAATGATTTTTGGCATAAAATAAAAATCAATAATTTTGACCCATACAATGTATTTTTGGCTATTGCTACAAATATACCCCAGCAACTTAAGACTGGTTTTGTGGTCCAGGGTCACATATATTGAAATAGTTGTATCTCAGCCAAATATTGTCCTGTCCTAACAAACCTTATAGCTTATATATTTATTCTTTCTGATGATGCATAAATATCAGTTTCGAAAAATTGACACTTATGACTGGTTTTGTGGTCCAGGGTCACATATGTGCATGCAAACTAAGGCTACTGTAAAATCGGTGAGTGCACAACATGGAGACAGGAATGGCAAGATGTGAATTTGTTAATAGGGAGCAGAAGTATACAGCAGGCTGACCTGTCAGAGAAAGATCTCCCAGCAGATCCAGCAGTTCTCCTCCAGCTGACGCAGGCTTTGTGGGAACGGTTGTTTGGATAACAGGTACGACGTCATTACCTCCGAGCAGGTCTAATAAATCATTTGCCTGAAAAACAGGAAACACAGACCATTAGCATACAGTAGATATTTCACCTCAGCTAAATATCCCTCTTTATCTGCTCAACCATACCGGAGAGATTTTATTACTCTTGCACAGAGCTTCTCAATTCATTCCTACAGGCTTCACCGCACACACATTCTAGACATCTCCCTTATCTAGTACTCTTGATTTAACTTTACATATTATTAATAGAGCACTCAATGAACTAAACTGCCATTGTGCTTGAATTGCCAAACTGAAGCTTAAAAGAAGTGTACATAATTGCTCTTTAAGTACGGAGAACAAATGCATTCCCAGACATGCTACATTCACCATATTGACAGCCTTCTGACCACATGTTCTTTGACCCATGACATGCTAATCACCATGAAAATAATTTACTCAGCTGTTGTTCAAGAAGCAGAAGGTTCAATTCAACCTTGAGGACATATCTGGGTAGATTACTAACAAACTGTAATCTGTTACTGATTCCAAAGTACATTACAAAAATTGTAGTTAATAACTGAATCCATTACATTACTCATTTTAGGTAATCTAGTCAGACTACATTTAGATTACTTTCAGATTACTTTTGACCTAACTCGTTTATCACATTAATTTAAATAGAACAATCTTGTACCGTATTGACAAAAATACAAAGAGTAAGAAAATTTATTTCATTTGTTGTTATTAACTACATGAAGTGCATTAAACATTCTATTAAGTCTCTATTAAGTTCCCAAACTGGTGTTTGTGAAAGAACTGCAGGGGGTTTATGAGTTTAATGAGTTGAATTAAAAGTTAAATTAAAATAAATGTAAAAAAAAATAAATCAAAAAATAATTAGAATAAAAAAAAAAACTTAAAAATAAAATATTTTATTTATTTACCTGCATGTCATGTGACCATAACCAACGTCAGAGAACTAATAAACATGCAAATGTGATGCTTAAATATTTATTTTAAAATCTCAGGGGTACTTCAAGTAAATATGTGTGATGCAATATAGGAAAACCCAACACACGGTGAAATTGAAATACCTTTTTTAGGTAATGATACCATTAAAGTGAGATGGCTTACACTTTCAATTTAACAAAAGCTGTCTGTCAAGTCAGGAGCGCTATACTGCATCATTACACAAACAGGCTAATGTCTGTTTTCCGTTGTTTATCATGGGCATAGTCTCCAAACTTTTGATCACCCCTTGTATGTTTAGATAGCACGAATAGTGTACCTTGTAGTTTAGAAAAGCGAGCACAGTGCAATTGTTCGTGCACTGTGCATAAAACAGACTGTCAAAACAGACTCCTCCTCTTTAGTAACTTCTTCATCCGATCCTACATCTCTGGATGAGAAATAGTCCATTATAACATCGTTTAGGGCACTGAGAACATCCAGATTGCGCAGATTGAAACAAGTAAAATCGTTTAAGTGAGCAGTTACAGTACTTCAGACTGCGTTGTTGCACTCCGCCATCTCACAATAATAAAGAAATTTTAAAAAATAAAAAACTTTGCATGCCATAGTTTACACAGGACTGGCAGAGAATGTGCATTGATACAACTTTATTAAACATGTTACGTGGTTTATTTTGATAGGTTAAATGTTTTTGTGGTGTTAAGGGAAAGCACCTCAGCAGCGCATACTTATAAGAGAAAGACAGTCATTTCTGTTTGCTGCAAAAAATTGCTATTTTTCTTCACTAAACAAGTGAATTTCACCAAGACTTTTTAGGGATGATAGACGAGATGTTATAAAATAATAATTTAATGAAAAACCCAATTTTAACAAAATAAATAAATAAATAAATATTGACATTCGACCCAGCACGACATCCAACAGGTTTTCCCAGATCGCATCACATATTAATTGAAAAAGATTCAGATGATAAAAAAAAAAAAAAAAATTGTGAATTTGTGCTTTTTAATGTGTTTGAAAGACAAAAGCCATCCAAAGACATAGAAGTACATGGTTAAATAACCTACAGAATGATAATTCAAATAAAAACCAATGCGTTCATCAGTAGTTGATGCAATGCTGAAACACTTCTTAAACCTGATATTTGTAAATCAGTGGACAAATGCTGTGTATGACTGGTCTTTGTGCGACTCCCCACAAAACTGGAAGACTTTGAGTGTGTATATGCAGTTGGCTATTTTAGAAAGGAACATTTAAAAGATGGAAGAGAGGAATTAGGAAGAATCAATAAATTATTAATATTTTAAATCGCTATCGTGCAAGTTAATATGTAATCAAGTAATCCATAAAAAAGTAACTGTAGTCTGATTATGAATTTCTTTAAATTACAACTACTTAATTTTTGGAATCCAATTACGTAATCCAGATTGCATGTAATCAGTTACTACCCAGCTCTGCTTGAGGAATGGTTTTCTTGATGCCTAAAATACTTGTGTTTGAGCTGCTCTGCTCATAGTACTCTGCCTTTTATTTATTTATTTATTTTTTTCCTAATCTGACAGCCCTTTATCGCCACTGGCATCATGAAATTGATCTTAGTCAGGTGAGATGCCATACTGAAATTAACAGATGAAAATCAATGTTAAAGTCACAACTTTCAAAACTTTTGTCTACGGTAAGAAATTGCATCATCTGAACAATCACCATGTTGTTAAACAACAGTATTTCAAGCAAAGTAACGATGCGCCACGTACTCTGGATTTTTGACACCCTGTTATTTGCATAACATGTATGAGGGAAACACTCACATTTACAGTTAGATTATCGAGATGCCTCAAATGTGCATTGGGATGGAGTGAGAAACCACATTCTACAAAACCCACCTGGCTGGCTGGTTGAGTGATGCTGGGCGGATGTTTTGTGTCCAGAATGGTTGAATCTGTTTCTCCATTGGTCTGAATCTCTGCTGGGCCGTTAGTGGCTGTTTTTTCCATGATCGGCATTCGCTCTAGTAATGCAGGTCTTTATGGGAAAGAGGAAGAAAGAGAGTGAGAATGAGAACCTGAAGCTAGGGAAGAAACATTCCCTCAGTTTCTCAGACAAGGCTTAAAACTAATCCCAGACTAAAATGCAAGTCTGAACTGTTTCAACTCAAAGAAACTTGCATTAACTGACCTAAAATGTCAGTGTCTTTGTTTTGTCTCAAGATGCACACCAGTAATGTTTTTTTAAGGAACATTTATAAAAGTGTCCTAATTGAACTACTGCCTAATCTTGATTTAAACTAAGCCCTGTCTGTGAAACCAGGCCTATATGTTAAAATTAAGTGTAACAAACATGAGTCTACAACAGTAGGTGAGCTCATACCTCATGTGATCATATTTTTTGAAAAGTGCGTTATATTCCACAGCTCTCTGCTGCAGCTCCACATCTATGCTGCTGCCGTATATTGACACCACTTTTTTGATTCGACTGCGAAGCAAATGAAAATAAATGAAAGGTCAGAGCCTCATCCATTTGGGCACACAAACTCATAGCTTATATCAGAAGCGACTCAGAACAGGAATTCTTACTTCACGCCGCTGAAACGGGTGGACAGCTTCATGATAGCAGTCAGGGAATAACCTCTCGTTACAGGGGTGGACAAGTTAGAAACTAGAAGACCTTCTAAAACATCCAGGACCTCATCTTCAGTAACCTGCGAGATGAAATCAGATACAATTGTTCTGCTTTTATAATAAATGTGTATGTTTGGTTTGAAGGGTATGCAGGGCCGTTTACCTGAATGGGTTCCTCCTCCTCACACTGGCCTGAGACCAACAGGTCTCCATACTCTCCTATGCACCAGGATGCCACCTGTACTAGAGGTTGCTATAGGGAAAAAAAATTGAGATAGTTCACACAGACGTAATTCTGTTAACATTTAGTCCTCCAAATGTCATTCCAAACAATCTTTGAATGGGGTCTGATGCATTCAGGGTCCAAATATGGTACACATTTCACTGTCGCTCACACAAAGCTATTTTATGAGTTCAGAAGACTTGGAATGTAGGCACACAAGTTGTATACCGGAGATCATCTGTTACCATTTGCTTTCATACAGTGAATGGAAAAAAACAGCATGAACTTCGTCAAACTCATTTTGCATTTGAAGCCAAATCTGTCACTTGGGTTTGCAACGACATGATAACTTTCAGTTTTAGCTGATTCATTTCTTGTATAAAACTAACAGATGACAAGTTTTGCACTTAGGCTTATAAGTCTAGTGAAGAAAACAAGGTGTTAAGATGCTTCTAACCTGAGAGATGTCATCCAGGAGGGCTTTGTAGAGTCTCTGTACAGTGTAGGCATGCATCTCTACACTATTTGTGATGAGCTGAATGAGGTTGGGCACAGAGTCATCCCGGACGTAACTCCCGGCCTATAAAAGCAGATGCAACAAAACAGGTACATCAGACGGGCATGTTAAACCACTCTGCCAAACGTGGTTCTGGGCCTAAACACCTCTTAAAACACTTTTAGGGCCCTATGAATTCCGTGATGCGGAAAACGCGAACGGAATCACGGAATCCAGTCATCAAGACGGAATTTACTCAATAACGCAGAATGTCACGGAATTTGTCAAAGTTTGAATGAATTAATCAAAAGTAGGTCATCACACTTAAACCGCAATATGGACTAGTATCTGTAAATATTATGCTGCAAAAATACCATTTAAATGTGAATCCTGCATGTTCTGCGCATCTCTGTTTTAATGAATGGAGCAGACAAGCGGTTTTGTTTACTACACACACTGAAGCGCACGTGATGCTCGCAGTGATTTCAGCATCTGTCGTCTCACTAAATGAGGACATAAATACATGAAAAATATCTGCTGAGAGTCACTTCATTAGCATTTGACCATTCCATTTTAGGAAAATTAACGTTATATCATATACACACAGAAATGTAAAGGTAGACACGGCAACCCGTCAAAATAAACGTCCGGTTTAACTCGAAGACAATGTGCCAGATATATTACTACTATTACTACTACGACTGAAATTAAACAAACATTACTTTTTAAGGGTATAATCACACAACATTTCTTCCATGTTTTAATTTTAATAGTAAATTCCCCTTTGTTTGCCACAAAAAAAAAAGTTTGCTTAATTTTCAATAATTAAAAGTTGAATGAAATTAATGTTTTATGCCTTCATTTGATAACCAGAACATTTTAAATACACAGCAGAATTTCTGAGGATAAAAAAAAAAAAATGTTCATAAGGCTATTTTAAGAATAAATTTGAATAAATTATGTATGCATTCAAATAATTAGACACAGAATTTGATAAAACATTGTGAGAAAAAATAAAACATTTCACAGGGCCCTAAACATGTAATTTTTGCTAAACCTTTATTAAATTGATGTGAAATTCATGATTTTGTGTTCATGATTTTAATTAATTTGACATGCTCTTTGATTAATAAAATTTAATTTAACCATTAAAAAGGAGTTGAGAAATTAAAACTGGAAAAAAATGGAATCCAGACAAATTAAAATGGAAAAAAAAAAATGGAATTTGGAAAAAAATAAAACGGATCTCATAGGGCCCTACACTTTGACAACACTAATAAATAACTGCTACTCAATCTGGAAAGACTACCGCATAACTATATTGATTTAAACTTTTGTGGATGTTAAAATGTCCTCAAAACTCAAGACTTGTGTGTTTATTTGTGGGCAGGTTATGTCATCATTTGGCTCAAGTTAGTAGAAATGCAAACTGAAAGATGTCTGCAGATCCCTGGCCACGCACTGGCTTTAGCATGAGCACCAACAGCATTTTGGTGGAAGAAGGGCATTGAACGACATACAGAACTCAAATACACATTACTAGTGATGCAACGATATCAAAATCTCACGATACGAACACAATATGAAGTCCACGCTATGATATTATTGTGATTTAGAAAAAAAAAAAAAAAAAAGTGAAGACTTAGAATAATTTAACTTTAAAATACACACAGACAAAAAAAAAAAAAAAAAAAAAATCTATCTAATACATGTGAGAGTTCAAAAATAAGAGCTCCAACCCATGTTCTTAATATTTCATATTTCGTTCATTATTTTTGCTTTACACTACAGTAGGGAAATACTTTTCCTAGATTCTACACTTAAAAGAGACACTTTCAAATTGGACTGCAGTAATGTTACCCATTTAAACCACTAGCTGTCAGCAATTTTAAGCTTTTATTTTGATGGAAACGACAGTAGAGCTTTTATTTTGACAGAAAATTCCAACTTCAGTGAAAACAGGCTTACAAAAATGCGTCTCATTACAAATCTAAAATGTTGCAATCATCTGCTGCAAAAATAAAGCATAACTGGTGGCCGTTGCAATCCCAAACATGCACTAAACTCACAGCACATGCAATAACTGTGTTCACTACATTCACTGTGAACGGAGCCATTCTAAGGAGTGGAAAACATCGGATCATGAGCTGATGACCTGAACGAAGTGCATGCTTCACTTTGTAACACAGCAAAAACAGACTTGATGAAGGGATTAAGCCATATTGTGCTTTCAGTTTTAGTTCGTTTGACAGATACTGTGCCAAAGCATGATGCCCAAAACACAACTTTAAAGACCTTTTAATTAGAATAAGTTTAAATGTATTTTAAAAACTACACTTTTTGCCCGGAAGACCTATTGTTTCATATCGTCATGCGACCATGATAATATTGAGACAGTTTTGCTATCGCGTTACCATGATATTGATAATACTGTTAAATCCCTACACATTACCACAACTAAGATTAAAGTAAAGCTGTTGGAGTTAATAGGATTATTCTTTACAGTACACTCAATATCAAGAGTATCAATAATATTCAATAGCAACTGTTACAAAACATTGTCTACTCCACTGAGTACTTCAAATTTATATCAAGAAACTCAAATAATCATGAATGTGATGTAGTTTTATGGTTGGAGTAAATCAAACTATAGTGAGAAACAATGAGACTGAGATACTTACCGTTGTCAAAACCCTCATAATGGTGTCTATGTGCCATCTTTTGGAGGGTGCATACCTGCAACAAACAAGTGTTAGATGTATGTGCAACCAGTAATATAAAGCTTACAAAATGTTAAACCAAGTCACCAAAGCAAAAAGCAATACAAGGCTCTACAGCGCAACCATTTCAGTCGCATTTGTGACTGAAAACTACTGCGCGCGACTATGAAAAAAAATATTTAGGAGCGGCAGTGCGACTGACCCAATCAGCATATTTGTGTTTGCACCTGAGGGGAGCTTCAAAGGTTTCTACGTGTTTTTGCAACATTGAGTAATGCATCACAGACATATCTCATGAATCCTTCCATAAAAGAAAGTGTAGAGAGAGTGTAAATAAGAGATTCACTGTGCAGTGTAGAGAGCTTTGTTGAATATAATGGAACTTTGTGAGATTGTGATGAACTAAGATGAGTGACAGCTTTTAATGATTTTTCAGGGAGTTGGTAAATGAGATATTGATTTAATACAACAGTTAAATAAACAAGAAGTTAATATTAAGTGACTTACATTGTCTGACTATAACACTATTGCCTGATTTTGCTCTATTTCGTGGTCAAAAACAGTTTGAAACAAGTGAGCCACTGCGCATCTCCATTCAAACACAGCAGTGTTTTGTTTATGAATGTGCGTTTTTAAACGAATCTAGTGAGTCAATGATTCAATTTCCCATTTTTTAAGACAGTCACTTGCTTTATTCCTGAATAAATCAGCCGTTCGAACGCATCAAATGAATGAATGATTCAGTAATTAAATCAGTGACTTGCAGCCACCTACTGGCAGTTTTAGTTTCATTTTTAAATCATCTTTTCAGTTATTTAAATCATTTAATATTTCTATTTTCAAAATTTATATTTAAAACAATCTCAACATGAATTTATTAATTTGAACGCACCTCTGAGCCTCATTAAAAATGAAAATACACCACTTTTGTGTTCTTCTGTGCCACCTCTGTAGTACAAATTCATTTTGTTAATACTGATTTCATTTGGTAACTTATTCTTACTCTGCTTGCTCTTATTCTGTTGTTTTAATTAGACATTTTAAAAAGCTTATAAAATACATATTTTTAAAATTTGAGATAAAAGATCACATACTTTTAATGAAGTTAGAAAAATGCCATTACAAAAGCAAAAATAAAATTCCCCTGTAAATCACTTTAAGGAGTCAAATATCACCTCGTAAAGGAAAGGCTAATCCCAAATATCCTATCCTAAATTTTTTAAGTTAGGACCACAAGTGCTCCTAAAAAAAGAAAAGCAAGCGTAGAGCCCTGCAATAAACAGAGTCTTGGTAATTTGGTAAACCAAATCTCTTTAAACACTCTTTACCAAATCCCTTCTAGTCCTGTCAGATATTAAAGTTTCAACAGAATCAACTTCTGCTGCTGGATCACTCATTTTATCATCACACAGCCATGAGCTACTCTACAACTCACTTGAACAGCTCTTTGTTTTTCAAGGGCTTGCTTATTGAATTTGATCGGATTCACTTAACTAGGCTTTACACTATTTCTAAAACCTCCAAAAGGGCTGCAAGGATGTGCAACATGACCACAGCGAATCCAGCAGCAGCCGCTCAATATGAAGATCACTGGTGCTTCCTCTTGCATGAGCTCTAAGCAACATGATTTGCATGATTTCACAATAAACAGCCTTACTTCTCAGCAGCCAGGAAGATCCCTGATGCGCAGTCCGCTTTGAACTCAGGGTCACAGGAGTCCAGGAAATACAGAAGCTCTTTCATCATGCCCCGGATGTTGTTGCCGTTAACCAGGGCAAAGCTCAACTCCATTGCACGCCTGTGAATAAAGACAAGCGTAATCAGTGGGACTCATACTTTTATGGTATAACTCGTATATAAATCCATACAGCGTGCACATAAATTACCTTTTAATGGACACGTCAAGGTCTTTCAAGCAGTCCACGATAGTGCTTCGATGTCTCTGCACAGCATTGTGGTCTGTCTGCACAGTCTTCAGTAGAGATGTCAATGCCACATATCTGAATCAGGGAGAGTAATAATGTTAAAGCCCTATAATTTTGACAATCAATTCTAGTGTGCACAGCACATGACATAAGCTATTCCCGTCCACAGTAAAGGTGATGTCAGAGACAATGAGATCAACATTTGTCTAGGTCCTCATCATCGAACAGCAATGAACCACTTGATAATCAAGCCCCAATGTCACACACCTGATGTTTTTGTCATTGTTGAGAAGAAAACGTCCCAGAATGTTAATTGCTAAAACCTGCAATAAAACAAACGTTATTTTTAATCACTTTCTGTAGACACTACTGAATATGCAATGCACTGCCAATCTGAGCAACACTCACCCTTAGTCCACTCTCTGATTTGATGTCCATAATAGTAAGAACCGTTTCATAGAGGATAGCATTGCCTACATTTTTACTTGTCTCCGTGTTTGTTGCAACCTATTAAAAATAATTTGATGGATAATCTTTAGAAGGTATAAAGGAAAAGCTGTGGTTATAAAGTGGATCTAATCAGACTGCTTACCTGTGCAAGAATGTCATTCATAGCCTCACTAGAATCATCATCACCCTTTCCCAGAATTCTCAGTAGCCTCAATATCCGCACCTTAAAAATGCCAAGAGACACAGTGTTGCCCAGAGGAGCTCATCAGATTGCTTTAGTGTATACAGAACAGGTATCACCTCATATGGGAAAAATGGATTGCAAACTTAAGGACCACTCTAAAAATCAATTTCTTGCATCTGACCAAACAAATGACATGAGGTACATTACAAAATTGAATTCACATCGACTGCAACATTAAAAGTGCTCTAAGAGATTTTGTTTTATGGAATGGCATTCAGAAAATCCCTATTACATGACATCACTGAAAATGTTGTCCTAAAATAATGTCTCTGTGACAGCCCTAAGTGTGGTACAAGGTATGGAAGCCCGTTTCCACCACTGATTAAAAAATAAGGAAAAAAAAAGGTAATTACGACACTCACAATTGTGACTTTTTTTTCTTGCAACTGCGAATTTTCATCTTGCAATTCCGACTCAGAATTGCGTGATACAGATATAAACTAGCGATTCTGGTTATAAAGTCAGAATTGAGAGACAAACTCACAATTCTAAGAAATAAACTCACAGCTCTGAGAAATATAAACTCACAATTCTGACTTTTTTTTTTTTTTTTTCTTCAGAATTGAGTTTATATCTTGCAATTGTGTTTTTCTCTCAGAATTGCGAGTTAAATCAGAATTGAGAGATATAAACTTGCAATACTGAGAACATCAGTCTTTTTTCCCCCTCAAAATTTGGATTTTATGACACAATTACGAGTTTTTGTCTCAGAATTGAATTATATCTCAGATATCCATGTTTGAGAACTGTAACAAAGAATTGCGTGATTTCACAATTGCGAGAAATCAAGTCAGAATTGCGAGAAAAAAAAGAATTGAGTGATATAAACTCACAACTGCATGATTGTGAGAAATAAAGTCACAATTTCAAGACAAAAACTTGAAATGCTTGATATAAACTCACAATTGCGAGAAAGTCAGAATTGTAAGAAAAAAGTCAGAATTGTGTGTTTGTATCTCACAATTCTAACTTTATAACTTGCAATTATGTGTTTAGATCATGCAATTCTGACTTTATAACTGGGGATGCACCGATACCAATACTTTTATTTTTGGCATTTGCCAATACAGAGTTCCAATACTGTTTCAGATTATTTTTTTAAATCTTGGGTACAGAAACCAAAAGAATGTGTATAATATTAATTGGGTTAACTTCATTTATCAAATAGATACAGTCAATTATCTTGTCCTTGTCCTGATTTCAGACAAGAAATCAGAGTTAAACTGTGTCAGAAAAAACTTGCTTGATAATGTCAGATAACCTTGATAGAAAGGTATGCAATGTATCACAATCGACCAAAATTTTTCAGACAGCTATTAGTATGACTATTTTTACACAACTATTAATACTTCGTCAGGCCACCCTTAGCTTCAATGATAGCCTGTAGTCTTCTGGGCATGCTGTCAACCAGGTTTATGCAAAACTGAACTTCATTCAGTATTGTAATTACACATTTTGCTGTAATAATGCCGGGAACGACTCATTATAAATTTCCTAACTGTGATATTTTCATAAAAATAAGTTGCGTTTTTTAAATCTGAAATGTGCTGAGTTTTATATTCCAAAGCGATATAATGCAGAATCACTCATGAAACAAGCAAAACATGTGCAACTACGTATTTGTATTGGTGCAAAATGAGAGGGACAAGTACAATACATCCTAGTGCATTTCACACAGGCTCCTAGTTTCACTTTCACCATAAAGTCATGTATGCTTAAGGTTGAAAATAAATGACGTTGAAAATAAATGCCCCTATAAATTTTGTTTTATATATACAATTTAGTTTTAATCCAAATGATCAATGTACTGAGTGAACATTAATAAAGATCACGCAACAGAAGTTCTCTCTCTCTCTCTCTCCCTACCAATAAGTAAACTGTGCATTTGTTTACTCATTTGTTTTTGACATATCCAACCAAACAACAAACTTTCCAGTGATGTCTATGAGAAAGTGTTTCTTTGTCTGAATAAGGCACTTGTCACATGCTGTGTTATCAGCGTTTGGTATCGGGGCATTTTAACGAGTATGTGTACAGGAGCTCAGTATTGGTGCATCCCTATTTATAACGCACAATTGTGAGTTTATCACACAATTGTGACTTCATAACTTGCAACTGTGAGTTTATATTATGCAGTGCGGACTTTATAACTTTTATAATTGTACGTTTTTGTTATGCAGTCCTGACTTTAACACAATTGTGAGTTTATATCACGCAATTCTGAATTTTATTACTCACAATTGTGAGTTTATATCATGCAATTCTGACTTTAACTCACAACTGTGATTTTACATCTCACAATTCTGACTTTGTAACTTGCAATTGTGAGATTTTATCATGCAATTCTGACTTTGTAACTTGCAATTGTGAGATTTTATCATGCAATTCTGACTTTATAACTTGCAATTGTGAATTTATATCACACGATTCTGACTTCATAACTTGCAATTGTGAGTTTCTATCAAGCAATTCTGACTTTATAACTTGCAATTGCGAGATTATATCTCACAATTCTCAGAAAAAAATATCTGAATTGTGAGATATAGTTGCAATAACCTTTTTTTTTTTATTTAGTGGAGGAAGCAAGAAAGAAAGAAAGAAAGAAAAGAGGCACTGTCACTCATTTTGCTTGTTCATAGATCAGTCCATATAAGGGAAGCAGGAAGTTGAGAGCATGGTGAGATGAATCACTTAAGCAAAGCACAGAGCAATTTTGAGTTTGTCATGGGAGAGTGCAATTTTGCTACCGTTGCAAAATCACTACTGGACTCAATGCAGCACCAATTTTAGAAAAAGGGATCGTGTCTAATTCAACGGCAGAACAGAACAGCCGACAACACTTAGGGCACTTTTACATATAGTAAAACTGACAGAAGATGATGTGTCTTTACCTGCAGGAAAGGGTCACTGATGCCAGACACATCGTGCTCAGGGGAGTAGCCTGACATGATCAGGTTCTTCAGGATTCGTACAAGTTGTGGAACCAGCTAGAACAAAAACCAATGGGAGAAGAAAGAAAAAGACTATCAGCAAGGTTTCAGCAGGGTCATGGAGATTTCAAAACAGGACAGCACGAAAAAAGGGTCAGTAAGTGTCAATACACGCAAGGCACCCTGAGTTGATCATCTTCCAATAGATTGGTTTCACTATATATTAAGACATGGAAATCATGTCAGTGCTTACTATTAATTGTTTGGCTATGTGTATTAACACAATACTTAATTAATTTGTCAAATGCGTCCATTTTCATATGTGCCCCCACTATAATGTACATATTGGAAAAACCACAACCCAATAGTGACCGTATGAAAGAGAAATTAATCTTAAGGTAAACGCAGGACAAGTGAAAAATGTATATGAGGTCTACGTAATCCTGAATAAAAACAAAAGAAAACACTTAAATGAAAACAACTGCAAAATAAACAGTACATCAAAACCAAAAATTGGACTACATCTACAGTGACCATGATGATGAGACTTTTGTTTTTGTTTTGTTTGTTTTTTTTTTTAAGCATGCACCAGCTATGAAACCAGAATGTCCTCTTACCTTCTCATTCTAACACAATGCAGGAATTGTAACGAAGACAAATGACAGAAAAAATATGAAGTAGATGTTAGGGGGGAATTGGAAAAAAGAGTCACTTTCAGAGAAGAGCTTAACATAATGCTACGGTTATGAGCATGAGAGGTGGGCGTGCTGGCACAGTAGATCAGGCTGGGGGTGGGAAGAGTAGAAGCAGATATATATATACAGAGAGGAAGGACCTGTATTCATCTCCCAGTGAGATAAACACACCTGCAGCTAAATCCAGGACAAGCATCCAGATTTCAGTAAGGACTACAGTCTCATTTCAGTAGTCATGTCAACGCTATCAGCAACAGATAAGAGTGTTTTTGTCTCAGAGCTGCTGATGTGGTGCATAAACAGTTTTAGAGGTGACTGCTGAAGGTCAAGGCATGAATGCTCGCTACGTACCTTCCTGAAGTGAGAGAGCATGTCGGGACTTCGCTCACACATTTCAGTGAGCAGGACAACAGAGGTGTGGAGAACTCCTGCAGAAAACACAGAACAATACAACGATTTCCTTATCAGATTTCATTATATAACTCGTGAGCACGTTTGTTTACATTAGGAAAAAGAACAAACCAATATGCTCCTGCTGTTCCTGAACATGAAGACAGACTTAAACATGAACAAATTTAAAAAAAGCTTAAGGTTTTTCTGGTAAAAGAAAATTATACAGGAAAAAAAAAAAAAAAGAAACATTTTAGACGTTGCCAGCATTCATCTTAAATCAAAACTTCATGTTCACATTTTTAATTTAACATGCATTCATTTTTCCAATATGTTAAGGAATATACAATGAAAGTGTAACCGTTTATCCATATTTAATGACAATAAAATGAGACCTATGGGAAAGGTTTCAAAGTGCAGCTCTCACCATGATTTTTCTCACTGAGCAGGTTTTTTGTTGCTGGCAGGAACATCTCCATCAGCTCCGGGACTTTACGGATGACGTGAACCGCACACAGTGCTGCCTGAGGGTGAAGAGCTCATGTCAAAACCGTTCACACGTTCAGAGCGCGACATCCAACTGGACATGAAGTCCACGTTCAGCTGTGAGGGAGTGTGAAATACCTTTTTCCTCAGATAGGAGTTTGACGTTTTGAGGAGTTTCTCCACTTCGCCAGCTAAGTCACGGCACATTTCGGATGAGCCCATGCAGCCCAGGGTGCACAAGGCAAGTCCCTGTACATACTGTGTACTGTGGTTCAAGTCACTGCAGAGAGAACATTAGATGTAGAGGATGCACAAAAAAAGTGTAGCAAAATGAACTTCCAGAACTTTCAAGCAGTATTTTTTGGATTTTCAAGGACTTCAATCAGAGATCTCACTTATCGAACAATGTGTTTTTTCGAATGCTAAAAAAAAAAAAAAAAGATGATAAATAGATATATTTAAAATTTACTAGTATAAACAAAATGACAAAAACAAAGTGAAGCACATGCAAAGTATTACTACTAAAGTATTACAAAGTATACTTCTACTATAGTAATACCATGGTTAATTTTCTTAAGGGATTTGTATTTGTGCACACTTTTTCTTTTTTCTTTGTTCCGTTTTTATAAGTGTACTGCCTTAATTCTTTTATATTTCATACTGTTTAGAGGAGGAAAAAAATAAATAAATAAAAAAATATACAAATCAGAAAAGGATTCACAAAAGCACTCCGAAATCCTGATCTGAAACAAATGATTCACCATAAGTCCCAAACTGAATCAAATGCAGATCATGAATCATTTGATTTGAATAATTCAATTTGCAAAATGATTCAGGTACCTGCTCTGACTTAGATCAAATGATTCATGAACCATCATTTCAGATCAGGACTCGAAGCACAGATTGCAAATCATTTGACTCCGATCTGAACTTCATTTCGTGTATCGCACATGTGCTCCAACATCCCGATCTCAATCAAATGATTCGCAACACGCAAGTTCTGATCTAAATTAAATGATTCACAATATGCGATTTGAAGCCCCGATCTGAAAGAAATGATTCACTAACCCGCTCCGAAGTTACGATCTAAAGCAAATGATTCACAAACCATCATTTCAGATCAGGACTGAAAGCGTGGATCGCAAATCATTTCACTTAGATTTGAACTTCAAATCAAGCATTGCAAATCATTTGATTCAAATAATTTGCTAAATGATTCACAAACCTGTTCCGTTTGAAATCAAATGATTCGCTATGTACACTCCAACGTCCCGTTTTGAATCAAATAATTCGCAATACTCAAGTTCTGATCTAAATCAAATGATTAGCAATACATGATTTGAAGTCCTGATCTAAGCCAAATGATGTGTGAACCCGCTCTGAAGTGGCGATTTAAATCAAATGATTTGCTATACGTGATCCGTTTGGAGCACGAAACAGTAAATCATTTTGCGAATCAATGGTTCAACGCATTCAGAGTTTCAAAAAAGTTAGTTTCACCCATCACTATGTGCTTTTTAAAATCATTACAAGCGATGTTGAATATCAAAAATGAATGTCTCTATTAATTTGATTAATTGGTTTTTGCTAGTGAATTGCTTGGAATGAATGATCGAAGTCACAAGTTTAAATCAATTGGAGCGGTTCAAGCATAAATGACTCAATTAATTTGGTTCATCTGTTCCTCTTTTCGTGTCTTCAGCCATGTTTACATGACACTGTCAGTACTACTACTGGCTTAGCTCGGCAGTTTTATGACATTAACTGAAATAAAAACAAAAAACATTTTTTTTTTTTTTTTAAATTGTGTGAATTTTGCTTGAAAAGACTAAAAAAAAAAAATTAAACACTTATTTCATAGATACATTCTTTCAATAATTCAAGCACTTTTTCCAAGTACCTCTTCAGTAATATTGCTATTTTCAAGGGTTTTCCAAGCCTTACATTTCAAAAAGTCAAATGCAAGTACTTCAAGCACTTTAAGCACCTTGTACGAACCCTGTTTTTTAATTGGTGGGTTGCAATTCAAAAATGGGTTGTAGAGAAAAGGTAAAAAGAATGCAAAAAATGTATTTGTCCACAGACAGGACAGAAAAATAATTCAAGTTTTACTATGATATTCTGATGCAAATTCATCTAGAACGGACAGCATCTAAGCAACCAAAGTCATTCATTTTCAATGAGAGTTGGCAAATACATGCTCTACTGTTTGAACTACAGAAATGTTGCATGGTGCTAGCAACACCAAGGTCATGGGTTTAATTCCCAGGGAATGCACAGACTGGTTAAATATATACACTGAATGCAATGCAAGTTGCTTTGGATAGAAGGCATCTGCCAAAATGCATAAAACATGATTCATTCTGATGACAATATGTTTTGTGCAATGAATTATTGGTTGCTGAGAGCATGAAACTAACAAATTTAGGCAACAGACAACAACATTTTTCTTTTCAGCCTTGAAGTAAAATTTGAGTGCCCCCCCCCAAAAAAAATAAGTTGAGATAATAATAACATGGGGCACTGTTTTTTTTTTTTGAAAATGAAAATGTGCAATAAGATGTTTGAGAGATACTAAATGGAACAAAGAAAGAAATGCAATTTAAAATGTCATCACACTCAGAAAGCAATACAACAGTCACATTACACTCCCACCAATCACACAGCCAGATGTGATTCAGAAGAGTGTTGAGACAAGATGAAACCCTCAGCTCACTCACTTCTTGATGCAGTTCGTCATTAATAGATGGACGTCCTGCCTCTCGTCCAGGAGCAGCATGGCTCCCAGGTATCCTATCCGTTTGTCTGTGAATTTCTGTGATGCAATCAGTTTCAGGCACTCCAACTGAAAATGAGATTTTGCCCTTCAGTAAAATTCTGTCTGTTTAAAGTGGGCACTTCATGCAGGCCTTTTAAAGATTTCTGAAATACTTACCTGGCCAAAGTGTGCCGGGTAGCCCAACATGTGCATATAAAGCAGCTTAGCCACATTTCTACAGCGGTATGTGTTGTCTTCTTCTCTAAAAGATGACCTAATGGCAGCACACTCTTTCTGGATCATCTCTCGCTCCTCGGCCTGGGTTCGAGCCGTCCGGATTGTCCGGATCAGCTCCCGCAGTCTGATCGGAGCTGGCATCCTCTGTAATGAAAGCACAGTGTCAGCCTGTGGAGCGTCACAGCAGCAGCAATATATCTGCCACTAAGACAAATGATGATTTATACAATGCTTGCGTTTGCCAGAGCAACATGAGAACAAACAAAGAAGAAACAAAGGCAGTTTTAAGCGGTAGTTCCATGAAAAGATTGCCAAGCGAATTTCAGAGCAGCACTGGAGATTAATTTCATGCGTTCATGCCCTACGCCCCAGTATATTTTATTTATTTAAGTATAGTTTTAGTAGTAGTAGTTTTTTTTAAAGAAGTCTCTTCTTCTCACCAAGCCTGTATTTATTTGATCCTAAGTACAGCAAAAACAGTACAATTTTGAAATATGTTTACTATTTAAAGTAACTTTTTTCTATTTGAATTTTTTTTTTTAAATGTAATTTATTCCTGTAATGTCAAAACTGAATTTTTAGCATCATTACTCCAGTCACATGATCCTAATTCTAATATTCTGATTTGCTGCTAAAAACTCATTTATTTTTATTATGATGTTGAAAACAGCCGAGTAGAATTTTTTCAGGTTGCTTTGATGAATAGAAAGTTCAGAAGAACAGCATTTATCTAAAATAGAAATCGTTTGTAACGTAATAATAATAATAATAATAATAATAATAATAATGTTGCTCGAACAGCAAATCAACATTAGAATGATTTCTGAAGGATCATGTGACACTGAAGTCTGGAGTAATGATGCTGAAAATTTAGCTTTGATCACAGAAATAAATTACATTTTTAAATATATTCAAATAAAAAGTTAAGTTAATTAAAGTAGTAATTTATTTTATTATTTTATTTATTTATTTATTTATTTATTATTATTTTTATTTTTTTCAAAATATTCATGCTTTTTTTGTATTTTGGATGAAATAAATGCAGGCTTGGTGAGCAGAAGAGACTTTAAAAAAATCTTACTGTGCAAAAACATTTGACTGGTAGTGCATGTGTTTAAAATGCTGAAAAATACAATGCTTTATAGTTTTCACACCATCTTTAAATCCTTTTTTAAGCACCACCTCTACATGCATATCGTTTTAGACCAATTTTTATTGTGTTGCATCTCAGACTCAGACTCACCACAAGTGCTTTTTTTTTTTTTTTAAAAACTGTCAAGTTAACATACCATAAGTTTAAAAACACATCAGTGGATCCCTGGGTTCAGTTTCTTTCATTTCAGCTGGTCTTCTATAAACGACCCCTAAGAAATGTGTCCAAATGGGGTCAGATGAATATGAAACCAGCCTAACTATACAGGCTGTCCTTAAGGCCAATTAGTTGACTAGACATTCAAGCAAAACAATAGTTGGTTTTTAAAATATCTAGTTTTGTACACTTCCACCCCCCATTTAAAAAAAAAAAAAAACACATTTTAAACGTTTTTAGACTTTAGGCTAAATAAATATTTCCGCTTATATAACGCATACTTTTCTCATGATATTAACTAATAAATTAGCTTTAGTGGCCCTCAACAGCAACTGGTTGTCAAGTCTAAATGAAGCGTTGCCATATTAATGACGTAAATAGGGAAATCGCTCCTGCTCTGCAAGACGAATTAAGCACGACACCCCAGTGCGCTCTCTTGATCAATCGTTCTGCAGAGCTCTGAGAATCCTGAAGGACGCCGAGCATCTCATAATTGACTAGCACATGTGGCGATCTTTTCTATGGGGACAGTCAGTCTGGAAAAGGCAGACATCAAAGTATGGCCATAATCAGCTCCATCAGCCAATGTGACAAGCAGGTGGAATCACCTGTGAAATTCCATTCCTTCAAAAGAATCAGGTTTCAATCCACTGGAGGCTGATTAAAAATTAAAAGTGGGCACATACAAAGTGGTAAGATTACATGACTGCCCATTTCTACAACGTTCAAGATGAATCCAGGTTTAACACAAAACATCTGGAGTAAATAGAAAAGGGCACTTTACAATTTGAGGGACGTCACACGATAAAGTTTCACGATACTAAAGTTAATTTGGTTATCTTTTGCTTTCCAAAAATCACATCTGACATCTAATCAAAAAAGAAACCCAATAAACATATATTAGCATCCCAAATGAAGGCAGATAACAATGCGGAAAAATTTATATATGGGGAAAGAGAGCACAGAAAGTAAAGGTCACACTAACACCTGCCACACAGCAGAAAACCGACCTTCAGCTCATAAACACTGAGAATTAGAGGGATATTAGCATGGAGGGAGTGAAATGGGGCTGCTAATAGAAAGAGACGGCTCATCTATCAAAAAACCTCTCTGGATTATTGTAGGAAGGCATCGTAGGATGTGCGGGGACAGCTTTGTGGCAAAAAGAGCAGTTAAATATATGATCTCAGGGCATATAAACAGACCGAACAGGAAATGAGTCATCCAGCAGGCTGAGGTTGAATGGACATGGCATTGAAGTTCAAACATTACAATACTTTCACCCCACACAACGCGTTGATGGAGTGTATGGATGGTGTGAGGTCACCTTGTAATTAAATGCAAGTTGCAAAAGCAAGTAATCAGTGGCACTGGAAAGACGGAGCACTACAAATGGTTTACGGCTCTGAGAACGCACATTAATCACACCAGGAGATCCATCTCACACACACATACATACAGAGCCAAGACGCAACACAAAGTTAATATTCCTCCCTTCCTCCATGCAGAGATGAGAGCTGCTTTTGGCTCTCCATCACAGAGAAGCCCCGCACTTTAAATCTGTTAGCATGCAGCACCTAATTAAGCTGCTCGAACCAGAAAGGAACTACAGTAATTACTTGCTAAACAAAGACATTCTCAGCATCTCCCTGCAGAACAACAAAAGTTACGGTCGCAAATGGATGGAGAGTGCAAAGAAGAATGTCTAACGACAAATATGCAATGTCACTGTCCAATTAAGCATGAAGTAATAAAACCAAAGTGTTATTCTGAGGAATAAAACAAGTAGTGGCCTTTATATTAAGCTCACAGTTTTGTTAAAAACACATTTTCAGTTGTATCGTTTTAAATAGAACTTCAGAGAAAGGACAGATAAAGTGACATTCCTGCTATCATGAATATTACTCCTTACTGTTTTTATGACTGCACAGCCTCTATATTTTGAAAAACTATAATAAATGGGCATAATAAATCATGAATTATTAATCAAAAGTATACATCTTTAGGTCTTGTGATATATGGGCCATTCTACAGAATTAATTCAGAGTCATTTGGAAATGTCTTTCTCCACAAATTTTGTATGTATGCAATTTGTATAATATCCAAGATACACATTTCTAGTAATTGTAGAGTTAATTCTCATTGTATTTTCAGAAAGTTTTGGAATATTTGATTTTGCTTACATCTTCCAGGTAAATATATATTTTTTTCTATTTTATTACAAAGTTTTCAGAGGTAAATCAATGACAATTACAACTGTAACAATATTTTAATTGTGATTTATGAGATTTGTTGTATTTTGAATCCAATTTTTCCTTTTTAAAAGGCAAAAAGTTCATCATACAGATTTCAAACTTAAGGATTCATTAGTTTGAATATAGTGTATATAATGTTTTAACTGTAATATAATGTTTTAATAGCAACCAGATCACATTACAGAGCTTTAACCCACATACTAAAAAAACAAAAAATTGCATAGATGTATTAATATTTAGTTTATTTCCCCCAAAGGAATTATGGGTTTCCTTTTTTCACTACCGAAACAATGACATGTTTCGGTTGTAACTGTTACGGTAGCTACAATCTTATGAGATAACACCCAAAAAAAACAAAGATGTCACCACTGAAACTTCACCAAATGTTTCGGTTGTGGCTGTTTCGGTACTGACAATTTTATATCATTTTGAGCCTAGCTCAAAGATGCTAATCAGCACATGGTTAGCTAGCACAGTTCTGAACAGTTGTACACATATAAAAACTAAATGTTATGAAGTAACTCCCAAAAAAGTGTGTTTAACTATAGAAAAATGGTGTTCGGTAGTGACATTCCTCAAAGTTACACAGATTTTTTCATGCTTTTGAACACATTTACCTCAAAATGATGGGTCTATGGATCTACTCACCATGTAGCTATGAAAGAAAGGGACACAAATATTTCC
The DNA here is from genome assembly GCA_036247105.1 of Cirrhinus mrigala. Lineage (NCBI taxonomy): Eukaryota > Metazoa > Chordata > Actinopteri > Cypriniformes > Cyprinidae > Cirrhinus > Cirrhinus mrigala. The sequence continues at coordinate 5,432,206 of CM070013.1, read as the reverse complement.
TGATCATAAATGCAAAAATTATTTTAATATTTTCATAAGCTGAAATTTAGGGGTTAGGGTTCGGAACAGCCACCTCCCAATTGAAAGTACCCAATAAATTATTATTTTATGTATGTTAAGCTTACTGATATTTTAAATATTATTGTGGGTTTTAATAGATAATAGAAGGATCTTAGTAAACATCTAAGATTTGAATACTTAAATGCCTTTTAAATGTGTTTTTTTTAATGTGGGACAGTAATTTGCACCAATTCTGCAGAATGGCTCATATAGATTCTTTTCCCATTTTAAACACCCGTCTTCATTAATTAATTCTGAACGGCACCACCTGTGTGAAAAAAGAACAAATATTTGATTTTGTCTCTTAATTAATAAGGGGTCATAAAAACAGCAAACATATCAACTATAAAAGAACTAGCATTATACATTAGGACATGAGAGATGTCAATGTCATTTGATATTTGAAATTTTACCACATACTAACTTAAATATCACACTTAAAACGGGCAGAAATGGGTAAAATTGTGTAAGCCTGCAAAGCAAATAAAATCAAAAAGGTTCAGAACAATTTTTTTTTTTTTTTGGACACACAAAAAGACAATCAAACCAGCATCTCGGCTATCACATATTTTCCCCTTCAGTGAGCTCCAGCAATAAGTAACTAGCCTCTTGTATTGTGTCAGATGCCTTCACACAGTTCTTGGTCTTCTGCCAGTTCGATGAAAGCCAAGTCTTCTTTCTTTGAGGCAGGGATACTTCATTTCTAAGTGCCTCTTCAGCTTACTTGGCACTATGTTAGCATTAGCAAACCTCTCCATGCAGATGACATGCAGGCTAAGGGCAATTAGCAGCCCTGGCTTAACTTAAGCTGCAAACAAGACTGTTCTTATAACTTCTGGTTGGGGGGGATCATTGCACAGGCAATCTGCATATTCTTTACTAAGTCCAAATAATGAAATGATTTTAATGCCAATTAAATACAATTAGAGTCAAAAAGGAAACAAAAATTATAGACCAATTACTGGTTCATCATCTGCTTAGACACAAGTGTCAAAAGGATGTCATTAGGCATGACATGCAGCAGATGTTACTATACCATTGATGGAGCGCTGCATTTACCATTTAGAAACTAGACCAGACCTACCCATTTTATAACAGAAATAGTGGAAATGACAGTGTCAAGCAATACTTCACGCAAACACAAAAGACCCATATAGACAAAAGATGATATTTTGAAAAAAATCTAATCTAGCCAGTGGGGTTCAAAACCTTCTTCAAAATATCTTCTTCCATTTCTCATGACAAAACGTCATCTTAGAATTATAAGGCTGCTCATATCTGACATTTTTGTCAAAATTGAGTTATTCACATATTCTTATTCAGTGACAACCTATTTACGTTATGTGATGTTTCTTTTGTAAGCTGTGTACATGTTTAGCCTTTTTTTTTTTTAGAAAACAAAAATAGTTTTATCTACAGAAGTTTATGGAAAGCAAAACTTTGATGCACTAACATTTTAAGGCAATTTTGTAGATTAATACTGCAGTATTACAAAGTTCAAAAAACCCTACTGCTTTGTACACTTAACAGCACATAAAGACATATTGCTCCTTGTGGACCTCCCTAGAAATTACTGCAGCTTTGGATAATAAGTGTAGTGTAAAGCTAAAACAAACCATCCAAAAGTGGGACTCTTATCAAAATATGCCTGCTGGCATTGCAGAACTATGATAGATCGACTTTGAATTGGCTGCATTTTTCTCCCATTCTTTCACCTCTACTCTCCCCTGTACGTAGTTTGCACAGCATAGAGAAGATTAAAGTTAGGCCTACATCAGGATATGATGCTGTTAAGATGGCTCAATCAAGGGAACAAGTGCGAGACAAGAAAGTGCTTCCTATTCCCGGTACGGCTCCTGCCACTGAGCTACTCTTGTTGGTTTTAAAATCTAATGGCAGTCTGCGTTCAAGACAGAGAAACAAGATGGGTTTTCCACAGCCAAATATGCATAAGCAGATCATCAGCTTCATGACAGCTTGTGATTCAGCATCCAATATTGCGACATCAGTACTGCCATAACAGTTAAAGATCAATGAATGAGGAACTCCCTTTTACGACATCAAGCATGACTACACACACCTAGCCATAGAATCACATAAGGCTGCATGATCCACCTTGACAGAGAAAGGAAGCATGCCTTTCAACTACAATGCAGGACTGCTCGTCACACACACGCTCTTCCAATTACACATCACTGCTTAGAAGACAGAAGAGCTACAATAGAGGGATTAAGGTGACTTTAGGTGGGGTAGCTTCATAGTTTAAGAGAAGAATGGTTTCTCCAAGGTCAGCTTTACATGTCCATACCTTCCATTCTTGGATAATAAGAGCATTGTTGCACTGTGGGTCTCCTGCCAAAGGCATATAGCTGCAAACATGGGGAGACTCTGGTAAACAGGTGATGTAAGGAGATCTGTTGCAGTGGGAAAGCTATTCTGCTTAGAATAGACAGTTTAACAGTTTGCTAACACAATCTGACTCTACAGTTGAATCTATTTAGATACAGGAATAAACTAAAAACCACAAAAGCAGCTGTAGTACAATAATATTTAACCAGATGTCCTAACCCGGGAAAGTAACACGATAATCCAATCCCTAAAGGTGTATGTAAATATAAACAAATATTGTGCCAGATTATGATGAGGAAACAAACCATTTTTCTTAATTTAAAGTGTGAGCCCGAGAGAGATGCATTCAGATAACGAGAGAATCTCTCACAATCTCTGCGTCGACACATAGCGAGGATTTCTCGCACACCTGCCTCCAGAGAGTCACGTCTGATCACATGGAAGCTGTGCTTAGCAACTGGTAGAAATGCAAAAAAAAGGACACAACCCCCTTAAGGAGATGATCTGAAGTGTTACTGAACAGTCAAACTAAAACTAAAAAACAGGGTCGCCAAATTAATGGCTATTTGTTTTAAATATTCATTAGTTATTACAAATAACTAAAACTTCTTACTTTACTGGTTACAGTAATGACTAATCTTATAGGTACTCGTGAAGCTGAATGTTTACTAGTAGTGATGCACATTTTTCTTTAATTTTATTTTACCAAAACTGAAATTAAAGTCTTTATTTAGAAGAAAACTAAAAGTTTTGCCATTTGGGGAAGTGAACTCTGTATGCTGTTCTCAGGTGATAAACCAGTCATAGTAAACCAGTCGCCTAACGATATTTTAATCAAACAAATTTTACATACTTTAGCATCCTTTTCGGTCACGGTGAAGTGCATCCACACTGCTGATGTTTACCTGTTGTAGCTTATCTACATTTTGTGCACCAAATAGATGATGGCACATTCAAAACTTCGTTGAAGAAGTGCTAACTGTTTTAGACAATGATTTACAACCTTCAAAAACAATTTCAGCTGAAACCAAAAATTCACATTTTCACTGTTTTGGCCGAATATCTTAAATTCCTGAAATTGCAGTACATTGGTTACTTAAGTTATTAAGTAGTAAAGCACTTACATACGAGTAGTAAAACCACAACCAAAAAGAAAGAGACACTGGTCACTATTGTACTACCTTGCAGTAATAAACTTACTAGTAGCATTGATACTAGTAAAATATTGAACTTGGCAGACTGTGCCAGTAATTAGGTGTACAGAAGTGATGTAGATAAAGACTGAGTAAAGACAGAGTGGAACAAAATTTGAAAAATAGGTGCAAGGAACTGTTAAAATGACTTGCCTCACAGTGTCCATTATTCACCTGTCAACTTTATAACTGCAAAATTATCATCATATAGTCGGAGTATCAGCTCATAGACTCAATAGAGTAAGGAAGTCTTGGTATAAAGAAATAAATTACGACCAATGTATGATAAAGAAATGAGCTGTGCTCATCAAAGGATTTACTAAAGCTGTCATGGTTACTCTCTGCATTTAAAGACAAACTTACACCTTGATTGGCCTCATTTATTTAATAACATGCTGTCAATAGTGACAAAACTTCCTGTTGTTATGAACATCACCATCTTTGATGTCGTCACTACAGTTATCGAGTTTAGAACACTGTAGTTCATTCAAATACAGATATTCAAGCAGCTACTTTAATCTGCTGAATGAACAAACATTTTAAAACTCGCACCTGTAAGCAAATGTTGCTGTCAGGCCCAAATAGTGACTGTGAACTCATGGGTATTTGTATTGCTGAGAAATGCCTTCTTGACACTTTTAATGCTAGTAGTTTTCTATAACCAGTATTTTTTATTAGAAAATGTTTGAATAAACCACTGAAAGATTCCTGGCAGACATTACAGTTATTTATTGATGAATTAGCCAAAGAATTAATGGACTAATCAGAAAATTATCCATATATTATCTGTAAACAACTGTTAAATCAATCAACTGACTGGGTGAAAAAAAATCAATTGAGAAAAGATTGTTAAATTCAGCTTTAAAATAATTCACAGAAAATATATAATCATTCACAGAAAAAAAAAAAAAACACTCCTGGAGAAAACAGAGAATGCAAATTTAAGTTAGGAATCATGCAAACTGCTGCAGGGACTGTGGGAGGACACGTTTACAGACGGTGACTTCCTATATTTCTGTAACCTTACTCCACAATCACAAGGAAGAGATGCCAACACGCCATTCATTTGTCCACCACAAACCAACGGGTGTTAAAGACATGACTAACAGACAACATTTCAGACAGCATTAATATACAGAGTACTATATGGAGTACAACAACAAGAATGATTTAACATCTCTCTTGAACCCACCTGGTGACTTGAGCCTAAAACGCACAAGTGACATCATAAATAACGCATTCCTCGCATTTACCACTACTACATTTCCTCAAAAAAAACACCCTTACTGTTTATCCTGTAATATTAAGAGAGACGGTTGAAGGTTTTGATGTTTCTGGACCCATCCCCTTGCATTACAACGTCAAGCCATTAGTGCTAAGCTAAATGATAAACAGTGATATGATGGAACATTAAGCTGTGGTACAACACAGGTTAATTTCAGTTCTCTTCACAAGTATTAATACTCGTTTCTAAGCCCTTCAAATTGCAATGAGTACCTGTGTTATTCCTCTGTAATGTCGGTGAATGAAGTGCTGCGTGTGTCCGTTGCTAACTGACTGGAGTCTAGTCAGGCCTCAAATTGAGCGTCGATCTGACGGAGGATTAAACACACACCTCTACTTTAAACCCACTGAAACCTTCATAAACTACAGTCTAACTGGAATTTCACGCCCGGTAGAGTCACGCCGCCCGTGGAAGTACAACGCGACTGATAGTTTAGCGAGCGGCAACCGTTAGCGCCCCAGCTTATGACAGCGTCCCGGTGCGAGAGGCTTGCAAGCTGCCTTTAGCATTAGCCTGTGCGCTCCACTTCCTATGCAGACCAGAGTCAACCCGAGCAAACGCGAATAAATCCGAGCGGCTTGACAGCTCCGAGCTCAACAGGCGTAAATGAAGTCGTTTAGTCGTTTAAAATAAGCTCTCACTCACCAGCCGTTATGATACCAGAAAACAAGTGCAATCTTCTCAATCGACGGAAGGAGGAACGGACCAGACATTCAAAATGGCGGCGCTCCCAGCCTCAGCACTTCTACCGCAGGCGGAAGGTTACATTGACTGATGTTCAGAACTTCAAATGCGGATGTAACAAGGTGCGACCTGCTCTGGTAGTAAATGATGCTGTGAGTTAGTGTTTATGAGTATTGTCAACATTTATTACCGTGTTCAAGCATTGAAATAGAATACGAATTAAGAAATTCTGTCAAATGCTTTGCATAGACGTGGTTTATTATAAAGTGATATAGCAAGGTGCTCTGTCCACCTCACTATATATATCCCAAGCTGTGTTCACCGGGAAACTCGTGATACTGTGCAAGGTTTTACTCGAATTGTGTCAGTGGAGTATAGTTGTATTTTAACGCTAGGCTACGTGTCATTTCGGCGGATGACTTGCCCAAAGAGCCGTGCTGCGGTCCGCACCTCACCTCGTGGCAGTCAGTGATGACGTCACCGTGCAATGTTGTGGCACTTCCTTTGGGAGTCACTGAACTGGTTCTCTTTAGTAAGCCAGGGGTCGTTCGGTCGACCTAAGGAGTAATTTTGCGGTGAAGTTTGGCACTACAGAGGTTTCCTACGAGGGTCGTAATGATTACTCCCTCTGGAACAGAAACTGATGCTAAGGACCTAATATGATGACCTAGCTATAACGTTATTTATACATTATCAGTTAAAAGTTAGTTTTTTAATGTTTTTTTTAAAGAAGTTTATCAAAAGATCGGTATTTATCTGAAATAAAAAAGCTTTTGTAATATTATATATCATTAAAAAAATTGTGGGGGATTATAGAAATTATTACTTTTATCTAGCAACAATGCGATCATCACAAAATTGATGATAAAGACATTTAATGATACAAAACAATTCTATTTTAGATAAATGCTATTCTTCTATTCATCAAAGACACTTGAAAAAATTCTACTCAGCTGTTTTCAATAAAATATAAAAAAATATATATATTTTGTGAGCAGCAAATCAAAATATTAGAATGATTTCTGAAGGATCATGTGACTGGAGTAATGATGCTAAAATTCAGCATTGAAATCACAGGAATAAATTACATTTTAAAATATATTCAAATAGAAAACTTAAAAAAAAATTAAATAGTACAAATATTTAAACATCTTACTGTTTTTGCTGTACTTTGGATTAAATAAATACATGACTGGTAATGTGAGAAAATTAAGCACGAAAGTATAAAGACACTGTGTTGTTTCTGAAGTCAAATAATTGCGTTCATGTTGTAAAATATATTATACACATAATCTTGTAATAATGTTATGTTGTATAAAATATTAGAATTGGCTTTTATCACTACTAACACCCCAAAATATGATGATCCATCTTCCTAAAATATAAAAACAGCTATTTTCACAACTCATTGTGTGAGAACATTAAGCATGCCAATGCACTAAAGCCAAAGTAAACTATTCAAAAACAATTCTCTAGACTGACTGATTGATTATTTTTTATTATTTATTTATTTATTTATTTATTTTACTTAGTATTAAGTTGACAGCTTCTTCACTGGTTGTCTACCTATAATCTGTATTACATATACCCTATATATATGACCCTGGACCACAAAACCAGTCATAAGGGTAAATTAAACAAAAAAAAAAAAAAAGGAAAAAGTGTATGGTTTGTTAGGATAGCCAATATTTGGCTGAGACACAACTATTTATAAAATTTGGAATCTGAGGGTGCAAAAAATCAAAATGTTGAGAAAATCGCCTTTAAAGTTGTCCAAATGAAGTTCTTAGCAATGCATATTACTAATCAAAAATTAAGTTTTACTATATTTACGGAAGGAAATTTACAAAATCTTAATGGAGCATCATCTTTACTTAATATTCAAATAATTTGTGGCATAAAAGAAAAATCGATAATTTTGACCCATACAATGTATTGTTGGCAATGACAATGTAAAAAATGTCATTTGTATGTGGCAAACATTTCCAGAATTGACTGGTGAAAAACATCTAAACATTTTGACAAGTACGGCAATTTACTCACGGGGATCTCTTCTTCCTCGACTGCAGATTTCAGGTGGATAGTACTTTAGACATGCCCAGTCACTGTCCTCATTGTTTCAGCTGTTGGTTTATTAATTGTTTTCCGTGGAGCCTAAAATACACTTCTGCAGAATCTAGATGAAACAAGAATTGCTTGTACTCTTCACAATAGTTTGCCATTTACTACTTAACTACATTAACAAATGCATTTAATGCATTCTGATTATATAGTACCCAAACATCTTTGGGTGCATTATTGCATTTGGGTCACTAAGAAATACATTTACATGAAAAAAAAAGTGTGGTTCTCTTCATTTTAATGAATACTGCATCTGGTCTTATGCTGTACTTTAGTAGTCCATTACTAAAGCATAGATAGATAGATAGATAGATAGATAGATAGATAGACAGACAGATTTGTTGTTTTACTGCATATAACTGGCGAAAAAACGGTATTGTCCTCCACATCCACGTATGTGTATCCCACAATGCGTCTCGTTGTTTCTTTTACAAACCAAACAGCCTTACAATCACAGAAACTAAAAAACTGCTAGAAAGGTAATTTGCGAAAACTGCGATAAAAAAGGGGGTGGAGAAAAACGGCTGGGAAGTAATCGCTAATTGGTCAAAAGCGGTGACGTGAAATTCGTCGCCTTCATAAGGCAGATAAAACATTTTGGTCATTAAAACTATTTTTTCTTGCTTTGTACAAACAGCTGTCCATCACATATGCAACAAACAGATTCTCTATCAATGTATTTTTGTTTTTGTAAAATAATTTTTGAGTAGAGAGCAAAGAGGGTTTTGTAATATTTAACATTTTCTCACAGGAGCGCTTGAGTCAACGTAAGGATTAACACGTGGCGACTGTTACTTTTCCCAGCGCTGTTGAGGACGAACCAATCAGCGTTGATTAGGAATTTAAGCTATTTAGTAATTCTGCAGAAAATGTAGCGATTTGTTTTTCTTTGTATACAAAATACAAATCATTCAAAATAGACTATATAAATTCTAACGTTTACACGTGGACAAATGTTTCTAAATACACAAAACACGTCTTGTCATTTCATTGTATTTTAATGGTCAATTAGGTTTTTTGAGCAGCAGAGCGCCCCCTATGGGAAAGTTCGTGTTTCGTTCACGGACAGTGGGAGGTAGATGATAACATTAGTCATTCTTCGCACTTCATCTCATCGCTTGAAATGCATGTAGGTGAAGAGTCTCTGCAGTGCATTTGCCCGGCTACAGTGGCGCAGGCTTTCACATCAACTCCCCACATCTTTCCCCGGTATCTTATATTTGGAAACCGAGCTCTATCGACATGAACGCGCTCTTATCGCCGACCAAGACCAAGATGTCTGTTTGCGCAAAAGTGATCTTTTATTCTCTTTTAGTCAAATGAACCTAATCGCGCCGGCCAATGTAGCCGTCTAGTGCTCAGTTCTGCCCGTTCGGAGCGTTTTGTTAACGGGATTGTTGTCTGCTCTAATACATTAACCATTGGATTGGCCAAAAGCATCTCCACATCAGTCGGATCAAAGAAGAGATTCGACTTTTTTCATCCGGGAGTGGGGGATAATATGTCAAGACGCAAACAGACCAACCCTTTCAAAGTGAATTGTAGGTATCCCAGGTATTGTAAACACTTTTAATTTCACTAGTTCGCCTAAAACAGGCTTTTTGTCTCCTGGAGGTGATAGTGAGCTCGGGTCAGTCATCACACAGTGTGCCATTGAGTTGTTTGCTTTCGTGAAGTCTTACATCCGCATTTTACTGTACGAGGACAACAGCCAGAGGCCAGGCGGTCACAAACTCCCATCACAATATGTTCACAGTATCAGCTTGTTTAAAACCTAATCTAGAGGATAGACACGCTATTATATACCTGAACCCGTAGGGTTTGTTGTTTGATTCCACGAACCTAATATGTCCTCACATTCACTTACTTCTGATAATGTCACACTGATATATTTGCGAAGAGACTGAAACCCTACATAGCCTTAAATAATGGTCTTTAAATACAAACCGCCTCCTGCAAACTATTGCAACCACTCTGCATGAAGCCTGTACTCATTTTCTGTACTCATTTACCTGTTTGATACCTTGAATTGACTTTTTTTTGTATATATATACAAAAAAAAGTCATATATTGTATAATGTCAATTCAATACAAGTATTTCTTAAAATAAATGTGTGTGTGTATGTATATATGTGTATATATATATATATATATATATATATATATATAGATATATACACACACACACAGACTACACACACATGTATTACGTAAACAAAAACTTTTGGATGCAATTTTATTGCGATTAATTGATTTGACAGCATTCATTTATAATATGTGATCCTAAACCACAACACCAGTCATAATCTGGAATCTGAAAGTGCAAAAAATCAAAATATTGAGAAAACTGACTTAAAAGCTGTCCAAATGAAGTTCTTAGCTATGCACATTTTAAATCAAAAATTAAGCTTTGATATAATTATGGTAGGAAATTTACTAAATATCTTCATGGAACACGATCTGTACTTATCCTAATGATTTTTAGCATAAAACAAAAACGATAATTTTCACCCATACGGTGTATTTTTGTCTATTGCTACAAATATAGCTACTTAAGACTGATTTTGTGGTCCAGGATCACTCACATATATAAAAATTTTCACGCCATGTTTTCATCAGTAGGAACATACACATTTTAACTCTTAACTCTTTATCTCATAAATAATCTGGCAGATTTACATTATATTGCTTATTACACAGTAATTACCAATGAATAAATACATGGACATGAAATAGATTTACCTTTTTAACTTTTGAAGATTATTTTATTACTTGTAGAGACAGCAGAGTGACAGAACAAGTAGTCTGAGTTACACAGTGTTACCCTTGAAGTGCCATCATAATTTATTATTATTTAGAAGTGTTACTGAATTCCACTTTTGATCAGTCATCAGACATTTGAAAAAGCAGGTTTAACATATGGAAACAATATGTTGACTCATAACAGGTTTAAGGTTATGATCACCAACCTCATGATTCATTTCACCTTTGAATATGTTGAATATGCTCTCATACAACCCCAGTAACTTCATAATCATATGTTATTAGCAATATATGTGACCCTGGACCACAAAACCAGTCATAAGGGTAATTTATTTTTTTTTTTAAATAATTTATACATTTATTTTCATTTATACATTATCTGAAAGCTGAATAAGTTTTACATTGGTGTATGGTTTGTTAAGATACAACAATATTTGGCCAAAATACAACTATTTGAAAATCTGGAATCTGAAGGTGCAAAAAAAAAAATAAATAAATAAAACATAATGGGAAAATCACCTTTAAAGTTGTTCAAATTAAGTTCTTAGCAATGCATATTACTAATAAAAAAATTAAGTTTCAATATATTTAGGGTAGGAAATATACAAAATATATTTATGGAACATGATCTTTACTTAATATCTTAACGATTTTTGGCATAAAAAATAATAATAATAATAATAATTTTGACCCATACAATGTATTTTTGGCTATTGCTACAAATATACCCATGCATGCTACTTAAGACTGGATTTGTGGTCCAGGGTCACAAAATGTTTTTGCAATTATCTCTTTATTGAGGGACGCATCATCCACAATGTAAAGTGATGCGATTGTCAACAATAATCATTTATCTATACAGTTTTCAGAGATGTTTTGAAAGCTTGTGACTCTGCATTGCAGAATTATTGAAAAATGATTGTTTAACAGGAATTTGTGGTGTATAAAATTAATATTTTATTAAGCTGTCATGACTGAAGACCAAAAAAGTAACTTGCTACTGTACAAGTCAATGCATTACTTGAAAATGTATAACTTGCTGTATGTTTGTAATGATTTGTGAAATTTACTAGCATTTTCAGAGTAAATTCTACACCATTTGCAGTATTTCCAGCAACTACTTTGCGTCCCATATTTATGACTTAAAGATTGTCAGAAATGATGAAAGTTAAAGACTGAGACGTTACTGTAAACATTACTCTGTCTTTTCTTTTCCAAATTGATTCTTAGTACAAATAGGGGCTCTTAGTGACACAGTGGGGCGCACTATGGGAAATTACTCCATGGGAACGTGTATGACTGATCTTGTTCCTCCATCATGCCTGGCTTTTGTCGATTAGGCAAAGTGAGGCCTGAATTGCTTGTCTGGGTTTATCAGATGCCTGTCTATGACTATTCTTCCAGCCTACTAATCTAGACAGCGTGCGCAGGCCCCGTCCCCTGCCTGTTCTCAGGATTTGTACTGTTTTCTGTTGGGCTGGTGGGTTTGTAAAGGCTGTGGGATGGTTTGAATTCAGGAGCGCTCTCATTGTTTGGCATCCGAGTTAAGTTTTGTCTCTTTTTGTCTGTTTTGTTCCCACCCCCCCTCCACTGACTTTAGCCTTTCTCTCGTGTCTGTTGGCTGATGAGTTTGTCTCTTTGTCTGGATTCAGACAGACACTGCGTCACCTCCTGCCTACAGACACACAGACTCTGAGATAACATCACAGTGGCACACAGAAGGGGGAGCGAGGGTGGATGGAAGGGAGAAGACAGAGGGAGGGTGGAGAGACAGATGTACAGACAGAACTGGCAGTGGGGGATGGGAAACGCGCTTACATCAATCACGAGCTGACTGCCGTGGAGCCGCTCTGTTCTATCCGCTCCTAGTTTAACGCTGATATCCCTCATGCAAGTCTTCTGTCCTTGCAGATGCTCCCAAACACCCTTAGAAACCATCCTGAGGATGCTGGGAAAGTAGGGTGCAAACTCTTGACAACCTTCAGCTGTTGTTTTTCAGATGGGAAAACAAATCATTTTTGAACAAAAGATATGGCTTTTGTTCAAAAATGATGTTCATAGCACATGCACATACAACCCTGGTATTCAGCTGTCCGATTGGGTAAAGTTGCTCATTCTACTTTGCATGTAAGCATGAAAATGACCTCAAATATAAATTAATTTCATAGTTTTGCCTTCAGTTAGATTAGGTTATCAAGACATTTGAGTGTGTGCTTCAAAAATAATAAGTGTTTATTGTGATATAACTTGTTTTATTTGTGTCCAAAAAACCATTGTCAACTAAGTTACTCACTAGAAACCCCCCCTCAAAAAGGAATGGTTTGTCCCGTTCTCGCATAATTTGCACAGTATGATGATTTTTCCTATAGAAGCACATGGATGAAACACTAAAGTTATGTTCTCTCTTTTTCCCCTAATATTGGTTAAACTAGCAAACCTGTGTCAAGAGTATTATTGCTGCAAATTTTTTTTGTTTATGAAAATACATTTCTAAGCATACCATATGCTCAGTAGTTCTAGGCTTCCATGTTGAGTATAGGCCCAAAACACTAAAAATGTCAGCTAAGTTACCTGTCAACTGTGTTACCCAGTAAAGGTTACATGGTGGACAGTAGCAAACATAGATGGTATTTTATGCACATATTCCTACAGATCACTTTTATTTATATAGCACTTTATACTATATGGATTGTTTCAAAGCAGCCATGTAAAGTCATGTTGGGGTTTTTGAGAAAAAGGAAAATCATTTTCTTCACATTGTCAAATTCTAAATGTAATTATAAAATGGCCCATAACTGTAGCCTTGAGCTGAGGCAAACATCACTATTAGTCATACATAGAGTTATGGGATAGTTTGGTCATTACTTACTCACCCTCATGTCGTTCCAAACCTGCTTTCTGCTGAACACAAACAGAAGATATTTTTAAGAATATTAGTAACCACGCCGTTCTTGTGACCATTAATTTCCATTGTAAACTCTTAAAAATAAAGATTCTTTTTTTGCCATTGATGGTTCCATGAGGAACCTTTAACATCTGTACACTCTTTAAAAAGAAGGTTCCAAAAAAGAGTTTTCTCAGTAATGCCATAAAAAAACTCTATTTTTAAATTCCCTGTAGAATCTTTCAGTGAAAAGTTATATAAAAAAGAACACTTTAATAATCTAAAGAAACTTTTCCCACTAAAGAGAACCTTTTGTGGAATGGAAAGATTAAGTATAAAGTAAAGAAAAATAAAAAATAAAGGTTCTTTGTTAGCATTGATGGTTCCAAGAACAACCTTTAGCATCCATGGAACCTTTCCATTGCACAAAATTTGCATTGCAAAAAAGGTTTTTTAGATTAGTAAAAAAGAAAGAAAACCATGGTCTTTCTAAGAACTGTTCACTGAAAGATTCTTTGGAGAACCCTGAATGGTTCTTTGACATTGGTGCGAAAACATCCTTTGGATAGTTCACCCAGAAATGAAAATTCTGTCATTGATTACTCACCCTCATGTTGTTCAAAACCCATAGGACTTTTGTTCAACATATTTTTGATGAAATCTGAGAGCTTTCTGAACCTGCATAGACAGCAACGCGACTGACGCATTCAAGGCCCAGGAAGGTAGTAAGGACATTGTTATTCTTTGGCCAGCCTTACTTATTTGAACCAGAACATACAGGCGAAGAACTAAGAGAGATGGACGTTCTATGTCAAAACGCCGGCTCATGCGTTAACAGCGCCACGCGCATACTCCCATGAACACACTCCAAAAACTGACATTGAAGAGAAGAAATTGTTTAATGAAGATGTTTTACTGTTCTTGTAGCTTAATAACATTTCAGTTGAACCACTGGTGTCGATGGACTATGTTATCAATGTATATACTACATTTCTGGGCCTTGGACGTGGTAGTTCCATTCAGAAAGCTCTTGGATTTCATAAACAAAGTTCTTACGGGTTTAGAAAAAGAGGTTTTTGTATTTTTTATTTTTAGGAGTATACAATGGAAATTAATGGTCAGAACTGATTGATTACCAACATTCTTTAAAATATCTTCTGTTTGTGTTCAGCAGAGAAGTCATACAAGTTTGGAATGAGATGAGGGCGAGTACATGACGACAGATTCATTTTTGGGTCAACTATTAGAAAGCCCCACAGATATGGATCAATGCATTGATCAAATAATATACTGATGCAATGAGTTAAAAAATGGCGTTTTCTGTATGAATGTATTCCTTTTCAACAACTGGAGTACCCCACTTTGTTGTCTGTGTCATAATAGGGATACTAGAGTTGCACATATTAGAGAGCAAAGAAGACTGAAAGACTTGTCACTGCACAAGCCAATGAAGAGCTGTCATCAGACGATTGATGATCATGTGCAAACTGATTTTTTCTCCCCATTTTGTTATCTTCTGTATGGTTTATCTTACACTCTTAAAAATAAAGGTTCTTTATTGGCATCCATGGTTCCATGAAGAACCTTGAACATCCATGGAACCTTTAAAATGCAGAAAAGGTTCTTTATAGTCATAAAAGGTTCTTTAGATTTTTAAAATGTTCTTCAAAATGGTTCTTCTAGGAACTATTCACTTTAAGGTTCTAATATGACATCATTGCACCTTTATTTTTAAGACTGTATTTAAAAGCGCATTCTTTGTTGTCGATGTCCCAGTTAGATACAGGAGTTCTATTAAATGCTCGTTATATTTTGGTTGCATTGGTAAGGTAATGAAATTTTGATCTCCATATCGAAATTGGTCCAGAATCATCTTTTCTGAATTGTTCCAATATTGATGTTTTGAAGTTTAGCTTAAAGGTATGAAATAATAGTGCTTATAAACAGCTGAAACAGAAACGGAGTAGACCTGGAAACAGTATTAGCAGAAGGTAATCAGGTGCTACTTTTAGATCAGATCTAATCAATTTTTGCTCAACGAATGATAAAACAGGTGGTAAAAATTCCACAGAGGCATATCTGGGACTGGGCCAGTATCAACCACATAGCAACACGTTTACAACCATTATGAAGACGTTGACCTCCCAGAACGTTAGCACTTTGATTAAAAAGCATTAAAATCTGATTATATTCATATGCTGGTTGCCATTGATGAAAGCAGCCTTGCAGAAGGTGCTTGGTAGATGGCAGTAATGGAGTAATGGGATGCATGCAGAGGGAAAAGCATCTCCGTGTGGGCGTATGGAGTGCTTCTGGAGGAGATGATTCTCACATTAGAGGCACGGAGTCGGCGCGCAGGAGATGCAGGCTGTTTCCTCTGGGACTGCAGTGTATGTGGAGTTGAGCGTGTAACGTGGGGGTTGGTGAGCGTGAGGTGGAGTGTGCATGTTTGTAATGTGTTAATGCAGCATCAACTATTGTTCTGATCACACAACACCACCGCAGCTCTGACCTCTGTTGCTGATACGGTCTGTCTTGTCTTTGAAATTCAAAATCGAACTGAGAATTATTCAGATTCGGGCTTTTTGATGTGTTCAAAACAGTGCATCTAGGATTCTTTTTGGTAACGCTTTCTATGAAGCTTGTATTCATAATGCATTATACGAGTATTCATTATAATGCTTGCATAATGCCTTATATACATGAAACAAACAATTTACAGTAAGGTACCATTAGTTAATGCATTGACTAACAGTAAGATTAATAAATGCTATTTTCATTGTTAGTTCACTTCCAGAACATAAATGTGCAGATAATGTACTCACCCACTTTGTCATTCAAGATGTTCAGTCGTAAAGAAATTATGTTTTTTGAGGAAAACATTTTAGGATTTCTCTCCTTATAACGGACTTCTATGGTGCCCCTGAGTTTGAACTTCCAAAATGCAGTTTCAAAGGGCTCAAAACAATCCCAACCAAGGAATAAGAGTCTTAGCTAGCAGAATGATTGGTTATTTTATAAAAAAAATAAATAAGAAGTACAGTTTATATACTTCTTTACCTCAAATGCTTGTCTTGTCTAGGTCTGCATGAACTCCCGGAACTTCCGGTCATGACAGTCAGGGTACATCTAAAAACTCCCATCTCATTTTCTCCTCCAACTTCAAAATCATCCTAAATCGCTGCAGAAGTACCAACCCAGAGTTTACAAAGTGAACATGCAAAGATCAAACACCCTTTACAAAAAAAGATAAAATAGCAATGTAGGATGATTTTGAAGTTGGAGGAGAAAATGAGACGAGAGTTTTTAAACGTACCCTAACTGTCATGACTGGAAAAAAAAAAAAACAGTTCACACAAAGCTAGACCAGCGTTTGAGGTTAAAAAGTTTATAAATTGTAATTTAAAAAAAAATAAAAATTACCAATCATTTCGCTAGATAAGACCCTTATTCCTCAGCTGGGATCGTTTAGAGCCCTTTGAAGCTGCATTTAAACTGCATTTTGGAAGTTCAAACTCAGGGGCACCATATCAGTCCATTATATGGAGAGAAATCCTGAAATGTTTTTTTCTCAAAAAACAATTTCTTTACGACCGAAGAAAGAAAGACATGAACATCTTGGATGACCAGGGGGTGAGTACATTATCTTTAAAGGGGTCATCGGATGCAAACTTCAATTTTACATGTTGTTTGAACATTAATGTGTGTTGGCAGTATATGTACACATCTACCCTATAATGATAAAAATCAAGCCGCTCCCGCGATAGTTGATTGACTTACCTCAGATCAGCTGTAACAGTGCGACCTCCATTGTCTCAATGCCGGAGCAGGGATGCAAGTTAGACAAGAATATCTCCGATTGAGCGACTGAGGTGTTGTGTTGCTGGATGTAATGATGAACATCGTCATTTACTTGTGACATCTGAGCCGCTGAAAATGCAGTGGATTACATTTGTTTGTGAAGGGAATGCGCCTCCCGATCTACATAAATGCGTCTATGTTCACGCAAATCATTCGTGATCCAGCTTCAGCTACAGCAGAAGTGAGTATAAGGGTTTTTTTTTTATGAATCTCTGTAATCACGTTTCCTAATAACGTGCTAGTTCGCAAGTTTCGTGGCTAAACGTGCTAAATGAGGTTAAAGTAAAAGCCCATATGCAACGCCTGAAAATGCAATAAAACTCTCAGTATACCCTAGCAATCACATAGCAATGCCTCAAAAATGAGTTTGAAATATAGTGGCATTTTCATTGAGCATGTCATTTCACTCTCAGGGCCTTTTCACACGACTGGGTTGTCCGGCCCACAGCACACTTTTGAGATGGATGCTAGAGATGACTTTATTGAGGACGGTGAATGCCATAGCAACAACTCACAGGAACCTGAAGAGCAAGACAGCACAAGTGGTGAGCTACACGGCTTCAGAGGCAACTCACGACTGCATGTCTGTCTGTCTTTATTTATATATTTGCTTACTGCACATAAAATATTAAAAACCAAGAAGACAGTTGTGATTGCAGTGTTGAAACTGCAAGGTGACCTACAATGCAGGCATTGTTAACATTATGAACTTTTTTCTCCCCGTTCTGCCAGACGACGGTGATAGTGATTTTGATAAAGACGACTCCTCAAATGCCTCTGCTGATGACAGCATGACGAGTAATAAGAGCAGCCAATTCCCTATACTACATGATGACGTCAAAGAGGTGAGTGACGGAGGTTTAATGTAAGACGCAGATTGTTCTGTGCGATTATCTCGCATTCTTATGTTATCATGATTTGCATGACAGCATTGTCATAGACAGTGCTCAGACAACCCAGTTTCTCACTGTAAAATAACTTAACCTTGACCAGGTTCTTTCATTTTAATCATTCACAAATAGATTGAAAAATGTTTTTAAAAATATTCTAACCTTAACTTTACTTTACCTTAACTAAAAGATTTCCACATTGTAGTACTTTGTGGATTTCTTTTTCATAGTAATTTTTGGGAAATATATTTGACCAGCTTTTCATATGTGATTTTTATGGAAGCTTATTTCCGCCACTGAATAAAAAATAAAGACTTTTATCTCGCAATTCTGACTTTATAACTTGCATTTGCAAGTTTATATCACACAATTCTGAGAAAAAAAATCTGAATTGCAAGATATAATGTTTTTTCACAGAATTTTTAGATATAAACTCGCAATTCTTATATAAGTCTGTGATTGCAAGATTGCGAGAAGTCAACATTACAAGATAAAAACCTCATAATTCATAAGGCTTTTTCACAATTTAGATTTTTTTCTGAGAATTGTTAGATATAAACTCACGATTGTGAGTTATGATGTCAGAATTGCAAGATATAAACTCACACGCAAATTAAGTCACAATCCTGACTTTTTACTGAGAATTGTGTGATATAAACTCACAATTCTGATTTTTTTTTTCTCAAAATTGTGATATAAACTCGCAATTGTGAGTTAAGTCGGAATTGCAAGATAAAAACAATTCTGACTTTTTTTTTTTACAGAATTGTGTAATATAAACTTACAATTGCGAGTTATTAAGGCAGAATTAAGAGATATAAACTCCTGATTCTGACTTTTTTCTCAGAATTGTTAAATATAAGTTTGCAATTGCAAGAAAAATTCAGAACTGCAAGATATGAACTCACAATTCTGACTTTTTACCTCACAATTCTGATTTTTTTTCTCAGAATTGTGAGATATAAACGTGCAGTTACCTATTGTAAGGTCACAATTGTGAGATATAAACTCACAATTCAGAAAAAAAAACTGAGTTTATATATCAGAATTGCAAGAATTGTGAGTTTATTTCACGCAGTTCTGAGAAAGTCAATTTTGACATCATAACTCACAACTGCGATTTATTGCGATTATATCACAATTCTGAGAAAAAAAAAAGGTCAGAATTGCGAGATTAAAAGTCACAAATACCTTTTCTTGTTTTTTATTCAGTGGCGGAAACAGGCTTCCATAGATTTTGGCCCATTCATCTAAGCATAAAATATTTATATTGTAAAGTACAATCATTATATATATACATCAAGGTAATGTACTGATAGCTTATGCTTTCCATCAATAAGAATTCTTTCTAGAGTTATCAAAAATAGTCTTTATTTTAAGGCAAAAATAATGTTTTCTAGCGATTTTTCATGCTGAATTCATAATTGAACAAATTAAGCATGTGGAAGTTTTAAAGGCCACTGTACTCGACTGTCATTTTATGTACGTCTGTGTGACTTCATAAAATTGAGGTGAAAAGAATGACAAAATTCTTTGTCATCCTACCTCAACGATTGTTGGCATCTTTAAGGGTTGATAGATATTTTTGTAGGGTGACTCATAGCTCTATAGCAACCCAGTTGACACGACAGTTGGAATGAGTCACGAGGGCTTATGCATTCATTTGTCTGCCACACCACACCAGTGCCGCATCAGTCATCCACAGTTACAGTCATTAGCAGATTCAGGGAATAGTCACTCGTGTACAATCATACTATTAAAAAAAAAAAAAAGACACTACATTTCAGACTGTAAGACCTTGTTACTCTAAATTTGGCCATCATTTTAACTGTTTGTTGGTGCATTATGTCTGTTAGGAGAACGAGGAGGGGACAGACCAGGGCGGCAGTTTTGCATGTCCTCTTTGTTCCCTGGAGTTCAATAGCCCAGATCAGCTCATCGCACACGTCTACCAGGTGAGGACACCACTACCAATGCCTATTGTATTTTTTAGACGCTTTTTACACCTAGTATTAAAATATCTTGGTTGACCCAATAAGAAGTGGACAGTGTTAAATACGGAGTACTGAGGTCCAAAACGTTTTGTGATCAGATCACTCAAACTTCATTAGGAGCTCGTCAATTATGTGCAGATTGTGAAGCACACCTAAAGGTTCTGTACTAAAAATGACTTAAAACTTGTTTTATATTCTCAGACTGGATGGAATACAAATCTGTAGCGAAAAAAATTCAGTCTGTGTCAGTCGTACACTACAAAATGTCTGTGAAATATTTATTTGGCTCACCAAAATTTGCAAACTGACTCTGATTTTTAGCAACTAGCGTCAACTCCTCTAGATGCAAAAAAAAAAAAATAATAATAATAATAATCACACAAAAATCTATGCAAAAGCTGCTTAAAGTATTCTAGCCTTAAGTTCAAAATCAAAAGTTCTTTATTTCATTCACTGAATCGTATTCCATCCCAAACCTGTAATACCAGGGGTGTCCAAACTCGGTCCTGGAGGTCCGGTGTCCTGCAAAGTTTAGCTCCAACTTGCCTCAACACACCTGCCTAGAAGTTTCTAGTATGCCTAGTAACATCTTGATTAGTAGGGATGCAACAATACAGTTAATCCACAGTTCAATACGTACCTCGGGTTTTTAACCACGGTTTTCGGTTCGGTTCTAATAGCTTGCCACATCAGTGTGGTTTTTTTGCAACAAATTAACAACAAAATAACAACAAAATACTCCCAGAAACCTCTGTACATTGGAAAAAGTGTGATTTAGTATATGTCTGCTTAATTCTTCTTTTGAGAGAGGTATTATTTTTTCGATTTTTGTGCAAAATAGAATGGGTTTCATTCATACTGGATGCCAGAGGGCGCCCTCGTGCAGAAAATCCACATATGCGTCAAAGTAGCAGCACTGATTACGTTCCGTTCCAGCGTTCCAGGAAATCTCTAATATGGATAAAGGCATCGCTGTAACTGAATAAAACAAGATATAATGTTAAACGTTTTGAATGATGAAATGTAAGGGCAAAAAACACTCGTCTACAATAATATATGGTTTATCTGTGTTTTTCAAGCCATCTCGTATATTTTCATAATGATTAAGTATATCTGTAAGCCATTGCTAATCAACATACATAGAATGAGTATAGAATATATCGTCTGCCTCATTCTGTGATACAAAGCCACATCAGATCACATAAGGAAGTTGTTTTAAACACTCGACTGATGTTGTGAATTAAAAACAAGTTATGTTTTTAACTTTTGTTTTTATAACTCTTGTTAAACAACAGGTTTAGAAAGGCTTATCATTGCATGTCAATAGAATGGAAGATGCTCTGCGTGTTTTGCTTTTTCAAATATAAGCGGGGAAGCGTTTCCTCATCTCAGCACGTGAAAGCACGGGCACACAGCAAATTCCAAGAGAAATAAAACAACGAAATTATTTAAATGCAAAAAGCGCGTATTGAACAGTTGATGTTGTACCGAACGGTTTGATATTATATTGAGAATTGTGACATCCCTATTGATTAGCTGGTCCAGGTGTGTTTAATTGGGGTTGGAGCTAAATTCTGTAGGACAGTGGCCCTCTAGAAGGATTGGACACTCTTGGATTCCAAACCATTTACAATGAATGGAGACCACCTCAAATGATAAGTTTATTTTGCACCCCTTTTGAAGCTTGAAATTGCTTGGAAACTTTGCTTTAAAATTGTCCAGAAGACAGAAAGTCATATGGGTTTGAGAAAACATGAGGTTGAGTAAACAATGACACATTTTTGGACAAAGAGTCTGTGTATTAAATCTCTTTGTCTTACTTTTAACCAGCACACAGCTGTGGGTGGCAGTAAGAGTTACGTCTGTCCTGTTTGTGGACGAGCTCTCAGTTCTCCAGGCTCTCTTGGTCGCCATCTCCTCATCCATTCAGAGGACCGACTGTCCAACTGTGCCGTATGTGGGGCTCACTTCACAGACACCAACAACTTCAACAGGTCAGCTCTTTAACTCAAGACACTACTTTACCAGGATGCTGTGCTTCGTTGTTGTTTCTAACTGCTCTGTTTTCTGGTCTAATACTGTAGGGAAAAGTTAAAGGAGTTCCTCGACACAAGCAGTATAGAGATTAACAGTGAGGGTGAGGCCTGTGCCATGTCCAACTCTCTACCCAGAAGCACTATGACCAACCCCAACCCAAATTCAGGTCCTGTACTGAACTCATTGCCAGATGGACTTCTCCCTTCTGCACATTCCCTCCCCTCACTCTCTGACAGCCTCAGCCCTCCAAGCACGGGACTTCCGCCTCTTCCAGACCTCATGAACTCTATGCCCGTGTACCCGGCTGGGGTTTTGTTGGTCTGCAACAGCTGCGTAGCCTACCAGCAGCTTGTGGACGCCCAGTCGCCGTCCATGCGGAAATGGGCGATCCGTAGGAAGAACGAACCCGTAGAGGTGCGGATGCAGCGGCTTGAACGGGAGCGAACAGCCAAGAAGACCAAGCGGGCATGCGAGACACCGGAAGAACGGGAGATGCGCCGCTTACGAGACCGTGAGGCAAAGCGGCTGCAAAGGATGCAGGAGACGGATGAACAGCGGGCACGTCGTCTGCAGCGAGACCGGGAGGCTATGCGACTCAAACGGGCCAACGAGACGCCAGAGAAGAGGCAGGCACGGCTTATCCGTGAGAGGGAAGCCAAGAGGCTAAAGCGGCGCTTGGAAAAGATCGACCCATCGTTGAGAAACCAGATCGAGCATGACCCTGCTGCGATGGCTGCGCTCACTGCTGATATGAGTCTATTCCAGTTTTCCTTCCCTATGTCTGTCCCTTCCATGGACAATGGACTGTTTATGAAACTTCCCTAACAAGCACATCTCTCAATCCAACATTTGAGAAGAATTTGCCACTTTTTCCTGACCATAACTGTGATGAAAAGGTTATGGTCTTGCGATTTGCAGTGATGTAGGCATCAGATGACGTTCATTTTCAACAAGAAGAAAGAACATGAGTTGCAAGATAGGCAGCAACACACATGGCGACTGCCAGTGGGAGTATAGACTGCAAAGCTCACATGACCCGCTGCCTGATACACTTGAATATTGCATTTGAGTACAGAAGTGGTTCTACAGGATAGACAAGGCAAGCAATTGCTTAGAACCCCTAAGGCTGGCGGATTAGAGTCAACAGCGAGAAGAAATAAACCTCATGAAAACTAGAGCTTGGCAATGTTTAGTAGACTACACTGAACCCCTCTAGGGGGCCTCATCCCTTTACTACGATCTCAGTGAAAAGAAGAGCAGGCATCATGCAGATGATGTTCCCAATCTGGTAGTCAAAAAAGGAAAGACGATTCTGCAGCACCGGTGTCCCCTAAAAAAATATAAATAAATAAAATCACCACCAGTCAAGTAGGGACATCTACAAGTGACCAAGATCATGCAGATGATGTTCCCAATCTGATAGTCAGAAAAAGGAAAGACGATTCTGCATCACCGGTGTCCCCTTAAAAAAAAAGAAAAATAAATAAATAAAAAAAGAAAAAAAAAAAAAAAAAAAAAATCAACACCAGTCAAGTAGGGTCACATACTAGCGACAAAGACCACGTTGACTTGCCAAGCTCCAGTGATTTAAAAGCTGTCAGTGTGAACGTCCCTTTATGGATTTCTGTAACATAAACTGACTTGCATAATTAACTGAACTTCTATAAGAAATTCCGACATTCTCAGACATTCTCTGTAAGCATGTTTTAGGAAACTTGTCTACTTTGTTTTCAAGGCTTGGACTTATAGCCGTCTTTCTTCAGAGCAGTGAGATCCTTCCAGAAGGAGGTTCTCTGTTTGCACACGGACCTACAGTGACAGGAGTGAGACATGTAGCCACACTCCACACTCAGCCTACTGTTCAGAATTGCCAGTCTAAAAGGTTGGAGTTTACCTGCAACTATGGCTCACCTCCCAGGACCCAAGACTGGGTCACTACTAGCTCATACTCACAGAACCAACTACCTCACCATGGGATCTTTGCACAGCCCAGTCACACCTGTGGCCTCGACCGGAACCACAGGGGCTGTGCAAGTCCACACGCTGGCTCAGTGTTCCCTATGCCAACACATACTCTAGACCAGGGGTGTCCAACCCTGCTCCCAAAGGATTCATTCTCCAGAAGTCACCCCTGAACCATCTAATCAAGGTATTCAGGGTTACTTGAACTGGAATAAAACTCTCCATGGAGGTGACCCTCCTGGAGCAGGATTGGACACCCCAGGTTTAATCATTGCTCCACATAAGGGGTGCCCAAACTGCCTGGAGGGCCGGTGTCCTGCAGAGATTAGCTCCAACTTGCCTCAACACACCTGCTAGAAAGTTTCTATTATGCCAAGTAAGAGCTTGATTAGCTGGTTCAGGTGTGTCTAATTAGGACTGGAACTAAAATCTGCAAGACACCAGCCCTCCAGGACTGAGTTTGGGCACCCCTGCTCTACATGTTCATCGAAACGATAACACTTTATTTAAAACGCTGTTTGAGTGCCGCTAACCCAAATGCTGACATGGATTTGCGGTCTTGTGGTCTTTCCTTATTGCAGAGGCCATAAGGTGTCCTACTTGTCAGGATTTACAAGGATACCACTCTCCTGGCCCTTGCGTCCCTAAGCGCACCCTTTAGTTGAGCCCGGACTGGTGCGTACTTTGGAAACAGACTGATACCTGACAGTCTGTGGCATTATATCACTAAAGTGTGGACTCCAAGAAGGACTTCAAGGGTTGAGGGTGCCAGGGCCACTATTGAAAACTTTGTCCTTTTATTAAAAGAGGAAGGTCATTTCAGAGG
This sequence comes from Cirrhinus mrigala, assembly GCA_036247105.1. NCBI lineage: Eukaryota > Metazoa > Chordata > Actinopteri > Cypriniformes > Cyprinidae > Cirrhinus > Cirrhinus mrigala. Next base: position 5,407,297 of record CM070013.1, on the reverse strand, counting down.
ATGTACTGTTAAAGTATCCGTTTCAAAGCACATTCAAACACACTTCTCTGACCTCCCAAAGGCTTTATACCTATCACAGTGCTACACGGGTTGATATTTGTCTAGGAACTCAGGGATGGTGTGGATCACCGGCATCCTCACGGCCTGAGAACACAGAGGAGCAGGAGACCTCCTCGTCCTCGTTCTTCATTATCATCACCACCTTCTCAGCTCATATACTACCTTTTACTCACCTTTACTGGTCACATTGGCCTTTTTTTTCTCTTGTTCAGACTGCAAACTTGTTTAAACTCTTCACCTGAGCCAAAATGTCGATATGGATATTACGCAACTAACAAACCAGTCTCTGCCCTCTGCTGCTGTCACTGTACTGTATAATGTGTATGTTACCTCTTTAAACCAGTGTGCTTCCGCACTGGACCTGGGAATGCTTGTTGTTATTGGTGAGGCACTTAGTGTGTGCTCGATCTCTACGGCAACATAAGTAGTGTACAAATTCAAATTGTTGCCTTTGTCACTGGAAAGTTGTGCTTTGGTTTTATATTTAATGATTCTGTGTGCTATTTCTATGAGATGTGCAATGATGTAAAGGTTTAGTGAATGCATGTACAATGAAACAATCAGGACGAACACTTCCAGAGAGAAATCCCTCCTATGAAGCAGCGAAATCGCTGCATATGTATGTACAAATTTAAATGACAAGGTAAAGACACACTCACAAACGTTTCATGCTAATTTAAAGGTGAAGTGTGTAATTTCTGCACAATATCTGATTGCAAAGATTCAAACACTGCCCCCTGTCTTCCATCATTCACCAAACAAGTACTCCCGCCAAAAATACTAACCAATTCGGAAGTTGCCATGTTGGAACGCCCAACAAACAAAGCTAAATTGCCGCAAAACCAAGTGTTTAGGTGGTTCTTAAAGGAGTCCACTTCCAGAACAACAATTTACAGATGATGTACTCACCCCCTTGTCATCCAAGATGTTCATGTCTTTCTTCAGTCGTAAGGAAATTATGTTTTTGGAGGAAAACGTTTCAGGATTTTTTTTTCCATATAATGGACTGATATGGTGAACCGAGTTTGAACTTCCAAAATGCAGTTTAAATGCAGCTTCAAACGATCTCAGCCAAAAAAGAAGGGTCTTATCTAGCGAAACGATCGGTTATTTTCATACAAATAATACAATTTATATACTTTTTAATGTCAAACGCTTGTCTTGCTCTGCCTGAACTCTGATTTTTTAAGGTTTATGACAGTTAGGGTATGTCGAAAACTCCCATCTCATGTTCCCCCTCAACTTTAAAATCATCCTATATCGCTGTTTTACCTTTTTTGTTAAGGGTGTTTGATCTTCTTTGCATGTTCACTTTGCAAAGACTGGATCGGAACTTCTGTAGCGATGTAGGATAATTTTAGTTGAGGGAGAAAATATGATTGGAGTTTGTCGACATACCCTAACTGTCTTGAACCAGAATACACAGAGTTCAGGCAGAGTAAGACAAGACGAGCGTTTGAGATTAAAAAGTATTTAAATTGTAATGAAAATAACCATTTGTTACGCTATATAAGACCGGGATGGGATTGTTTGAAGCTGCATTTAAACTGCATTTTGAAAGTTCAAACTCGGGGCACCATATCAGTCCATTATATGAAGAAAAATCCTGAAATGGTTTCATCAAAAAACACAATTTCTTTACGACTGAAGAAAGAAAGACATGAACATTTTGGATGACAAGGTGGTGAGTACATTATCTGTAAATTGTTGTTCTGGAAGTGGACTTCTCCTTTAAACTTTCTGAGTTAACCACTTCAACGAAAGCAGAACACCAAATCTCATTTGATCTCACTGATTCTGTCTTGAGCCACAGTGAATTTTCCAGAAGGCGGTTTTGTTCTTATTTCATAGAATTTTAGCATATAAACTGATGAGCCAACTGTTTGCTAGCTAATTAATTGGACCAAACGCCAAGTGTTAGTTTAATTAGTTGGTTAATTCGGAGTTGGTGCCTCACCTTGAAACTTTACTCACTTCTCAGTGTTTCATATTGGGCAGAAGGGTCAGTCATGTTAAAACGGACCACTGTACATCTGTAAGTACCTCTTGAAAACAGGGTAGACTGTGTGTGTATGATATGTATGTCTTATATTTCATTCCAATACTTATTACAATTTATTTATTACTACAGTGAATGACGCACATTTCAGTGTTTTGAATTCACAATGTTGTCATTACCTTCTGTAGAGATACCTCTGATACTCAAAGCGAAGCAGCTGAGCTTTCCCGCACAGTTGAAGGCAACTGGATACCGGTCCCACGTTTATGCTGTTGTGAAGTATTAATGATGGGCTCCTTAAGAAAAAGAAAGGATTTAATGTACACGTGATGAAGCATCACTATGCAATTGAGAGCTGTACTCAAGAAACTTTGTATTACTACTATGCAGTTGATATGAAAGTAAATGGACTCAAATGCTCCAGATCACAAACCTCAGGCAACTCTTGACAGCCATTGGTCCTCAAGTCCATAACTCTCCTTCACGAGATCCATCCTTTAGTTTTGCTGATAAGGACTGAGTTGATGTTGACGTATGCACATTCAGGACAAACAATGCAATTTTTATGACCAACTCCCTGAAATTCATTATAAAGCACTGAGTTATTTCATATAGTAGCATCACACTTGTGGATGCAATGAGAAAATCAAATGAATCCATAGTCCAGAACGAGATGTTGGCAGGATGCATTGTCTATTTTAAAGATAAAATATAAAAGAGTATTTTCAAACATTAACCCTATTTAGTCTGCATTATTCCTAAACTAGTCTTTTTAGTGATATGCATTGCCATGTGACATGTTATGTATTAAGCAACCATTTTTTTTTACATGTCTGTGCATAAAAGTCAGTAAACCCCTGGAACCTGCATGTTATAAAATACATGTTCTAAATGCATTTATACAAGCTTTTCATTAAGGATTGGCGTTCAAGGATGACTTGCCTTTTTGTCAGTCGATCTAGATATTTTCAAGATGATGTTTACAAATCTCTAAAAGGCCAAAATGAATGAAACTTCGTAAAAGTGACAAGGTCACAACGCCAAATGGTCCTCCTGTTCAGAAAGCCATGCTCTGTTATTGGGTTAACAGATTGAAAGCTCATCATAAAAGCAGGAACAGAATGTGGAATAAACATTGATTTTACTGCTACGAGTTTCCGTCTTTCTCTCTTGAAAAACTGTATATGTTGAGATTAAAATTTTGAAACTACACTGAAAATCAAATGGTCTCAGACTTTCAGGCCCCACTGTAATAAAAAAGGATGCATTGTAGTTCATCATGATGCAATTATTTTAAAAGCATGCTGAAAACAAAAAATAATAAAACAAAAAAAAAAAAAGCAATACACAAGTTTTACATTCACAGACTCAAGGTTTGTATTTCAGGTTTAAAAAAAAAAAAAATAATGCATAATACAATGGGTATTATTGTAATCATAATCTATTATTAAACTCTTCATTGAATTCTTCAGGTGCATCAATGCACAAATCTATTTCGATTTTATTACAATTGCTAATCAAAGGGAACGCATAAGAAAAAAACAGACGTCAAGCCAGCATGTTAATATTATATAGATATATATATATTATATTATATTGTGTTTACTTAACAAACATGATAAATGCAATGTTTCCAAGAAGTTAGCTGTAACAATAAAAATACAATATCTTTGTGTCCTTACATAGAATTAAAACAGGAAAATGAAAAAACAAAAATCAAACAAAACAGCCCTAAGTAGTTCACAGAGAGGTACAAATATACAGTACAAATCTATTTTATTCAAAAAAGGGTACAAATAAAAACGCAACAAAATATAGTTATTAATGCTTTGTAAAGTTCAGGTAGGTGTAGGGTAGTCTAAGGGAGCACTTTGGGTAGACGACTCTAAGGCTTCTGAGAAGAATTAATACATATTGGTACGGCCATACGATATTAAAATGTACTATACAAAGTTTATACAACCTGGATTATACTTGAGGATTGAATATTACACATACATCATTGCATATATTTCGCAGATTTTATGCATTAAACAAAGATGCCATCTCTTTTAAAACTGGTCACACATCACATAAAAAGCAGTGTCACTTAGTGCCAAGAAGTACAATGTCAAATTCGAGATTATATAATGATTCCTTGAAAACCGTGAAACCGTTAGAAACCTGATTTCAGCCGACATTACTGACTCTGGCCTGCCACGTGCCACCGAGTTCTGTCTGGGATTTACACAAACCGCCGCGTGTTAGCTTCATAAAGCCTTCCGAAACAATATATACATTTAAACAAAAAAAAAAAAAAAAGAAATGTGAAGCAATGATACCACTATAACGCACTGAAATGTTACTGATACAGAACTGCACATTCATCCATAACCCAGACGGTTATTCTCGAGTGGGTTCAGTCGTTCTCACACTTCACAAACTATGACATGTCAGCTCAAGTAACTCACGCCGTTCGCGCCGACAGTCTACAGGGAGACTAAATGGACTCTGTGAAATATTTCCCAGGACTCTTAGCCCAAACTATATCAATAACTGCAGAGATTCTCACTTTATACGCACTGACACCGACTCCAATAGATTTAGCTTTCGCTCACTTCCTCAAACCGCTTTAATGAGAAAAGCGCAAGCTCCAGTGATAAAGAAAGCATACAACCACCATTTAATCTCAATAAAAATCTTTGTAATATTTCAAATCCAAAATGTAGAGGTTTAGATTTAACCTTTTTGATTTGGGGGCAAAACGGTTCTGTCAGTGTTGGGTCACATGTAACGTAATTTAGTTACAAAATAAATGTAACTGTAATCCATTAAAATCCACAATCCACAAAATGTGTAATTAAATTACAGTTACTCATGAAAACTGTAACGATTACAAAGGGGGTTACATCTGAATATTTTCTATAAATGCTACAATATGTTAAATAGTATTAAAGGAACACTCCACTTTTTTTGAAATAGACTCATTTTCCAACTCCCCTAGAGTTAAACAGTTGTGTTTTACCCTTTTGGAATCCATTCAGCCGATCTCCAGGTCTGGCGGTAGCACTTTTAGCATAGCTTAGCATAGATCATTGAATCTGATTAGACCGTTAGCATCTCGCTCAGAAATGACCATATATAATTACGATATTTTTCCTATTTAAAACTTGACTCTTCTGTAGTTACATCGTGTACTAAGACTGATGGAAAATGAAAAGCTGCTATTTTCTAGGCTGATATGGCTAGGAACTATACTCTCATTCTGGCCTTGCGCCTGCTGCACCAATGGTACGGCAGCAAAGTTCCTTGACTATTACGTATAGTTCCTAGCCATATCGACCAAGAAAATCGCAACTTTTCATTTTTTGTCCGCCTTTGTACACGATGTAACTACAGAAGAGTCAAGTTTTAAATAGGAAAAATATAATATAATATTTGGACATTTATGAGCGAGATGCTAATGGTCTAATCAGATTCAATGATCTATGCTAAGCTATGCTAGAAGTGCTATCGCCAGACCTGGAGATCAGCTGAATGGATTCGAAAACAGTAAAACTCAACCGTTTAACTCTAGGGGAGTTGGAAAATGAGCCTATTTTCAAAAAAAGTGGAATTTTCGACTCTCCATCACAAAGGGATGCCAAAATGTTTGAAAGGGGCAGGGCCACTTTTACTAAAACAGCTATAACTTTTGAATGGAATGAGATATCTTCGCCAAACTCAGTACACATTTGTAAGAATTCAATCTTTGGTCAAATACAAAAAAATACCAAACCTGGCTTGGTGGCGCTGTAAGAAGGGGGAAAAGCATGAGAGTGGCTATGACTACGCAACCATTAGTCTAATCAACTTGAAAATTGGTATGCAGTGTCTTTGTCCAAAGTACCACAAGCACCTATGAGGACATTCACGGATCTCAAAAAACATGGCCACCATCAGCCAAAAAATTGAGCACCTATTAAACTAGATTAACGGAGGCTGATCAGAACAAAACTCAATGGGCATGTTTGCTATTTTCAGTTAATAAAGTAACTGGAATAATTACACTACTTATTACATTTTAAATAGGGTAACTTGTAATCTGTAACCGATTCCATTTCCAAAGTAACCTTCCCAACACTGCACTTCATGAGATTCAAACCTCCCACGCTTTTCTCTACAAAGCACTGAGGAAGTGAAGTATGATGTTTCTGAGCTAGAATCAGGAATGTCAACAGTGCAAAGCTTCCGTCTTGACTTCTGCCCTACTAACAAGAGCAAAACATAAATAAAACATTAAAGATCTAGAGCGTATGTTAAGCTTACAATGTGTTCGACAGAGATACACATTATGAGCTAGTCCCGAAATATCGTCTTACAATCAGTAAGTGCAACATCACCGATTGTTGTCAGTGAGCAACCCGAGCCACCTTTACAGAGGAGTCCGCGGTCAAGACTTTGCCTCTACGTGAAATCGTACGACCTTGCAGAGCGGGGAGTCACTTGTACACATCGTTTACGAACGGTGCACATCTTAAGGCGTTATCGACAAGCTAATACTATACAAAAATTTATCTTCATATCTGTACAAGCATACAAACGTTGGATGATTGTTTTACGTGGTTTCAATATGACGGCGAAACATTTACCGTAACACTACAGGTGAGGGGAAGTAAGTGCAGATTTCATTGCATCAAAGCGACAAACGTCTATATTACATGATTAGATGAGGCTCTATGGAAGAACAACATGGGATTTTCTAAATGCAAAGACAAGTGGGGCATCTACACACCAGATATACTCTAGAAATCTCACTTAATTTCAATTGGGAACATGAAAAACATCACTGAAAGAGGAAAATGCAAATTTCTTGAATCTGACCCACAACACGCTCATTTGCAGGCTAGTCTAGTTGTGCTTTTGGAAGTATGTCAGAAAATAAATTCCCACCGTATTTCAACGTATCCAACTCTTTCCACACCCAAACTGCTTTCTAACTATGAAAGCTGTCGTTTATCTAGTGTGTAGATGCCCTAATCATTGGAAGGAGATGAAATGCTTTTGAAGGGGACGCTGTACTTGACATGTATACAAAGGTGAGGTAAGGACATGATTTGATTAATTTTCACACATCCGTAAAAGGAAGGAAATGCATAGGTGTACTATCTATAGGAATGTAGCTTGTGCTTAACCCTTCTGTGCTGTTACCATCGAAGATACAACTTCAAACTGACCCTAAATGATAAAAATCACAGCTTGAGAGTCACATTTGACACATTGATCTTACATTATTAACCACATTACAGAGTGCTGCAGGGGCAATGTAATTTTGTAGGCCAAAACTTAAAAACTCAGTTTAGCACTTCCAGTTGCATCGCCCTGAAGTAGCACTGAAACCATACTGTAATTGCTAGAATGGTCACGTAAAACTGATCGTGCAGACCAAACCGTAGGTCGTAGAGACTTGAAACTTGAAGGGATGGTGGTACTCAATCGGCCTGACAGGGTGCTACAGCAAACAAATGTACAAAAATCGCTCATAACTCCTAAACCGTTAGTCGCAAACTCAAGTGTCTTACGTCATTAAAAACCTATGGCTAATGCGGACAAAGCGTACGCCTTAAATTTGACCGTCACCCTGTGAAACTTGCAAAATTGGATTTTTTGAGGAAAAACAACAACTTACTTTTGCAAACTAGTCCTTAGTTTTTCACCTGATACGAATCAAAACAGTGCAGGAAGATTCTATGGAGAGTGAATATAAATAATTATCCAAAAAAAAAAAAAAACTTTCGAAAAGGGGCAGGACCGTTTTTAGTAAAACGCCAATAATTTTGAACGGAATGAGATATCTACACCAACTGTAATTGCTAGAATGGCCGAGGATCAGTAATCTCCATGTAAAACTGATTGGGCAAACCAAACTGCAAGTCATAGAGACTTGAAACTTGGAGGGATGGTAGCACTCTATCGACCTGATGGGGGCCTATAGCAAGTGTCTTATGTCATTGGAAATCCATGGCTCACGCCAGACAAAACACAGGCCCCAGATTTGACCATCACCCTGTGAAATTTGCAAAATTGGATTTTTTGTAAAAACGTACTTTTGCAAACTAGTCCCATCTCAAAAAACATGGCTACCATCACCCAATAAGGTTTGAACACCTATTAAACAAGGCTAACGGGGCCAATCAGAGTGAAACTCGATGGGCATGTTCAACTCATGTAAGAATTTTGAAAGAAATCGGCCACTAGTTGACGCTTACAAGTTTTATGCCCCTGTAATCACGTGGTGTTTCATACATCCACACGATATGCATATCACTTGATAGATCTCCTCATAATGAGCAACTTTGCCTCAAGAACCAGTGCTGTCAATCAAATCGTTCATTAAACATTCTCGATTATGTTAAAAACCTACTTTTGCGAACTAGTCCTAGGTTTTTCGCCCAACCTTGGTAAAACCACCGCAGCACAGTTTTCTGGACTCTATAAATCAACAATTATCAAAAAAAAAAAAAAAAAAAAAAAAAAAAAGGTTGAGTTTTACCTTTGGGTAGCTATAACAGGGTCATTTAGTTAAGAGGCGTGGCCAAACATACCCAAAAGTCTATAAATCCTAAACGAAAACTCTAAACTTTATGAAACTTGGTGAGAACATGTGTCAGGTTATTCTTAACAAGCATGCAAAGTTTCATGGCGATCAGATTATAGGTGGCGTTAAAACTGCCACAGAAGTTCATAAACATCATATTTCTGTGGCAAATCACCTGGAAGTGACCTAAAATGCTCTTTATGAAATCACTTTAGCTGGTTACAGGCTTGCAAAATACTATGTTTAAAATACATCACTAACTTGTTTTTTTTCTTTTACTTGTCTTGAAAAAGGCAGATGCTAACAAACAGTGATTTTTCCATTTATAGCCTGTTTTGCATTTTGCTTCTGGCAGTTGGATTTAGGCTTCAAAGTTCACACAGTTGTGTTCACTTCTGAAGCTTATGATGAACAAGATGTGTAAGATTCATAAACGTTTGTTGGTCACAGAGCTTATTTTCTGCTATAATCCAAAAGTTCAATTGAAAACTCCTATTGGCTTTTTATTGTGCGAATCAGGGAGATGCAAACCTTCAGGGTGGCCTTCAAAAATAAGCAATCACCGCAGCACTTCATCACAAACCTTCTACTGTAATTTCTCTAATTCTAGTACTTAGGATGCCATGACTGATTGATGTTTAGATGGCCCTCAACAGCACAGTAGGGTTTTCAAGCCAGTGAGATGCATGATGTGATGACAGTAAGAGCAATCTGGAGACTTGCAAATCTCCCAGTGAACAAAGCTTAATAAGACAGACCAGAGTAAAGTTAAGACATTGGGAAGGCACAAACATAGCGTCAACTCTCCTTGTTTACAGTGCACAGGATAGTAGCTCAGTTCTTAATGAAAGCGTACTCAGTCCATCTCCGCCACGAAGGTTGCAGATTGGAGATTGCATCTCGCCAAGAGACGGCTGGTAAGGCAGTGCATTTGAGAAGACCAAGAACAGTGCACCATTGCTGACAAATAAGAAAAAAAACAACATACAGCACCAAATAAGCGACACCAGATAAGCTTCGGGTTACGTGACCTGGTAATGAGATAACTAACTGCTACCGCAAAGGTCACAGAGCCTGTGGGTTACTAGAACAACACAGAACACGCAACGATATTGAACCTGTAGCTGACTTCTGAGAACAGACCACAGACAAACTGGTAAGATTTGAGTATTGAAACTGCATTAGGGTGCTGACTGAGTCTCTACTGCATAGCTCATGCTAAAGCTGTATCATTTCTGCTATTTTGAGTCAAGTATTGCTTTATGTCAAATTTAATACTCAAAATAATGAAACAAGTCTTAATTTTGTATGATATTTTTTTTCCTGTCTGTGAAGGAACAATGTAATAACTTAAACCAGCTGGAGCTGGATTGAGACCACAAGACCAAATCAGGCCAGTTTAAGCCATTGGGAAGATTTCAATTTGTGTTAGATGACAACTGTGGCCCTTTTGGACAGTTCACACCAGGTCGAAAAGGAGCATAAATTATAATGAAGTGTCCTCTGTGAACTTAAAGGGGTCCAAAGTGCCACGAAACGTTCTGGGACAAAGGGGACAGAGGAAGGAAGAAATAACATGAACTAGATTTGAGACCAGATTATAAATAGCATGAAAGTGGGACTCCTTTTAAGAAGGAACAGGATGTCTTCAAACAAAATACTAACAGATGATGCTTGTGAAATGCTTCATAAATACAAACAACAAATGGATTTGAACCAATGTAAGGCGATCAAAACCAAATACTGTTACACTCGATACACACATTGCCACTTCTTCATTTAGTTTAAATCAGATTTGATGGAAATGCTGAAAAACCAGATGGGTTTATACTAGGGCTGTTGTCAACAGAAAACAAGCGGTTATGAACTTCACAGACATGTGGTATCGTTGAGGTTGGTGCAGTTTGGAGGAAATCGAAATTTAAGCGGTTGAATGCTAGCGCTACATTTATATAAAAAAATATATATTACCTCTTACCTAAAAGAAAAACAAAAAAAAACTCTTCTCTTAAAGCCTTGAGTGATAGTATGAGGCCTAAACAGTTCAATTAAATCCTGGTCCAAACACAGACAGCCCAGCAATGCGAAGAGCCAACAACGCAGAGAAATATCTCATGTAAGCATCTCATGAAAGAACTAGGCCGAAATGGAAATTGATATTTGCATTTGACAAGCAGTAAGTGGCATCAAAATATCGAGAGGGAAAAAGAGAAACAACAACAAAAAGTGGGAATGTCAGGCTCTTTTCTGGAATGCTGTTTTGAAATAAAACATGAGCTTCCTAATGTTTATAATATTTGGTCTAATTGCACTTAAGTCATGATTTCATCCATCTGAAAATGTTCAGTAACTACGAAAAGTCAAACTGCAGCATTTTCTCTTGGCTAATGTGTAAACAGTGTCAACTTTGCCTGTCAGTTTCTCATGAGCCTAAAACCACCAACAAAACTGAATACTTCAAAACAACACAAACATTTTCCCTTCATTAATAAAAGAAAAAATAAACAATAAAACATATCTGATTCCCATTAAAGAGTCAGCGTGAATCAACTGTGAACTTATCTGTGCAATACAAGACCTGCAGTACAAGTTTAAAAAAAAAAAAAAAAAAAAAAAAGAAATTCATCACTTGTGGGTAATATTGCCAAGAAGAAAGACACAACGCAATACTGTACAAGAGTTCACCAGAAACCAAAGAAACCTCCGCACAGATTAGAAACTGTATGAATGACGCTCTTTCCAGAAAATGACTCTTTTCAGAAAAGAGCTGTTTCGAGATACGTTTTCAGTTCAACACTGGTCCTAACCAGGTATGACGTGACAAGTTTCCAGTGAATTTGTCCATCCAAACTAAACGCAAACTTGCTGCGTTGCAATACCACAAAAATAAAAAACCAACATGTAAAAGACAGCGTCTGTTGCTTAGTACTAGCATGACTTTTATCGCTTGTCTTATACCTGGTTAGAACACAATGCAAGGGGCTAAGAGCTTTAGAACCAGATCAGTGTTTTAGAAAAGCCCCATTTTGAGGTGTGACTTCATATTAGTCATCTCTAAAGACACTACTGGTCAAAAAGAAGGTGTTGTTTTAGAGGTAATCGCATGCTTTGAATGAACCTGTAGCAACTGTTAGAATGAGGATTATCAGAAGTAAAACTGCATCATCTTAGAAATCAAGAGAAGTGCAGGATAAAAAAAAGAAACTGCTGCACACTGAACATTTTAAATACAAGGAGTAATCTTGTACGTGATTTAAAACAAAAAAGAAACAAGAAAATGTGTTCTGACACAACTATTGCTTTGATTTTGATAACTGAGCAGGGTCAGTCCACACCCGACAGCAGTGACTCTACACTTGCATGTGCTAAACGCTTCCACGGGACGACTTCATTTAAACCTGCATGCTTCAGAGCAATAATCCGTTTCCACAGGAACAGGCTGTTCGCAAACAGCTAGAACCTGTTCTGCATTTGGTCTCAGCTTCGCAAGCAGGGCTGATTTTGGCTGACACCACATGTTGTCTCCGGGAAAAGGGCACAACAATGTAGGATTAAAAAAAAAAAAAAAAAAAGAAGAAGTTAATAAACAGACTGAAGGATGCTTCCAACCATGAGGTACTATTTAGAGACGGCCTTACTGGGAAATGATAACTCCATCACGACTGGAATGCAGATTCAAAACTAAAAACCTCTGAGGAGTTGTTAATGCAACTGTTACGACACGTGCTAGACTTCATCTGGAAATAGTTCCTGATTGTAGAAAGATTGTTGGATCAATTGATTGATTCTCAAACTCGGATTCCTCAGCAGAAGCACCCTGAGAAGAGGCAGGGAGAGGAGGAGAGTGTAGGAAAGTGAGGACAAACACCTGTAGAGAGAGACGCATTAAAAAGTCCAAGTTTTAAAAGCCTGTCGGCGTAACGTTTAGAGAGAAAGAGCCTGTATTTTAGGGGGAAACAAAAAGTTGTTGAGCAATCCTCTTTTGTCCTTCTTTAAAATATATACTTATTATTACTGTAAAGGCTTGTCAAGACTCTATGGCTGTATCCCATTCTTATCCCTGGCCTTTCTGAAACAAACATCTACTCGAGTGATCACTGCCAGACATGATAGTTCACCCACAGGAACACGCAGACGACGCAGGCTTTGGTACATGATTTACCGGATAAAGCTGCCCATGCAGATCATTGCGAACGCTGACTATGACCTGGCACAAAAGTCCTCTGCTCGAGACCAGAACCGAAGAGAAGGGGGCGGCGGCGGGAATCTTCCAATATGTGCAAAATCTCAAACATTCTGAGGCTACATTCTCTCTCCCTCCGACCACGCTCCCTCTGACACTTCGCTCCCATGGACAATCTCTTTTGTCTGCTACTTCCCGGCGTTCGAGCGCCCCTCGATCGATAGCTTGACCTCCTGAGGGATAAATGAAGGCCGAGAGGAGCCAGAGGCGGCGGCTGATGCTAAACTTCCCTCCTCGTTCTTGATGCTGTATCTTTGGAAGCCAGGGGCAGACCAGCGCCTCTGGGACGCCCCTACGACTCCGCTTCCCGGTGGAGCGTGACCCTCAGTGTGCAAATAGTAGTTGCTCTGGCTCCGAGTGTGCTCTGCTGAAGTCCTGTTCGGTCTCGAAATCGAACCCCCGATCTGCATGGGCTCGTCCTTGTCCCGGTCCCTCTCTCTGTGGATACGCTCCATTTTTAATTGGCTTTGCGGCCGGGGGGTGTGCTGGGGCGCTGGGGGGCCCATGGGCTGAGGTGGGGCTCCTGATGTGGAGTTGACTTTGGTGGGAGTCCGGGTTTGAACTTGCTGTGGAGGTTTCTGCTGCGAAGCAGCTTGCTGCTGGAGCGTCACGGACACGCAGACGTCACCCACTTGCAAGTGGTGGCAGCTGAGACCATAAAGTTGGGCAGTCCGCTCAGGGCTACAAGACGACCAGCCCTGTCCGAAAACGAAAAACGGGTGTTCGGGGGGAACATCTATAGTCACTTTGCTCTGCTGCTCCCCTACGTTGAAATGCAGCGCCACTAGGCCGGGCCGCTGTTGACTAGCGCGGATGTCCACTACCATGCTCGAGTCGATCTTTAGCCCGCCGCTCACTTCTGCGCTCCGCACGAAGTCCTGAGTCTGCAGATCTTCCACGCGTTTCAGCTCTCCGGTAGCCAGTTGGATGATGGCGCCTTTCATGAAGTGTGACGGAGCCTGTGAGAAACTACCAGGAGCTGGAAGCTGCTGGGAGGGCTGCTGCCCCTGTTGGGGAGGCAGCTCCGCCACCGCCCGCTCCGGGAGACACGCTGACGCATCCATGGCTTTTGTATACATAGCGGGAGAAGCAGAGATTGCTGCTGAGGCCACGTCGTTGGGTTGGAAATGCTGCTGCTGTTGCTGCTGCTGCGGCGGCTGCTGTTGGTGTTGGTGGTGATGGTAGTCCAGGGGCACGAGAACAGGCTGCCCATTGGCCAAGATGACAGCATGGCCTTGTTGAACGATCTGCTGCTGATGTGCTCTAGATTCAGCAGGACTGGATGCATAAGGTGTTCTGACTTCGCCCTGAGTCTCTCGAACCCTCTGAGAGCTTTGAGACAGGTTCAGAGGGACATGTGCTGCTTCTTTGCGACTCGCGCCGTGGACAGGAGAGGCAAGTCGTCCGACCACCTGCTGGACCTGAAAAAGAACCAAATTAAGTTTTAGTATTTGGATGAGAATTGTTTTTTAGAAAGCACCGCAAGCTGGAAAGTGACAAGTAGACAATGAGACTGTTCTCATAGCAGATTCAGCTATAAATCAAAAAACAATCTCTGTTGTTTCTAAGAAGTGGTAGCCTGAGTTACTCAATCCTCAACACACCCAAAAAAACAGCTAATAAAGGAAGGAAGTGGTGTAACTGGTGCTGAGTCACAAGAATTGCCTCAAAAAATGGCAAAACTCTGAAAATGCATTAGGTAGTGATGAAGTAGGAGATTCACAATAGTCTAGTCTAAAAAAGGTAACATTAAATAAGTTTGTGGAAAAATCTGACATTGTAAAGCTACTGAGAGTTAAGCTAGTTAAGCTTCCTGATTGGACTGATGTGTAACATTGTTCAGGATGTAGATGATGGTTATCTCAATTGACAAAAAAGAAAAAAAAAAAAAAATTCAACTTTCCAACTTCATTCCAAATATTGACATCTGGGTAATTGCAATAGTTGCATCAACAACATTTTAAAATTATATGTAAAGTGCAGTGTTGTTATTGTTAAGTAAAACAATGATTTAAATTAATCATGTTTAAGCTGAAAAATGAAACTTTCAAACTAAAGCTGAAATCAATTTAATGACATGTTAAATTAGAAATAAAAACGTGAAAACTAACAAAACAAATTACATAAAAATGAAAGCCAACTCAAAATATTTCTATATACCATAACAGTTTATAATAATAATACAAAAATTACATTGGTATAGTCGGATCCAAAATTCTGAAACCGCACCTGAGGAAATTTGAGATTCAAAATCTAATTTAGAAAATTGCAATTAAATTGAAAATGTTTTATTATTTATTGAGTTAGGCTCTCTTCATCTAACTTAACTACACAAGGATTTGATCTCAGTATAGGTCATATTTATGCAGAAAATGCTAAATTCTTAATACCTCAAAAATGTTAAAGTTAAACATTCCCACTGCTGTACATTTACAGTTGAAGTCAACAGTTTACATACACCTTGCAAAATAAGAGGAATCATACAAAATGCATGTTCATTTTTATTTAGTACTGACCTGAATAAGATATTTTACACAAAATGTTTACATATAGTCTACAAGAGAAAATTTATAAAAATGACCCCGCTCCAAAGTTTACATACGCTTGATTTTTAATACTGTGTTGTTACCTGAATTAACCACAGCTGTGTTTTTTGTTTAGTGAAAATTGTTCATGAGTCCCTTGTTTGTCCTGAACAGTTAAACTGGCCACTGTTTTTCAGAAAAATCCTTCATGTCCATCAAATTCTTTGGTTTTTCAGCATTTTTGTGTATTTGAACCCTTTCCAACAATGTCTGTATGATTTTGAGATCCGTCTTTTCACACTGAGGACAACTGAAGGGACTCATACGCAACTATTACAGAAGGTTCAAACAATCACTGATGCTCCAGAAGGAAAAACCATGCATTAAGAGCCGGGGGGTGAAAACTTTTGAACAGAATGAAGATTTTTCTTATTTTTCCTAAATATCATATTTTTTTCATTTAGTACTGCCCTTCAGAGGCTACAGAAGATAAAATACAAAATAAGTTAAATGCACCCTGATCTTCAAATTCAAAGTTTTCACCCCCCGGCTCCTAATGCACTGTGTTTCCTTCTGGAGCATCAGTGAGTGTTTGAATCTTCTGTAATAGTTGCATATGAGTCCCTCAGTTGTCCTCAGTGTGAAAAAAATCTCAAAATATCAAAATCATGCAGTCATTGTTGGAAAGGGTTCAAATACACAAAATGCTGAAAAACCAAACAATTTGTGAGACCTAAAGGATTTTTCTGAAGACCAGCAGGCAGTTTAACCGTTCAGGGCAAACAAAGGAACTCATGAACAACTATTACTAAACAAAAAAAAACAGCTGTGGATCATTCAGGCAACACCACAGTATTAAGAATCAAGTGTATGTAAACTTTTGAAAAGGGTAATTTTTCTCTTTTGGAATATATGCAAACGTCTCTTATGTGAAATATCTTATTCATGCCAGTACTAAATAAAAAAAATAGCATTTTGTATGATCCCTTTTATATGGTAAAATAATTACCATTTTGCAGATTTGACTTCAACTGTAAGTGTTAAATTCTAGTTTTCCCCACCATTTTTAAACACTTTTGAGCTTTTCTGCAGTGCACACAATAGTCCTGCGATGTGGCAAATCAAGTCAACATGAAATCAAAACATCACCCTATTTAAAGCTCTTTCCTGGTGATACTGTAATAACTTGCTCTTCCTCTGAAATCACTTCCCCTTTTCAAATAGTTATTTAGGCACTTTTTAGCAAACCATCCTTCCCTCACCTCGAGATCAGTGTCCGGTGTGCTGCTCTGTCCTGGTGACATTCTGCCCTCCGGCCTGCGGCTTTTCAAGCTCTTGTCTTGCTGGGGCTCGGGTGCAGCGGCCTGCAGCAGCCGCACGCTTCTTGTCGAATAAACTGCATCTTGATGGCTCTCCCTGCCTCCGTGCTCTCTGTCCCCTCCATTCACCTCTCTCTCCTGCTCCATGGAGCTGCTGTGCAGGTCTCTTTGTGGTTGCACGCCCCTGACGGCAGGGTGGTAGTACACAGCTCTCGGGCTGAGCTCGCCGGCAGGCAGCATCCCTACAGTCCCAAGCTGCGCTTGTGTCGCTGTCTGCTCAGAAGGGATCACCAGAGGAACTCCCATTTTGGTGTACGCGTGGGTCGAGACCTGCTGCTGTGGTGAGGCAACTCCTTCCTGAATGACTGATGGATACGGAACAAGGTGGGAAACGGGGTGCGGCTGGGAAATGGCAGACTGAGGTGGTATCAAAGGGCTGGGAACGAATCCCGGAGGGACGGCGTAGGGAACCGCAGCCCCGTACGGAGAGCTAACAAACTGCAAGGAGGAGTGAGGGATCTGGGCGAAGCCGAGCGGAGGGTAGGGAACACTCGTGTGCTGTAACACCGGGGAGGGAACGGTGTAGGCAGGTGAAATGTGGCTAAGAACAGGATGCAGATTGGTGGGTGAGTAGGTGCCAGCGGGCAGAGCTACTTTATAAAGCATGCTATACTGATCCACGGGAAGCCCAACGAGACCCTCGGCACCCTCCACACCATAATGCACGCTCGGTTGGGCTCGCACCCACTCGCCACTACCTTCCCCGCTCGCTCCAGAGCTTTGTGAAGACGGAGCATCCTCACCTCCTCCTCCTGCACTGCCAATGCCGCAGCCTCCCGCTCCGCCGCTGATGCTACTGCTGTTGTTGTTGGTAGAGGTGTTGTTGTTGTTGTTAACAGGGAGGTCCCGCTTCTTGGGAGGGAGGCACTCCTGGTTGCGCTCGTGGACTGGTTTCATGGTGATTCGGGATGAGAATGGGCGCTGTTACTGAACAGAGGATGGGGCAAAGCCTGGCAGCCGCGGAAATAGCACCACTGGAATCAGCTCTGAAACCCTCCCGCTGGCCTCTTCCATCACCTTACCTAAATGCACAAAGAAATCATGTTAAAAGCTAAATATATTTTAACTAATTCTAAATGTGTTATCCTACCAGTCAAAAGTTTTAGAACAGTAAGATTTTTTTTTAATGTTTCTGCTCACCAAGCCCGCATTTATTTGATTCAAAGTACAGCAAAAATAGTAAAAGTTTGAAATATTTTTACTATTTAAAATAGCTGTTTTCTATTTGAATATATTTTAAAATGTAATTTATTCCTATGATCAAAGCTGAATTTTCAGCATCATTTTCTCCAGTCTTCAGTGTCACATGATCCTTCAGACATTATTCTAATATGCTACATTTTGTTCAAGAAACATTTTTTTAATTATTATCATCAATATTTAAAACAGTTGAGTACATTTCTGCAGGATTTTCTTTGATGAATAGAAAGATCCAAAGATTCATCTGAAATAAAAAGCTTTTGTAACATTATACACTATACCGTTCAAAAGCTTGGAGTCAGTATATTTTTTTAGTTTTTGGGAAAGAAATTATAGAAATTAATAATTTTATTTAGCAAGGATGCTTTAAATTAATCAAAAGTGATGATAAAGACATTTATAATGTTACAAAAGATTTCTGTTTCAATAAATGCTGTTTTTCTGATCTTTCTATTCATCAAAGAAACTTCTTAAAAAAAAAAAAACTACTTAGCTGTTTTCAACATAATAATAAAAAACGTTTTTTGAGAAGAAAATTAGAATGATTTCTGAAGGATCTTGTGAATGGAGTAATGATGCTAAAAATTCAGCTTTGAAATCACAGGACTAAATTCCATTTTAAAATATATTCAAATATAAAGCAGTTATTTTTAATAGTGAAATATTTCACATTTTTACTGTTTTTGCTGTACATCAAATAAATGCAGGCTTGGTGAGCAGAAGAGACTTTTTTAAAAAAAACATTTAAAATCTTTTGATATAGCTATTTAGATTGCATTTCATAATTTAAAAAGGCTACTTCGGCAGACAGCCTTGTTAAACAGGCATTGCACATTTTCTATACATTCCAGATATTTATTAATAGCGATTTTGCAGCAATATCCAAAATATGTATTATTATATAGCAATTTAGTTTGCATGTCACATTTTTAAAGGACAATTTGTCAATTTTCAACCAACTTTGTATTGCAATGCTGGTAGTACATGTTAACAATGAACTATGTTACCTGCACACAGATAATTGTTAGTTTGAAAACCTCTGTGTTAGATAACAACAATCAGCACTTTCGATTTATTAGAGTTCGATTCAATTCAGATCATTTGTCCAATATACACTCACAACCGAATTTTGCAACTTATTTTGCATGTTAAAAATAAACTTTAGATTTAAAAAAAAAAAAAAATAAAAATAAAAAATAACAAACAAACTAAAACTAAAATGAGAAAAGTCACATGTTAAAAATCCAACATTGCAATATTATGAAGATGGTTAAAAATTGTAAACTTGTCATTTGAAAAAAAAAAACATTGACAAAATTTGGTATGGTATGACTGTGAGCCATTTATATTACAGAGCAAAATGTGGAAGTCTTTGAGTAACGTTAACCACAGACCTTTTTTTACTCATCAAATCAAAAGTCACTTTTCTAAAAACCCATCGGAAACTACCAAGAAATCCACAAACCTTCCTTCCAGTTTGGCCTAAATACACTGGGCTAAATATATCAATACAAGAAAACAAGATAAACTACAAAATAAAGTCATGTCAAACATTATTATTTATTAATGTTAAAGGGAATTCTGTTTTCAGATATTCATACAAAATTTTTAATTTCCATCATATCATACTTAATTTTATTTTAATCCCTAATGTTGACATCATAGCCTAAAAATGAAATCAGTTATAATATACTATGACTGTATTATATAAAATAATATTATTTAATCTTGTATCTCACAGGAAAAAAAAAAAAAAAAAAAAAAACCCAAAACAATAAAAACCAAGCGCAGCAGCAGCCATAACAGTTAATAGAATTAGGCCGAAAAGATAAAGCGCTCAAAATACATTTCTTCCAGGCTAACTGTGTTGCGCCCATGACGCTTTTATGATTCATACACGGTAGATTCAATAAAGAGAAAGAAAATGCACATTCAAGTGCAGAAATAAAAGAAGCCTGAGCCATTTCTGTCGATATTCTCTTAAAGAAAGACACCAGTTTTCATATACTGTGGTCCACATGCTTGTTAAATGAGAACATAACCAAAATTGAGAGCAAAAACGCCATATATAATTACAAATAGTGAATCTGACATTTTTGTGTGTTATTTAAAATTTGGTATATTTCAGTCTAAGCATATATAAAATGTAGTGTATTTCAATTTAAGCTTATCTAGTTATGGATTTAAGGCTGCTTTGATTTAACATATCTGACATAAACGCACGACAGACTTTGTTTTGATATGATTAGACAGAATATTACCCCATAAAATGCAATGCAATGCCACAGAAAATCAATTTCAGTTGCAGTTATTGCCTCGTAGTTAAAGTAGATTTGATGCTACATGTCAGGGGGATAAAAACGCATTTCCCAATTTCTAAATATAGCAAACTCTCTTTTTAACAGCCAGTTTCGTACATCAAACAGAAGTCACTGAATAACTTGCAAAAATGAAAAGTTTCTATGAAACGGAAACTTCGCCCTTATCCTCACACTATTAAACTGACACAGAATAGCGAAAAACATTAAAAACCACTGATAAGACATATTTTAAAACACAATAAAACACATTTACGTGTTTTGGTTGTCAGCAATCGGTCTGAGTAATGACATCCCGCTTAAGTGAATCGTGGCACAAGTAGAGACACTACTGATGTTTTCATCAAGACTCAAGCGTTAGCCAGCTGCTATTAAAGACTTTAACCTCACTAGCCAGACATTTCACACGCGAAATATAATCATTCGTTTGTATAAAAGAGTTTGGTGCGTTCGTTTCACTCCTTTAAACCTAATTTCGTCAGTCGAAGCCTGTTTGAAACTAAAGCAGGAGTAAATGAGAGGCTGGGATTTACACTGGACCGCCGCTAACGGGCTAATCGCTCTTCCCACATACTCAAACAGCCGCTTCTCCACCCGCACGCAACCGGCCCGCGACGAAAACACTTACCTCCGCATAGCATCGTGTAGACGACGTGCAAAAATACAGACTCTCGGTGGAGTTCGTGCAATAAATCAATGGTTAAATATGGGCTGGTGATATCTGCCCATTCCAGAGGCCAGCAGACTGAAGCCCAGCGGCGCGCGCTGATGACGTCATGGAGGAGCTGATCCGCGGCTCGTTCGTTTTAGCAGAAATATTTTTAGAAACTTTTAATTTTTAGGAACAGCTTATACTGTTTTACTGGGTTTTATTAAATATATTTTATGTATGATATATAATATAACATATCTTAATACATTATGTTATAATTTTATATGGAAATCAGTCATGAATCAGTATGAAAATCTTTTTTTTTTTTTTTTTTTTTTTTTTACTTTTTCAAAATTCACTGAACAGCTGTTCATTTTAGATTATTTCACTACATTCTTGTTTTTTCCTCCCATGTTCTGTATGATATCGATAGAGGGCAATGTTGAGCTGTCACTATATTAGGCCTTGAGGACCCAGACAATTAAATGGCTTAACTGCCTTTAAGATAAAAATATCCTTGCTCTGCACTGAGATGTTCAGACTTAAAGGCTAAAAACAACAAGACTGATCATACTAATCATGGTTAAGAGGTCAAATGTGTTAAGTAAGGGGTTTTCAGTCTTTTAGATGCCACAGGCCCCAAATACTAAAATACTAAAAGAGCATCTATATATTTTTATTTGTAAAGATCCAATTTAAAAGTGAAAAATAATTTTATAAATATGTGTAAAATCATATTTGGAAAAATGTTTTGTTTCTGTTACATTACATCATTACCTTTTTTCTACTATTTTTGTACTCACTATAATACTGTACTGATCTACCGTTTGTTTCCTTAAATCTATTTTCATTATTTTTTAATTAATTAATTTATTTTAGTCTTATATTATTATATATTTATTTTTTGTTATGACAATTTCTTTAGTGTAATCTTATTTTTTATTTTTTTAAATATGTATTTTTATGTTTCTACATTTTTTTCTCTAAACTTACTCTAACCCCAAACCAGATATACTAATATAATATAATAAACATAGAGTGTTGACTGATTATACATTTCTGTTACATAAAATAAAGCTGAAATAATATAAAATAAAATATAAATAGATTAAAAACCTAAACAAAAATTAAAATGAAAAGTGATACAATGTAGTATAATATAATATAATATAATATAATATAGTAATAAATATCTTATTTATAGAAAAAAATATGTTTTTGTTTTTACTTTTTTCTCCAAAGTAATTCCAACCCTTAACCCAATATAATATAATATAATATAGAGTATTGACTGAATGTTTCTGTTACGTAAAAAAAAAGCTGAAATAATGAAAACTGATAATATAATATAATATGATATAATATAATATAATATAATTTAATATAGTAATAAATATTTTATTCATAAAAAATATATATATATTTTTGTTTTTACTTTTTTCTCCAAAGTAATTCCAACCCTTAACCCAATATAATGTAATATAATATAGAGTATTGACTGAATGTTTCTGTTACGTAAAAAAAGCTAAAATAATGAAAACTGATAATATAATGTAATCTAATATAATATAATATAATATAATATAATATAATATAATATGATATAATACAGTGTGTTAACTGATTATACATTTCCGTTACATAAAATAAAGCTGAAATAATGTAAAATAAAATATAAATAGGTGAAAAACAAACAAAAATTAAAATGAAAACTGAATATTATATAATATAATATAATATAATATAATATAATATAATACCTGTTCATACTACCGCACAATAGGTGGCGGTGATGCATTACTCAAGATTGCAAACGGCCATTCATGTAAAACGGAGAAGAAGGAAGACTGCAGTTTGATTGGCCGCTGTGCTTTTGGGAAATTGAGTATTCACTGTCATCAAACTCGTGTTGATCATCAAATATATTCCAACTCATAAATAACCAGGCATTTTGGATCTGTTATATTTTATCATGTTTAATCAATAATCCGATGATGTTATAATACACCGGCCATTATCTAGCCAAACACGTTAGACTTGTTGTATTGAGCTGTTTAGCTGTTAGCTGATAGTGTTGAGATGAGCATTTGAGTCATGCTGCTAGATGTGCTACAGGGAACGGAGGCTGGAGGATTCATACTCATTCAAGGTAACATCATTTCAAGTCATCAGTACTCTTAACCAATCTATACCTTTCTGCAGAGCTGAATGTGTTCATTATACGTGTCAATGGTTTCAGATACTGTCAGCTGCACCGGGCGGGGAATCCTCAACTGTTTTATTAATGCAGCATTGAAGAGGCAAGTTTCTGTCTGTATGTATTGTGATTTAATTGACTCTCATTATGTTGTTACACTTTGTGTAATATTTGATTTGTTTTTTAATCTTTAAAAGGGGGGAAGACGTGCATGTGCTGGGATTTGAGAGTCCTGAAACAGAGGTGTGTGCTGGTTTGGACAGTAGCTGTGCGCAAAAGTGAGTTAATTTTTATTTTATTTTATTTTATTTTATTTTATTTTATTTTATTTATTATTATTATTATTATTATTATTATTATTTTATTTATTTATTTTTGTGGCCTGAGACATGCTTTCATGCATACTATGGTGACACCTGAAAGCTCATAACATCATATGTATGACAGATTATACTTACAGTGTGTAATTTAGGATGTACATAATTCAAAATGTTTATTATAGTGCAGTGGTTTCCAACTGGTTTTGCTTCAGGACTCCAGTATTATCACAACACCACACCAAAACAGTTTATCATGCAGAAGTAAACATTTATTTATTTATTTATTTTTACTATAATTTCTATAATTAGTTTACTATAAAGTTTTAATAATATATACACATATTTTGTGTTTTATATTATATTATATTATATTATATTATGTGCACAACAAACCTGTTGGTTATTTTCCTACCTTAGCTATGTACAGTATTAGTAGTTACTGTTTATTATTTGCATTTATCATTATTTTTCATTGATGTTTATTAACATAACTTTTGGTAAGTGCATAAACAACAGCAGAAGTATTATATTTTATACTTCAAAAAGTATTTACAAAAATACAGTACAAAATACATAACTAAAATAAAAACATTTATAAGTTGATAACCCTGGTTGTTTTGCAATCATAACTACACATAATATTGTTACTTTTTATTATTTGCATTTACCATTATTTGTCAGCAAAAGTATTCAGTTTTACTGATATTAATATTTTATGAATATTAGCCATATTATCAAGTGATTAAATATTAAGTGACAAAAAATGTGCTTTTTTTTACAATATTGTTAGTTACTTTTTATTATTTGCATTTACCATTATTTCCCCCTGCTGTTCATTGATATACACTACCAGTCAAAAGTTTTTTAAAATGTTTTTTTAAACATTTTTAATGTTAAAATTTTGAAATATTTTACTATTTGAAATAACTACTTTCTATTTGAATATATTTTAAAATGTAATTTAACCCTGTGATCAAAGCTCAGTTTTTTCAGCATCATTACTCCAGTCTTCAGTGTCACATGATCCTTCAGAAATCATTTTAATATGCTTATTTGCTGTTCAAGAAACATTAATTTATTATTATTATTATTATTATTATTATTATTATCATCAGTACATTTAAGTAATTTTTTTTCAGGATTCTTTGATGAATAGAAAGATCAACAGATCAGCATTAATCCGAAATAAAAAGCTTTTGTAACATTATATGCTATACCAATTAAAAGCTTGGAGTCTGTATATTTTCCTGTTTTGTTCTGGGCAACAAATTATAGAAATTAATACTTTTATTTAGCAAGGATGCTTTAAATTGATCAAAAATGATGATAAAGACATTTATAATGTTACAAATGATTTCTATTTTAGATAAATGCTGTTCTTCTGAACTTTCTATTCATCAAAGAAACCTGAAGAAAATCTACTCATCTGTTTTCTACATAATAATAATAATAATTATAATAATAATAATAAACGTATTTTGAGCAGCAAATAAGAATATTAGAATGATTTCTGAAGGATCATATGACTGGTAAAATTCAGCTTTGAAATCACAGGAGTAAATTACATTTTTTAAATCTGTTCAAATAAAAAGCAGCTATTTTAAATAGTAAAAATATTTCAAAATTGTACTGTTTTTGCTGTACTTTGGATCAAATAAATGCAGGCTTGGTGAGCAGAAGAGACTTCTTTAAAAACATTAAAAATCTTACTGTTCAAAAACTTTTGACTGGTAGTGTATATCAAGTTACCAAATAATATATGCCAAAATATGCACAGCCATTGACATAAATCTGTATTATTAATTACTTTTTATTAATAGCCTATTTTGGGGTCACTACACACTGTAGTTGATGCAAGTGTTTTGCTACTGAAATGCTTTATCTGATCTATTTTTGTGTGTTTAAAGGCTTCATTTCCATAAGGGTTTTCCCGATCCTCTTGGCTGGAGATGCAGATCGTCTTTCACCGTTGAGCAGTTCACTTCTCAACACATAACTCAGCTCATCAAAGACACACAGCATGCCAAGGCATCAGTACTTGTCGTTGACTCTCTCTCATTGGTTTTAAGACACCATGACCCTGTTGTCATCTGTCAGACACTTCAGGAGCTCAGAAAAGGTGAAAGTTTTTGCCCCAGAAACACTTTTACAAACTGTGTTGCATCTATAAATACTTGACATGTACGATCTAATAATGAATGCTCTTGTTTTTTTCTCTGACCACTAGGAGGAGCTATTAAAACTATTATCGGTCTCCTGCATTCAGACTTGCATCAGCAAGGTGTCGTGGGTATTGTGAGCCACTTAGCCAGTACTGTTATCTCTGTGGCACCTGCAAACAATGAACGTCATGGTGTGGCGAAGACCACAAGGCGCACAAAGTCAGGCAAAGTCATGCAAGAGGTAGGACATACGGTGTTAGTCTGAATAAGCATGAGGTTATAAACTGATTATCTGTTAAATCGATTTATAGGAAGAGTATTTCAGTGTGTCCGAGGACGCAACCCTTTCAGTACAGGCCAAACCATGTCATTCTGGACATGAACAGAAAGAACAAGATGTATCTGAGGTGAGCAAAGCTGCTTAGACTTTTGACACCTTTAGCTAGTGGTTTTGCATTGTAACGGTTTGTCTTTTATTGTGGTCTGATCAGGCTGATCCAACATCGAACTTGACTTTCAATCTACGTCTGTCTGAAGAGGAGAGAAAAGCAAAGGAGAAAGTGGCTCTGCCATTTGTATTTAGCCAAGAAAAGTAAGATACGTCAGTTCTTGTAAACATTGTTTTAGTATTTTAATAATATTAAAGTTTTTATTAATATTATGAATTCTCTTCATTTTTTTCAATTTTTTTTATATATATATATATATATATATACTGAATTACTGAATGACAAAAGCACATGAAATGACAAAAAGTCAACAAATTAAAACTGAAGATATATTTTTCTTCAGTTTTAATTTCTTGACTTTTTATAATTTCATGTGCTTTTGTAATTTTTATTAGCTTTTGCTTTTTCATATTTCTTTTTAGCTTTAATTTTAAGTTTTAGTTTGTTTTAATAATTTATATATTCATGTTTTTATATATATAAATTTTTATTTTCACTTTTCATTTTTATTTTAATTGACGTTTTTGTAATTTCATGTTCTTTTGTCCTTTTTTTTATTAGCTTTCACTTTTTTATATTTGTTTAGCTTTAATTCTAAATTTTAGTTATTTTAAGTGCTTCTGTGCTTTTTTAGCTTTTGTTTTTTTTAAATATATATTTCTAGTTTGCTTTAATTTATTTCAATTTTAATCATTTTAGTACTTTTATTTGATTTTTGATTTTTTTTCTCCCTTCCTTCAGTATTTTATTTCAGTTGTCAGGGCAACATTTCTCATTATTTATTATAAGTATTATTAGTATTTCATTTTATGTAATATTTAGATTTTATCTTACTTTATTTAAATTAATGAAAACTATTTTTAATACTTTTAGTTTTAACATTATCAACACTGTTGTAAATAATGATTTTATATAAAAAGATCTAAAGTTATTTTAAAAAGAATTACTTTTTGCTTAACTGATTTTCATGTCTGAGAAATCTTTGAGAGAAGTCTTTCATGCTGCAATCTGTTTTGTTTTTTTTCCTTACAGAAAATCAGCTCTTCTGAGGCCGATTCCTGGCTCAGGGAAGATCATGTACGAGCCTGATGCCAACGATGACTTTGACGAGGAGGATCCAGATGATGATCTTGATGTGTGAATGAAGACAGCCCACATCATGACCTAAATCTGTGAATGTCAGATCCTTCTTTATAAATATATTTATTTATGACTCTTTATTTTATTATGAATCATATAGTCTGTTGTCTATCAACTATTATGAGGCCAGGTTTGAGAACAGATATGAATTATAGGATTAAAAAAGCGCTCATTTGAAAATATTTTAAGCATAAATTCTTCATTATGATTATTATTGATTCATTACTAAGCTAATTTTGTTCAGTTTTTATACATGCATAAAAGGACAACTTTTTTTTCTATTGGTTGAGATCAAAGGTCCACAAACCTTGGTCCATGTGAGGTCAGACACGATGCTCCAAACTAAATAAATTGAAGTAAAATTTCAATAAAATTTATATTGAAAGTCAAATTGTACATATTTTATTTCTAGTTTTCACTAATTTAAATGGATAACTCGCCCAAAAATGTGTTCATCATTCATTCACTGTTCAACGGTAGCCATTGACTTCCATAGTATGAAAAAAAAAATATCATGGAAGTCAATGGGTACCAACAAGTGTTTGGTTAAAAAATTATTCAAAATATCATCTTTTGTGCTCAACAGAAAAAAAGAAATTCTTATTTGGACCGATATGGAGCGACAAGTGAATAACTTGCTGTTAACACAGAAAAAGACTCACATGTATGGAAGCCTGTTTCCACCACTGAATAAGAAATTTAAAAAAAGGCAACTCAAGAATTCATACTTTTTTTCTTCATATTGTGTGATACAAATGTGCAATTCTGATCTTTTTTCTCTCAGAATTGTGAGATAATAAACTCACAACTGCGAGAAACTGTGAAAAAAAAAAAAAAAAAATGTCTTGCAAATGCAAGTTTGTATCTCACAATTCTGATATGTAAACTTGAATTTGCGTGTTATAAAGTCCAATTTTGAGGGGGAAAAATTACTGATGTGTTCTCAGAATTGCAAGTTTATATGTCAAAATTATGACTTAAATTGCAATTGCATGTTATAAGTTCAGAATTACGAGATATAAACTCTGGGACGTTCTGAGAAAAACGTCAGAATTGCTAGTTTATATCTCACAGTTCTCACTTTATTTCTCAGAATTGTAAGTTTATTTCTCCAAATTGCAACTTTATTTCTCGCAATTCTAACTTTATAACTTGCATATTGCTAGAAAAACGTTTTTGTAATCCAAATTTACTGCAATGACCCACAGAAAGCTGCTTGGTTTGAAAGTAATTTCTGTGTGAGATAATGCAGAAAAAGAGTCACTTGTCGCCGACTGCATAACAGGAGAAAGGGCTACTGAACGTATTTTTGGCTTACAAATTCCAAAGATTTGAGTCTTTGGAGTGGATTCATCACTTACCTTTGTTCTGCATATTTACGCTGACACAATCCAGTGATTTTAATATGAATGCACATGACTGGAATGTTGGCATGGAAAAGACAAAAATTCCACTCGTTTTCCAATCGGTTATGCAAATTTCTTAAACTGAATAACAGAAAGCTGCTTGGTTTGAAAGTGATTTCTGTGTGAGATGATGCAGGAAAAGACATTTGTCGCCAACTACTGGCATAGTAAGAGGAGAAACATTTATTGAACAAACCTTTTTGGTGAAGAAATTTGAAAGATTTGATTCTTATGAGTTCAATCATCATTTAGTGCTGTTTGTCGAATTTTTGCGGACGAATCCGATTCGTTTGAATAGAAATGGGATTTTTGCGTGAGGATGAATTTTTATTTTTTTTTGCTCATTTATCAATTTGTAATGCAAATTCACCACACTAACAATATTTTTTTCTGAACGAATTCAGAAGATTAGAGTCATTGAGTTGAATCAAAATCCCATCATGCCCCCAAATCTGATGTTTATGCTTGAAGTTGAAGTCAAAAGTGTACATACACTTTGCAGAATCTGCAATATGTTAATAATTTTACCAAAATAAGAGGGATCATACAAAATGCATGTTATTTTTTAATTTAGTACTGACGTGAATAAGATATTTTACATAAAAGACGTTTACATATAGTCCACAAGAGAAAATAATAGTTGAATTTATAAAAATGACCCTGTTCAAATGTTTACTTGTCATTATCTGAATGATTTTCTTCAGAAGGAAATACGGTGCATTAAGAGCCAGGGGTGAAAACGATGTGTACATTTTTCATATTTTGCCTAAATATCATAATTTTTTTATTCAGTACTGGCCTACAGAAGATACTTACATGTTTCCCAGAAGAAAAAATTTACCCTGATCTTCAAATTCAAAAAGTTTTCACCCCCCACCACTTAAAGCATTGTTTTTCCTTCTGGAGCATCAGTGAGTGTTTGAACCTTATGTAATAGTTACATATGAGTGCCTCAGTGGTCCTCGGTGTGAAAAAAAATGGATCTCAAAATCAGTCATTGTTGGAAAGGGTTCAGATACACAAAAATTATGAAAAACCACAGAATTTGTGGGGCCTGAAGGATTTTTTTCTTAAGAACAGTGGGAAGAACTGTTCAGAAACAAACAAGGGACTCATGAACAACTATCACAAAAAAGAAAAAACAGTTGTGGGTCATTCAGGCAACAACACAGTATTAAGAATCAAGTGTATGTAAACTTTTGAACGGGGTAATTTTTATAAATTCAACTATTATTTTCTCTTGTGGACTATATGTAAACATCTTTTATGTGAAATATCTTATTCGGGTCAGTACTAAATAAAAAGTAACATGCTTTTCTAATGATCCCTCTTATAAGAAAAACCATAAGCTTCTAACACTGTATACATTGATTCGTATGGTTTGAATTGTCACTGAATGAAAATTCGAAAGCTGCGTCCGTTTGAAAACCTCCGCGGCCACGTGAACACAAACTTTGTCCCTTCGCGGAAGTGACGTCAGGGAAGCGATGGCGGCCCGTGCTGCTCTACCGTATTGGCTTTAAACTGTTCTCAGAGGTGAGAAATTGTCCGCGTTTTCTTCTCGCTTTCTCAAAGGTTCTCTGAAAGAGACGGAAAGCGCGTAGTGCTTTTAATGCTGCAGCAGATGGACAGTCGCACTTCTCTGGGCTTTTGGCAGAACGGAGACGTTTGTTCGACACTCCAGTTGGTTTGACCATCTTAGCCAACGAGCATTTGAAGACTTCACGGAGCCGGACAGAGAAACTACCTCTCTAAAGATAAAGACATTCACCAAGTGATATTTTATACACGCACTTTTTTTTTAACCGCTGCACTTTTGCGCCCTCCGTGCGTTGATTTGAATCATATCAAGACGCGGGAGGTGCATCGGGACGCTCCAGTGTGAAGTTGTGAATGGTTGGCAGGATCTTATTTCCACAGGTGTGTTGTATTGCTCTTGTTGGCGGTGTAAATCACACCTCACGGACTCTGGTGTTATGGTTGACATGCTAAAGACGCGCCAGTGTCTGCTCGGTGTGCGCACTTTCCTCGGCGTGACGTCCAGAATATGGAGCTTCTTTTTATACATCCTCAGGAAGCACATACGAACGGTGAGTCGCCTCAAAGAGTGACATTTAGACGCTTCAGCAACTTTTGTTGCATGACATGACACTCAACTTTCACTCAAGTGTCTGAAAGCGACAGCAGACACCTGTCTGGGTTATTAAACTGACTAGTTGTTTATTCTCAATCTTCTTTCTGTAAACAGCGAGTGTTTATTTTCCAATGGGCCTGTGGTTTAATGTAGAGAAACATTGACTTTTAACCTTTACATTTAAGACCAGTTTGTTTGGTTGTCAACAGCACAACTAGAGAAGAACAACGGCTTGCTGGTTATGAATATGTTACACTGATTTTTATTAAACATACACTGACATTTACAAATTAATGACAGCAGGTTTGTGAACTACTAAAATTACTGTGGGCCTGAAGTGTTAATAAACAGTTAAACATGTAGCATTAGTGTAAAATAAAACCTGGCATCAAAATTAAATATTTTTCTTAAAAATTATATATATATAATTAAGAAAAATATTTAATGTATTATTATTATTATGTTCGTTTTATTTTGTTTTATTTTTGTACTGTGGAGTAAAATTATGACTTGGACCCAAAATGGAGTATATTAAATGAATTTTCATTTACAAACAGTAAATAATTTACCAAAGATAAAACTGTTAAAAATTTTTGCAAATGAAGAAAAAAAAAATTAATAAAATAATAATAACAATAATAATAATAATAATAAATAGTAATAAAAATACTGTGGAGTAAAATTAGGGAACGATATGACTCGGCCCCAAAATGGTGTATTTTAGTATATTAAATAAATTCATTTACAAACAGTAAAGTATTTACCAAAGATAAAAGTGTTCAAAATCTTAAAAAAAAAAAGAAATAATAATAATAATAATAATAATAAATAGTAATAATTAGGGTAAGATGTGACTTGGCCCCACAATGACTTGGCCTCACAATTAGGTATTTTAGTATATTAAATGAATTAATTTACAACCAGTGAATAATGTAGTAGTAATAAGAATAAAGAGAAAATAAAATAAGAAAAAAAAAATTTTAAATAGTTTTTAAATAAAATATAAATATTAGATGAAAATCTAAAATGATAAATATTGCATTGGCAGCTAACTGAAAT
Organism: Cirrhinus mrigala; assembly: GCA_036247105.1. Lineage (NCBI taxonomy): Eukaryota > Metazoa > Chordata > Actinopteri > Cypriniformes > Cyprinidae > Cirrhinus > Cirrhinus mrigala. The sequence continues at coordinate 5,375,498 of CM070013.1, read as the reverse complement.
GAGTCTGTTAAAATAGTAAAATTGCTAAAACTAAAATATATTACATTATATTGTATTATATTATTTGATGTTTTACTGTGAGTCTAAAGCAAGGTAAGATACGTGTGAAATATATCTTGGCATTATTTTTTTTTTTAAAATAATTTACTATTGATAAAAAATATAACCCTTTTTTTAAATTAATTAATTGCAAATTAATATAATTATACTATAATATGTGAATATCCAATAGGTCATTGTTTTTGAGAATTAGCTGATAATCGTGTCACATGCTTTATGTAAACACTTGGGTTTGGAAAACAAGCTGTAATCCCCCTGTGCACAACAGGCTTTGGCAATCCAGTTGTATAATAATCTTTAAGATGATCATTAAGACGCAATTATAAAGGCATTAGTTGTCTGGGACTCTGATATGGGCACTGGAGTAGTGTTCACTTCGCTAAACATGCTTTACAGTCATGCAGGCATCGAGTCGGTTCAGCTTGACCCGGCATTATGAATGAGTCCTTATTGAGGCCTAAATCGAGTTGGGAATAAACAGCCCCCTTTTCAAAGTCACCCTGGCAGTTTCACTCGGCTGTGCTCTTCCCAAGTTCCGCTGACACTTTTAGACAGCTGGGAGAGCTAAAGATAGCGCAGAAGAGAGGGATTTGGAGAAAGAGAGGAAGAGTATCCACATTGTGGTGAGCAGTGGACCGAGGCGGAGGGTCTCGGACCTCTTAAAGGGAAAGCGATTTGAGTTTGAGCTCCGGTTCATTCCAGATGGTTGCGTATTTGAGTAAGCTGCTAATTGGCCAGTTGTGAAATGGGCAACTCCAGAACAAATCTTATGTTCGTTTTGATTAATTCAGGGTTCCCAGAATTACAGATGACCTGGAATTAGCAGCTAAATTAATTTCAAGTCCTTGAGAACTTTTTAAATGAAACATTAGCCATGGAAATTTCTAAACCAATATTTGATTGATTGGCAGTCAGCACCTTAATGCCAGCAATCACTTTAATAGTCATGATTCATTAAAAATTACATATTAAAATGTAATAATTGTGCTGAATATAAATTAAATCTAAACTGATGAATATTTGTAAAGAACAAATATGTACTTATATGTATATATATATATATATATATATATATATATGTATATGTATGTATATATGTATGTGTGTGTGTGTATAATATGTAGTAATATGAAAAAATATATTATTAAAAAATGATATTGTGGGTTTTTTTTTAGTTAGCTGGCTGATGCAAGTATATCAGTTTAATAGTCATATTTAACTAAAATAAAATTTGTCAGAATATAAAATAAAAATGAATAAAATTTTTTAAGCAATAAATATCAATATTTCATAGCAAAAACAAAAATGTACAAAAAAATGTAGCATTAACAGTATATATTGTGTTTATTTTAAAATGTATTTATTTATTTTGGTTGACACCAATATATATTAGTTTAATAGTCATTTAAAATGAAAACTGTCAAAATATAAAATAAAATTGAATATAATTTTAAGTAATATCAATATTTAATAGCAAAAACAAAAATTAAGTACACAGCATTAACAGTATATATTGTAATTTTTTAAAATTAATTAATCAGTTTAATAGACATTTAACAAAAATTAAATATATCAAAATATAAAATAATGAATATAATTGAAGTAATAAATATCTATGGCATTAACAGTATTGTTTAGTTTAAAATGAATTAATTAATTAATTTCTTTTTTTTGGCTGATGACAATATATCAGTTTCATAGTCATATTTAACTAAAATGAAATGTATCAAAATATAGAGTAAAAATGAATATAATTTTTAAGTAATACATATCAATATTTAATATTTAATACATGACATTAACAGTATATAATGTGTTAATTTTTAAATTAATTTATTTATCAGTTTAATAGTCATTTAACAAAAATAATATGTATCATAATATAAAATAATGAATATAATTTCTAAGTAATATCAATATGGCATTAGCAGTATATATTGTTTATTTTTAAATTCATTTATTTATTTTGGCCGATGCCAGTACATCAGTTTAATAGTAATATTTAACTAAAATGAAATGTATCAAAATATTTAAAAAATTAATATAATTTTTAAGTAATATCAATATGCCATTAACTGTATATATTGTGCTCATTTTTAAATTCATTTATTTATTTATTTTGGCTGATGCCAATATATCAAGTCATATGTGACTAAAAATATGGTCATATATAGTTATAATTTAAACTGAATCTAATTGGATTGATCTCTGCAACTAGTGTGTATGGACTGTATATACTGTACTTCTTTTGTTTTCGTTTATATTCTGGATCATCTAGACTTCTACCTGCTTTACTAGTTATAGACGAGCTTTTTTTTTAAATGAGCTTTGATGTCCTTTATTAACTTGTCTTATAAGAAACTAGTGGGTTCTAAAAGGTTGAGTTAAGATGTAAAAATGTTTAATTAAATCTAAAATAGAATGCAAAATAAAAAATAAAAGGTGTGCTCTCATTGTCTTCTGCTGTATGCTACATGTTTCACACACTGCACTGTACTGAGGTGGCTGTTTCCTGTTTTGTCTCCTTCCTGTTCTAGATAATCCAGTATCAAACAGTGCGATATGACATCTTACCATTGTCACCCATTTCCAGAAACAGACTCAGTGAGTATTTCTTTTCTTCTCCTCAAGTTAAAAGTTACCGTTATGACAGCAGAAAGGCCAATCTGAGTATGAGTTGTCGTCGAGACGGCTGTTTGTTTAATGAACGTGCAGTGTTTTCATATGCTGCTTTTCACTGAGTAACATGTGAGTTTGTATTTCTGTTCAGATACCGTGAAGCGAAAGATCTTAGTTTTAGATCTCGACGAGACATTGATCCACTCACATCACGATGGAGTTCTCAGACCTACAGTACGGCCTGGTACACCACCAGACTTCATCCTTAAAGTAAGGAGAAATATGTTAGATTAGTCTTTTTTTAATATGCAGTATTAAAAATGCACATCTGTAAACAAAGGCTACCACGCTCATTAAAAACCTGGAAATATCAGTTTTTATAATTCTAGGCCAGGGTAATTCTTGAAAACATTTGTTTTTCTTTATGCTTTTCTCTAAAATTTTTCATCAGATTGCAGTTGCTCTATGTTACTCTGTTGCTCTCACAAAATAAATAAATTAATGATAATAATAATAATAACATCTGATGTTATAATTGTCATAAATAGTAGAATTATATTAAAATTATTGTAATGTTAATTATAAACAACTGTTGTTATAATTATCATTAGCATTAGTGATATTATTAGAATCATTGTAATATATAGAATAATAGTAATAACTATTGTTATAATTATTATTGTCATAAATAGAATTATATTAAAAATATTGTAATATATTATAATTAAAATAATATTATTACCATTATTTTGTTTTAAAAAAAAATTAACACTAAAATACTGTAACAATATTAAAATATAATTGTAGATGTAGAATAATAGTAAAATAATACCTATTTCTATTATATTACTAAGTAACAATTATCAACATTATAATTGTTAATATTTCAATCAACATTAAAATATAATAATAGGTGAATAATAATAAAATAGTATTATAATTTATTACATTTATCAACAATAATTTAGTTATCAATTATTACTAATGTTTTTCTAGTATTTTTGTTATTTTTAATATAAAATACAATATTAATAATGAAAATGTTGCTTGTATTAAAAATGTATATAATTTTAAAATACTGTAATAGTATTTAAATTAAAATGTAATAATAGTAATTAATATTAATGCTTTTCATTAGTTAACATGAATTAACAATGAGCAATACATTTGTTACAGTATTTATTCATCTTTGTTAATAAGAATGCAACTGCTCAATGTTGGTTCATCAGATCCGTTACATAATATTTACAAAACTTTAACAAAATTTATGATTTTATTAATGTATTAGTAAATGCTGTAATTAACAATTACTAAGATTAATAAATGATTTCGAAGTGATTCTCATTGTTAGTTTAACGTTTAATGTAGTTAACAAATATGAACAAATGTAAGCTTATTGTAAAGTGTTATAATAATAATAATAATAATAATAATAATAATAATAATAATCATAACAATAAACATTATTATTATTATTATTATTATTATTATTATTATTATTATTATTATTATTATTATTATCCGTTAACCATTTATGACTGTTGTTTAATTTGTTGTTTAATAAAAACTTCAAATGTCTTGTTTAATTTTTCTCATATGAACTGTTGTTATTTTTCAGGTGGTAATAGACAAACACCCGGTCAGATTCTTTGTACATAAAAGGCCGCACGTGGATTTCTTCCTGGAGGTGGTCAGTCAGTGGTATGAGTTAGTAGTTTTCACTGCTAGTATGGAGATCTATGGATCTGCAGTAGCTGATAAGCTGGATAACAACAAGGGAATCCTGAAAAGAAGATACTACAGACAGGTAAACACTTCATGAGAAGTGTTGAAAAAGCACAGGTTGGTAAAGGATATATAAACAGTATTTCAATAATATTTTTGTGTGTTGTCTTTATCTTGTGCAGCACTGTACACTGGATTCAGGTAGTTATATTAAAGACCTGTCCGTTGTACATGGTGACTTATCAAGTATAGTCATTCTTGACAACTCGCCGGGGGCATATCGCAGTCATCCAGGTAAGACTAGACATGATTTCAGCAGCACGCTGTAGTGTGTAGAGCTGCTTTTGCAGGATTAGTGTGTGTGTTAGCGGTTGTCCAGCTGGTCACTCTGCATGATGTCTGTGCTTGTGTACTTCAGGCCGTTTCACCCTCAACATGCTCAGCATCACAGCAATGTAAATCATAAGCAGACATCAGATTTAACATTAAATTATATAGTCATATAAAGACAACTTTACAGAATCCAGATAGTTTGTTTGAAATCAAGCCCTCTATTAATTTGACTCTGAAATGCATTACATTATGGTAGTAAATTATAACGTTGGCTTTAAAAGTATCAATCATGCATGCATATAATGAATCCTAATGTTGCAAACATCCAAACTTCAGATTGCAAATCTACTTAAGTTCTTAAGTTTTGTTGTTCTGTGCAATTTTCAGCCTGTTTTATTCTTGGCAGTAAATATAATTATTGTTATTGTAAGGGAGGGCATTATAGAATATGATCTTTAAAGAAGCTGAACAGAAAGACAAGAGGGAGACACAACACAATGGCATCTGATCCATTCATTTTTATTTTTTACTCGCCGATGTTCAAACATTAAAGGTTCCTCAAATGCACACTGCAATTCACTACTGCATGCAACAAGCAAATATATTATACACGGGTTTGAAAGCTCTTCAGCATGTTACATAAATATACACATCCTGTGATAGCTGTAATTTATTGCACAAATAAATGCACAATGCATTTGTACTTTGCATTTAAATATGTACAGGGTATCCACAAATTAAGGCCTTAGAAAGGCCTTAAATAAGAGCAGACAATCTTAAATTCATGAAGTGGCATTAAACGTTGCATGCACTGCAATAAGCAAATATCTTCAAATATGTAAACATTCCTAAACCAAGATGCATTTGCTAGAGATGAAAAATAAAACAATTACGTGCGTTTATGCATAAAACAAGAATTAAAACCTGTTTTCCCTTTTGAATTAAACGTTTTTCTGAGCTCATTTGCAGATATTTCTTCTGCTTTTAATAATAAACTCACTTCATTTTTGATCAGTTTCTCAAAAAACAAGACTTTTTACATCCATCTTTAAAGGTTGCTTTTTCACTTTTTGAATTTTAGTCATTGTGTGGTGTGTATGTTTGGGCATAAAAAGATCTACAAAGTTACAAATCTTAAAGTCCACTCCAAAGGGAGATATTTCGTTTTTAAAAAATCTCTTTCAAGAACTAAAAGAATATACTAGGACCCCTTTAAGAATCTTTAAACACACACAAAAACAAGACAAAAAAAATACTAAGAGCATCACATTTCTGCAGTGTCATCAGAAGGTTAAGTTATTTCCATCATAATTGAGCTTTTTTCAGTATGCTAATGCAGCTCTTTGTGCTTCCTAAACATTTACATTTAGAAATTTATTTTTTGAATTGGTTTTAAAAAGACGTAGAACATCTTAAATTTGCCTTTATAAAATCTCCAGGGGCCGGTTGCACCAGCTGGACATACGTCCGGTTGTAAGACTAGGCTGGATGTAAAATGCGCCTTAAGTCGTGCGTAGATTTTATACCCGTTGCACCATCTCGGCGTAGTGCTACATCTGGGACCAAATCTTACGCCTAGTCAAAGGTAGGCGTAAAGTTAAAAGTCACGATTTGCTCAGACATGATCCATTTTTAATTAATTATTGCAGACGCCAACTGTAACATTTATGGTCTTTTCGGGCAGGATAATGTGGCCTATTAACAATTATTATGGGGAGGGTCAAGCAACACATACAAGCAACGTGCAAACTTTGCGCAAGAGCTATAAAAGTGTAAGTAAAAAAAGAAACGACAGCTAACACTGCATTAACAGTGTTAAATTAAATTCTCTCAAAGACAATGAGAGATGACTCTATTTTACCATGCTGATAACAGTATAGAACTGTCTTAAATTATTCCCTTAATATTTTTATTCGACATCTTGCTTGGACAAATGCTTAGAAATACTTAACGTCTTTAATTCCTCTCATCATTTGCAGCGTTCCTGTCATCCAAAAATCGCAGTAAGTTTTGTGCTTACTTTTTAATCAGAAATGAAGTATCAGCTTTCAAATTCTGCCAATTCTATCAAAAACTCTACAAATTATAAATGTGGTTTTTCAGCCACAGAAAGACGTCAGTAGGCTAAAATGCACAATTGTCACGTAAATTCACATTTACCTCAGGAAAGACATTTATTGTACATAAACTCGATAGCTAGAAAAAAAATAACTCTAGAGAGAAGCATTGTATTATATTTTACTTAACCTGTCGCCTTTATTTTTGGTGTTTGTCTGAAGAAATATGTCATGGGAATGTGCAGGGAGATACAAAAACACGTGTTAGGAAATATTTAGTTAATGAAATTATTTTGCGGTGACTTCACTTGTTAATATGTCTTGAGCAATTCAGTTTTATATTAGTAGTTGTAGCCATTGCAGCGTGGGTGTCGTCTCAGCTATCCCTGCGGGGGAATGTGTTTGCGTGATTGCGCATCGTCTACGCCGAGCGTAGTTGCGCCTGGTCGTAGTTTTAGCTGGTGCAACAGGTGTAAATATCGTAAAGTTGGATGTTGCAAAGCCCAACGTAGGGCTTACACCCAGCTTTTTTATGTCTAGCTGGTGCAACCGGCCCCAGAAGCCTTTAATATAGGAATGCACTACATTTTGTGATGTTTATACCAAGAAGCTCTACAAAGCAGTTACACTCATAGTATGGATGGATCACATGTGTCACAGACTCCAGATCTGTTGAAGAAAAGATTTTAAACCCAAAGATGCAATGAAATAGCGTAAATAAGCTTAAAATCAAACAGTTTTCTCCTACAATTGAAATGGATGGGTGCTAACACTCGGTATGTTTGCATGCACTTTCGTCAATCAGAATGAATCTAATCTGATTTCAGATTATGAAAGTTCTGTTTATATGAAGCATTGCAATCTGTTTCACTTATTCATGTCGCTCACATATTCCAAACAGAATCACAGCGCATGTGTTCAAAACTGGAGAGACACAGTGATAACATCACTGGAGCTACTGTGAATGTAATCCCTTGACATGTCTTTGAAAAAAGCTGACGTGTATGTCAGAAGAGCCTTTTGAGCAAATATTTAGGAACCGATCAGTGGATGAGTAGAATATTTACAAAGACATACGGCGTTCATGTCCGTGTGACGTAAAACCTATGTAAACATGAGGATCATGTCACTGCGCAAGTGTTGTGTGTTACACAAGACAATGTAGTTTAGTATTTCATGACCCTTTAAGTAAATGACCATATAGAGAAACCACAGTCAGTCAATACCACTTCATACATCACTTTACAAGAACTGATCAATAAATGATTAGCTCAGTCTTGGATAATACACATCTACTTTTGTAATGAGTTTTTAACAAAAATATTCTTCCTTAGAATGTGTGTTTGGTTTCTTCTGAACTTTCTATTCATCAAAGAAACTTGAAAAAATTCTACTCAGCTGTTATTATCATCATCATAATAATAATGATGTTTTTTTGAGCAGTACATCAGAATATTGGAATGATTTCTGAAGGACCATGTGAATGGGGTAATGATGCTAAAAATTCAGCTTTGAAATCACAGGAATAAATTACATTTTTAAATGTATTTAAATAGAAAACAGTTATTTTAAATAGTAAAAATATTTCAAAATTGTACTGTTTTTGCTGTACTTTGGAGCAGAAGAGACTTCTTTGAAAAACATTAAAAATCTTACGTTTTATCTCACAACTCTGACTTGCTTATCAGATTTGCATGATATAAACTCGGCTCACAATTCTACATTTTTTGAAGTCGCAATTGTGAGATATAAAGTCAGAATGTAAAGAAATTATTTGTAAGAAATAACCTTTTCCTCTCAGAATTGGACTTTATAACTCAATTACAAGGTTATATCTCATAATTCTGAGAAATTACAAAGAAAAAAGATATAAATTGTGTGAAAAAAGTCAGAATGACAGTGTTTATATCTCACAACTCTGACTTTATTTCATGCAACTGCAAGTTTGTCTTCTGACTTTATAACTCACAATTGCGAGTTTATATCATGCAATTCTGATATAAACTAACAATTGTGAGGAAAAAAGTCAGAAGTGTGACGTTTTGGTTTTGGTTTTGTTTTTTCCCTCAGTGGTGTAAATGGGCTTCAATAAATGTGATTATTTGTAACATTTTTCTTGTTTTTTTTTGCCCATAGATAATGCAATACCTATAAAGTCATGGTTTAGTGACCCCAGTGACACAGCACTTCTCAATTTGCTGCCCATGCTGGATGCACTAAGGTAAAGATGTACGACATCTACAAAAATGTTTTTTATGGTGTTAACTTGAACTCCACTTCATTATGTATTGCTTTTTCAGATTCACAGCAGACGTACGGTCCGTCCTGAGCAGAAATCTCCACCAGCATCGACTCTGGTGATCATCCGACCGAGGGCTTTCTTCAAGTCCGCTCTTCATTTTTGTTTGTTTTTTTGTTTTTTTTTTATCTTCCCAACTTCCCTACGTGACATCTGCCTGTCCGTTCTCCCTCGACTCATCGCCTCCCAGAAACGGCCTTATACGTGAGGGCCGTCGAGAGGAGAGTCAGTCATGAACTCAAAGGGGACGGCAAAGGCAAACTTTAGGATGTTTCAGGAAGCTTTTTTGCCTCTGTTTTTTCCCCTTCTTCAAAATGGAGTCTCTGCCTTACAGCTCTACCTATGCTGATCGTGTGCGTGTGTGAGTTATGTTTGTGGTATGCGTGTATGAGGACATCTGCTGTTTTCCTTTTTAAATATTTGAAGATATTTGCAGCAAGAAAAAAGACCTTTTTCGTGACTTGCGTCTTCAATCCCGGCTCGGGACGTCATACCTCACTTCTAAAGGTGGTGCGAATGGAGATCTGCTCAACAGACCGGCTCAGAACTGGCAACCAACACTCTGCACATCTAATAGAGTTCACTGGAAAACCATTGATGACACGGATTGTGACAGACCGGTAGATTTCAGGGTTATTATGGTAAAGTTGTATATGCTATTATTGAGGTACTGTCTTGGAAGAAAAGTGGGTTTTAATGACTTCTGTACAGTAGGCCTGTCCAAATTCGGATCATGGAGAAAATTCTTACGTTGTATTCTTCTGGTCAACTCTCGTCCGGTTTTAATCCTGGCAGTAAATTAATTTATCATGATTATCAGGGAGGATGTAAAAGAATATGAGCTTTGAAGAAGCTGAATGACAGATTTTAAGCCTTTCTGCTCTAATTCTTCTCTACAGAATGTACGTGGTTGGTTATGAAATCCTACCACTTGGACGCCTTTTTACAAATGTGTTTTCTTTTTTTTTTTTTTTTTTTTTTTTTGTTTTGTTTTGTTTTGTTTTGTTTTTTCTTTCCTGAAAATGTAATAATGACAAGACTTGAATTTCTAAAACTTCATTGTATTGGAGAGCTGACTGAGCGACAGACACCTTTTTTTACTCAAGGCCTTGTTGGTTTCTCTGTGCACCTGTCAGATAATGTCAGTTCTATTCTCATCAATCTAACACTTGTTAAGTCTCTAGGCAGCTTCCTGGGACACAAGTCCATAGATCTGTGCACGTTACTAATAAAAACGTGTCACTATCCTATACTATGGCTTCAGTTTTCTTTATTAGTAGTTTAAGGAACAGTTGCAAAAGACCATTTCTAGTGTAAAATATTCTTTCTGTAACAAAACAAATGTTATATTTTGATGCTAAACAATGTATTTATTTATTTATATATTTTTAATAATTGTTTTTATCTTGTTTTTAATCATTTTTGTTTCCTCTCGTAATGAACAATTAGGCCTTTTAAGACACTTATTTGAAAAACTCAATTTTTACAAATATGAAAAAAAAAAAACATTAATATAAAAAAACAAACAAAACTAAATTTGTTGGTTGGGTAAGAAAAATACATATAGGTAATTCTATCTTATACTATTTTAATTGTTTAAAATTCTAAAAAAGCTTTTTTGTATGTTTTTATATACTATCTATCTATCTATCTATCTATATATTTAATTATTTTTCTAGTTATTTTTAGTCATTAAAACAATTATTTGAAAACCCAATTTTTACTATATATATATATATATATATATATAATATATATATATATAACAAAACAAAAATAACCGAATTTGTTGGTTGGGTAAGAAATATATTTAGAAAAAGTATCTTACACAATTTTAATTGTTTAAAATCCTTTCTTAAACATCTTTGTTAAATACTTGTTTGTTATCTTGTTTTTATTTTTTATTTTAAATTATTTTGTTTCCTTACATTATGGACGATTAGTCATTTTTTTTATTAGAACAATTTGGAAAAAAAAAAAAAACTTTTTTTTTTACAAATGTGAAAAAAATAAATAAAAAATAACCCAACATAAAACAAAAAAAATCACCAAATTTGTTGGTTGGGTAAGAAAAATATTTAGAAATCCGATCTTACACAATTTTAATTGCTTAAAATCCTTTTAAGCAACTTAAATTGCTTAAAATTGCTTAAAATCCTTTTAAAACAACTTTTTTGTTGTTTGTTTTTGTTAATCTTGTTTTTAATTATTTAATTATTTTTATGATTGCTTATGTTATGAACAATTTGTCTTTTTTTATTAGAACAATTTTTAAAAAAAAACTCAGTTTTTACAAATATGACAAAAACATGTTGGTTGGGTAAGAAAAATATATTTAAAAATCCGTAACTGTATTTTATTATGTATTTTTTTTTAAATGATTGTTCTGTTCATCTTGTTTTACAGAAGTCGACATATACTTGACAACAATATATAACTATTTTTAAATTATTTAATTATTTTTCTGTTTCCTCACGTTATGAACGATTAGTCATTTTTTTATTAGACAAAATATACATAAATTTACAAATTTATACACAAAAACAGTGTACATCACTTTAAATGTCACATTTGCTTCAGAGTTATTAGTTTTATTTCATTTTTAGATTTTTTTATGTTATTTTTTAATGTTCATTTGTTGTTGTTAATTAATTTATTTATAGTTATTATTTATATCTATTTCAGTTTTTGTTATTTTAGTACATCAGGTTAAATCAAACGAAAATGAGAAATGTTTGCTTGTGAGCTAGCTGAATTAAAATAAGTTTTATATATTTTATTCCAGTTAATATTTTTAATTTCAAATACCATTTTTATCTATTTATTTTAGCTAACTCTAATAGCCCTGATTTGCTCCTAATAATAATAAAAAGAAACAGCTCTGCGTCACTTTGGACACGGAAGTGAAGGGAGATTGTCATATGACTGACCGGAGCACCGCTTCTATATTTGTATAAGCAAAAAAAGTAGTCCGTACCTCACAACAAAACGAGAAATCAGAAACGTCTTTACTAATTGTCGATCACTTTTAATTAGCCTTGTGTCAAATATTTCATATAGTATTTCTCGATGTGTTATTTTCGAGAAAATGCAGTTTTGAGCTGACAAAAATAATATAAATACAGTGTGCCCGTATCAGTGCGCAGAAGGGAAAACACAGCAGCTGTGTGTGAAGCGTTTGGTTACATCTCAGACACGTCTGTGTGTGTTTGTAAGGCTAATTTACTCTTCACTTAACAACCATGAAGTTTCAATACAAAGAAGAGCATCCGTTTGAGAAGAGGCGATCGGAGGGAGAGAAAATCAGGAAGAAATATCCAGACAGGGTTCCTGTGAGTCGCTTTGTATCGTTTGAGATGTGTTAACAGAAGCTAGCCTTATGGTGAACCACAACAAAAAAGTAAAACGGTCAAGGGCGTGATGTATCTAAGTTAGACGATTTAATCGATTCGTCTGTCATAAAAACAAACTCATCTTCATGTCCATTCGTTCTTTGTAAGCACAAGTTACACGAACGTAAATAGATTTAGCTTTACGTTAGTCGTAAATTAAGGGCGAAACTGCCGAAGGCCTTGTTGATCTCTCAGCTGCTTTATTATTATTTAAATAAAACGACTGTTCATGTTATGCTTATTAATAGCGTATTTGAATGCTTATATATGACTCTATGTAATCAAATCTGCTTTGAAAGGCGAACAATTCAATTCTCGTTAAGGTGGTTTGTGTTATGTATTGTCTCGTTGTCTGCTTTAATCCTCAAGGCTTTATGGACAGATTGAACTCATGTAGTGTAATACGGTGTATGTTCGTATTTAAATAGCATTTGTGGGGTAAAATAATACATTTGGGACCGTGTTGAAATTGTGGTTCCTAAAATAGCCTGAAGTCCTAGTCAACATGTTTACATCCACAAGCCTGGCTTTGTTTACCATACATAACCAAACCAGTAAAACAACAAAACAAGCAGTCTTTTAAAGATTAAATATTGCTGTAATTTTAGTGTTTTTTTTCCCTCCCTGTTTGGACTTGTTACTACCAAAATAAGATTATTAATAATGAGATCTTTTGTAGCATATAAAACAGTATTGACAGCATGATTCAGGAATTTGTACAAATACACTAACATTACCAGTCAGAAGTTTTTGAACAGTAAGATTTTTAATGTTTTTTTTTTGTTTGTTTGTTTGTTTGTTTTTAAATAAGTCTCTTCTGCTCACCAAGCCTGCATTTATTTGATCCAAAATATAGCAAAATGAGTAATATTGTAAAATATTTTTACTATTTAAAATAACTATTTTAACTATATGGTTATAGAAATTAATACTTTTATTTATCAAGGATGCTTTAAATTTATCAAAAGTGATTATAAAATAATAAACATTTATAATGTTACAGAAGATGTCTATTTCAGATAAATTCTTCTGAACTTTCTATTAGTCAAAGAAGCCTGAAAAAATTCTACTCAGCTATTTTCAACATAAATGTTTTTTGAGCAGAAAATATTATAATGATTTCTGAAGAATCATATGACAGGAATAATGATGCTAAAAAATCAGCTTTGAAATCACAGGAGTGAATTACATTTTAAAATGTATTCAAATACAAAGCAGTTATTTTAAATAGTAAAAATATTTCAAAGGTTCACTGTTTTTGCTGCACTTCAATAATCAAATAAATGCAGGCTTGGTGAGCAGAAGATACTTCTTCAAAAAAAAAAATTCTCACTGTTTAAAAACTTTTGACTGCTAGTGTATTGAATTGAAGAATTCACTACAGGACATTTCTCTGAGACATTTTGTGACTTCTGGTAGCATTTCACCCACGCACTGGTTAATTTCAGACCATCTAATGGATGTTTTACATATGAGGGGAAAAAAAACATTCATATATTTCTGAGAAGCAACATAGTAGTCTTAAATAGTCTTGCGTCTGAAGTGTTTCATACAGTTATCTTGTTCCTCATCTGCAGCCTAATTATCAAAAATAGCACAGCTTTTCTCAGATCCTCTTTGCTCTGAGTCAAAAAAACACCCTTAGTGGTCTTGAAATATAAAAAGAATGAGTAAAATCAATTGAAAACAAACCAGCAGTTTCTGCTTGTTTCATCTAAGATTAAAGAAAAAATTCACCCGAAAATGAAAATCAGCTGAAAATCTACTCACTCTCAGGGGAGCCAAGATGTCGATGTCTTTGTTTCTTCTTCAGAACAGGTTTGGAGGTGGAAATGGATCCTCTGCAGTGAATGGGTGCCATCAGAATGAGAGTCCAACCATAAAAACATCACAATAATCCACACCACTCCAGTTCATTAGTTAACATCTTTTGAAGACGTTTTTTCATCAAGACGTTTTTAACTTCTTACCAAAATGCTAAAAAATAAGTTTATAATCCATAATAACACTGTCCTGTCACATCAAAATCCACTCGCAAATTTGTTTAGATCTGCTTTCACTTGTAAATGGTGCTTGATCCGTGCAGATTTCTCTCCTGATTCAGATGAAACGACCGGAGAAAGCAGTGTTATGGATAGAGGACTTGAAATTTAGTTGGAAGCAACTGTTTGAATGTAAAAATACGTCTTAATGATGGATTTGTTTCTTACAAATATGCAGCTTTTCTCTTCACAAGAGTGGTGTGGATTATTGTGATGTTTTTATCAGCTGTTTAGACTCTCGTTCTGACGGCACCCATTCACTGCGGAGGATCCATTGGTGAGCAAGTGATGTAATGCTACATTTCTCCAAATCTGATGAAGAAACACTCATACATCTTGGATGGTCTTTGGTAAGTAAATTGTCATCTGATTTTCATTTTTGCATGAACTAAAAGTGTTTGTTTGATTCTTTACTAGGTAATTGTGGAAAAAGCTCCTAAAGCCAGAATAGGTGATCTAGACAAGAAGAAATACCTGGTCCCCTCTGACCTGACGGGTAAGTGGTTTTATGTTTCTAAAGATTTTTTTTTTAATGACGTTCCTTTACAATGATGCTTATTGCATTAGAATATATGAATTATTATTATTATTATTATATTTTTTTTTAGTGGGTCAGTTTTACTTCCTCATCCGAAAACGAATCCACCTGAGAGCCGAGGATGCTCTCTTCTTCTTCGTAAACAACGTCATTCCCCCTACATCCGCCACCATGGGCCAGTTGTACCAGGTATTTCACTCTCTCTCTTTCACACTGATTGGTTTGTCAATATCAAAGCGATTTTGCTCCTCTTATAACTTAATTTTCTCGCACACAGGAACATCACGAAGAAGATTTCTTCCTTTACATCGCCTACAGTGACGAGAGCGTGTATGGAGAATAGAGCCAAAGGGAAATGACCCTCATCCCCTCTCTTTCTTCCTTTTAAAACAATATATAGACGTCATGCTGGCAGCCTAGAGCTCTCAGAACTGAAGTATCAGATGCACTTTTGCTTTCATTTGATCATATCTCCTTTTGTGTTTTTATCCTTCGGTCTGATGTTTATTAAGAATTTACTAAGTTTTTCATTTTTCATGGTTCAAAAGCTCTAGTACAATGAAAATGCCACTGATACTGTTACAATTCAAATTGATTTTCGCTTGTATGCAGTTGTATGTCCATTTATAATATGCACACCCTTCCTAGTCAAGCTTATTTCAAATGTTTCTTACCAGAAATGACCGTTTGCTTCTTCTAGGTGGTTTCTAACTAGCATGTGCAGTCCAGCACTCGCTGGTCAGATAGGCGAGAAATGGGACTAAAGTGTATTCTGTTATCAGCTAGGTCTAATATGCTGTTGTTACCTTGATTTACTTTTATTATTGTACCTGAAGAATGTAGGTGGGTAGATTTATTTGAAGTTGTAAATCTGAAGTGCAAGTTTTATTTGCAGTTTTGTTTTGTTTTTTTAATCTTGGTATTCAGTTGTATTTCTGGTACCTTTGATGACCATATAAACCAAACGCACACCAATTTTGTCTGTTGTCATTTTATCTCACATCTGGTGAAATAAACTGCTATACTTATTGACGCTCAGGCGGAAAGAACTGTGCAGTAATTAAATATTTAATTAATGGCTGTCAGCAGTTATTGTGTCCACAATTATAATTTTGCTTATAAGTCACAATTTAATTTAATAGTTTGGCTCCACTGTGAGTTTTTTGGTTTTAAGTAATAAATATACAGATCCATCACATATATGATGCAAATATGTTTTTCATTTTAAGTCGCAATGCTGATGGTGTGACAAAGTAGCATAAACTACAAATGAACTACAAAACTACAATTCCCATGTTTTGTTCCGTTTCATTTCCGGTTACCGTCAGCTTCAAAAACTTTGACTCGTGAGAATCTTTTCATCACAAACATGACTTAATCAATTGATTTGAATAACTACTGGTATAGTCAAATATTCGAATAGTAGAAATGTTACCAAGAATTGTTAATAACATCTATAAAAAGCGACCTTTAATCATTCAAATGTATTTAAATTTTAGCAGTTTAAGGTGGATTCTAATTATATCTACGCTCAACAAGACTGTTTTTATGAGCTGAAAATTTCAACAAACTGGGTCACATTAAATTTCAATAATTACAATAAATGATTAAAAATTAACGGCAAAAAGTGATGGACCACGTGATCACGGCATTACGTCGTTCCGTAAAAGAATCACGAGCCGATTCTTTGAAATGAATCGTTCGAATAAACCGACTCGCTGAAATGAGCCAGACTTCCACGATGCCATGGAAACGCGACGCTTTCCTGGATTGACCATGTTATGAATGATCTCTGGAAAAAACTAACAGTTTGTTAGCGGCTACAACAAGACACAATATGCCTCACAAAGCAGTTAAAGTGGTCGTTGAACTCCACCTGAGGGCGGTGAGGATTTCCTGACAATTATAAGGCTTAGTGAGATCAGTTGAACTAACTGTGACGTATACGAGCATTAAAATGCTACCACTAGTTAAATTAATATCCTCAGTACATCGGCTATATGCAGTGCAGACTGTTGTGTTTCATTCTGTTTGTATTTTAGATAACCTGTCCAGGGGTGCATCTGCCAGCCAAAGATGACGTTTACGTCAGTGTGAGTCTAATGAACAAATACAGGAAGTCGGAATGTCTTCCTGCAGTATTTCCATTACTGTTTCGGGAGAAAATAAGGTTTGAAAAGGTGGAGTGATTTTATTATTCTATGTATTTGAAATAAAGTGTTAAAAAAGCCATATCAGTGTTTTAGAAAGCCTCACCTTTTTTTCTTGTAGATACTGAATTATGCCACCGATCCTGCAGCAATAGCTGAATTCCTGCAGTGTGAGATGCTGCTTTTTTCTTCTTTTTCTCCTTCCTCTTTGTTATTCCTTAATTCTGTCTTTCCTTGTGAAAACGAAGTATGGTTTAGCATACTTTCAATACTAAAACCAGCACTTGTTACAAAAATATAGGCCGTTTTTTAAAGCAAAATACTTAAGTGCGAAATTAATGTCTTCAGACACTTAATTAGCCTACATGTTAATTGCAATTAAATAAGAGTGTATTATAGTTCATATAAATTTATATTAATATCAATTAGCTGAACTTCAGAGTTAGGTTATATATTTATGTGTAAATTCATAAATACTTCTATTGTTTTTGAAATATGGTTAAATGAATGTACTGACAAGCATTTATGGTAAACAAAAAAACAAAAACAAAAAACTGTAATTTCTATTGAAACTTGTATGTTGTGTATTTGCATTTACACATTTGTGACCCTGGATCACAAAACCAGTCATAAGTAGCACGGGTATATTTGTAGCAATAGCCAACAATACAATAAAGTAAAAGAAGTACTGTGCAAAATTGTTCACAGATGTTACCCTGTAAATGTAGCTGTCAGCAGATATATTAATAGTGTTTGTGATAAATGTACTTTTTGTAATATATATGTAGAAGATATTGAACATTTATTTTTCTATTGCCCTTATGTTATTTACTTTGGACTGACTTTAAAATAGACATAACAAAGAAATCAAGCAAACCCCTTAATTTAGATTTTCATGATATTTTACTTTGTTTTCCTTTTCTTTCTGATAAACAGGTTTATATTATAAATCTCTTAATTATCTTAGCAGTTTTATATTCACAAGTCAAAAGTAATTCAGAAGAAACCATTATATATTACATTTTGTAACACTGATCTTAAAATTTACCTTGAAACCCTCTCTAATGTGAGATCTCAAAATAATAAGCTCATAAAAACAAAAATTTTAAAGCTTTTCAAATTTATGTAACTGCCTTGGAATTTCTTGTTTTTTTTTTTTTTTTTTTGGTATGTTTGTGTTCATTTTGTGTGTTTTCTCTTTCTGCTGTTATTTATTATTTTATTTTTTTTGCAGTTGAATTTGCAATTTGAAATGTGCAATGTTGCCTTGTCAAAATTAGCTTTTTATGCCAAAAATCGTTAGGATATTAAGTATAGATGATGTTCCATGAAGATATTTTGTAAATTTCCTAAATTTTTTAAAACATTAAAAAAAAAAAAGAAAGAAAAAAAGAAAAATTTGAATAAATGTTTAAAACATTCCAGATTTTTAAATAGTTGTCTCTCCAAATATTGTCCATACATCAATGGAAAGCTTATTTATTCAGCTTTCAGATGATGTATAAATCTCAATTAAAAAAAAAAAAATGACCCTTATGACTGGTTTTGTGGTCACATTTGTAAGGATGAAGTTGCAATGTAGTACATTTAAAATATAAGTTTAAATATAATATTGAATAACACACTACAGTTAAAATTATAATTAAGTGATTTACATTTGCTTTAGTATGTTAGTCAATACAACGAAATACTTCTTTAAAGCATGACAAAATATTGTTAAAACAATCAAGTACAACTTTTAATTTGACATTACAAAGTACACTTTAAAAAAAATACTTAAGTGTGTTAAGAAACATCATGAATGTCTGCTCTCTTCAAGTACACGTAAGTGGCCTTTTATTTTATTAATATTTTATTATCTGCATGCTTTTTTAAAATATACTTAATATTTGAAGTACACTACAAGAGCACAATCAGTACAATTAAGCACACGTCTTATTCACAAGGGTTATTAAAGTGTGTTTCTCCTCTTCCTTAGGTGAAACAGTAAAAATTGAACTCATTCAGTTGATTCCTCCAGGTACATCTGATATTATTTCTCAGATATTATTAAATTATTGCAGATTAATGTTGCAGATTGAAGATAATGTTATGTGCTTTTACAGCTGGAGAAATACTGGCCAGTTTCGAAGAAGATGCTCGAAGTTTTCTTTTCCCAGAACCAAAGCTGGTCCCATCTTTCTCTGGAGTGGAGAGAGAGGTATTGATGACACGACATCCCACTTTTCCTGTAAGTTCTTATTTATACACAACGCTAATTGAGTTGATTTGCTTAACAACAACAATAATGATTTTCTGCATTATTAAATAAAAAAAAGTCTTTATGTTTATTGATTCATTTCAGGGAATCTCTCCAAGATTAGAGTTCTCCACAAAGACGACATTCAGTGAAATTTCCAGTGACAATGGCTTGCTGACTGTTCCTGTGGTAAAAATACAGAATGTAAAATCAAAGATAATGGTTTGATTGCTTTATAAAGTTATGTAAGATGATTTATTGTCTTCAGAGGGCAATGATGAGAAAAACCTCCAAAAAGTCACGTAAACAGGGCAGCATCTCATCCCGAAGACACCTCTCTTTTGCTCCATGCAGTCAAAGAGAACATCAGGACAGAGATCAGGTATCATATGTTCCATGTTTTTTTTTTTTTTTTTTTTTTTTAAACAGACAGACAGGACAACAGTACATAATTGCATGCATATATAGAATTTAAATAGGATTTAAAAGAATGTACTTAAAGGAGAAGTCCACTTCCAAAACAAAGATTCACATATAATGTACTCACCCCCTTGTCATCCAAGATGTTCATGTCTTTCTTTCTTCAGTCGTAAAGAAATTGTTTTTTGAGGAAAACATGGTGCCCGATTTTGATCTTCCAAAATGCAGTTTAAATGCAGCTTCAAACGATCCCAAATGCGGTTGTAAACGATCCCAGCTGAGGAAGAAGGGTCTTATCTAGCAAAACGATCGGTTATTTTCATTAAAACAATACAGTTTAAATACTTTTTAATCTCAAACGCTTGTCTTGCTTTTCTCTCCCTGAACTCTGTGTATTCTGACTCAAGACAGTTAGGGTATGTCGAAAAACTCCAATCGTATTTCCTCCCTCAACTTCAATTATCATTTCAAAATCATCCTACATCACTGCTGAAGTTCCGACCCAGTCTTTGCAAAGTGAACATGCAAAGAAGATCAAACAAAACCTTAACAAATTTACCTTAACAAAAAAGGTAAAACAGCGATATATAGGACGATTTAGAAGTTGAGGGAGAACATGAGATGGGGTTTTTTCGACATACCCTAACTGTCATGAACCGAGGAAAAAAACAGTCCAGACAGAGTAAGACGAGATGAGCGTTTGGAATTAAAAAGTATATAAATTGTATTATTTTTATAAAAATAACCGTTCGTTTTGCTAGATAAGACCCTTCTTTCTCGGCTGGGATTGTTTACAACCACATTTGGGATTGTTTGAAAACGCATTTAAACTGCATTTTGGAAGTTTAAAATCGGGGCTCCAATGAAGTCCATTATATGGAGAAAAATCCTGAAATGTTTTCCTCAAAAGCCATAATTTCTTCATGACTGAGGACAGAAAGACATGAACATCTTGGATGACAAGGGGGTGAGTAAATTATTTGTAAATTGTTGTTCTGGAAGTGGACTTCTCCTTTAAAAGCAAACTGAATGTAATGTTTTTGGACACTTAATTGCATGTTACTTGCAATTAAATTAAAATATATTGTAGTTTACATTTGCATAAAATGCAATTAGCTGAACTTCAGATTGATGTTTTGACCCACTTAAAGGAAGGAACACATTTCAGGATTTCTCTCCATATAATGGACTTCAGCGGTGCCCCAAGTTTGAAATGCAGCTTCAAAGGGCTCTAAACGATCTCAGCTGAGGAAAGAGGGTCTTATCTAACAAAGCGATAAGTCATTTTTAAAACAAACCTTGAATGCTTGTCTTGTCAATGTCTGCATGAACTTTTTCCGGTTCAGTAAAGTTAGGGTGTCAAAAAACTCCCATCTCGTTTTCTTCCCCAACTTCAAAATCGTCTTACATCGCTGCAGAAGTACCGAAGTGTTTACAAAGTGAACATGCAAAGAACATCAAACGCCCTTTACAAAAAAGGTAAAACACAAGAAGAAAACAAGATGGGAGTTTTTCGACATACCCTAACTGTATTGACCCGGATTACACAGACTACGCCTGCGCATCACAGAGACAAGACAAGACAAGACCAGCATTTGAGGTTAAAAAGTATAGAAATTGTCAGTTTGTTTCGAAAGTTCGTTTAGAGCCATTTGAAGCTTTAAACTGCATTTTGGAAGTTCAAACTTGGGGGCACCATTGAAATCCACTATATGGAGATGATTCCTGAAATGTTTTCCTCAAGAAACATAATTTCTTATTGACTAAAAAAAGAAAGACATGAACATCTTGAATGACAAGAGGGTGAGTAAATTATCTGTAAATTTTTGTTCTGGAAGTGAACTTCCTTTAACCTTTAAGTGGGCCAAAACATCAATCTGAAGTTCAGCTAATTGCATTTTATGCAAATGTAAACTATAATATATTTTAATTTGTGAACTAATCCATTAAGTAAGACTTAAGTTTATTTTAATATGTAATTTCATTGCTTCTATTTTCTATACTCCTGTCATTTTACTTTTGAAACTTGTATGTCATGTACTTAAACGTTTTTAATTACATTTTTTTTTTAATTAAATTTGCTATTTAGTACATGCAAAATATAACAACTTTCAATGTAATATTGAATAACACACTACAGTTAAAATTATAATCAAGTACTTTACATGTGCTTTAGTATGTTAGTCAGCATCAAAATAAGTGTACTTAAAGTACTTATTTAAAAGACTTTGAATTAAGACATTTAATTTGACCTTATTACAAAGTGAACTTTTTAAAAGTGTATTTAAGTGTGTTAAGAAACAGTAATGAAAGAGCCTCTCATTAAGTACACTAAAGTGGCCTTTTATTTCATTAATATTATTTATTATCAGTCTTGTTTTTTAAAAGATGTAAGATCTTAAGTAGACATTTAAGTGTACTTTTTCACGAGGGTGTATATTCATCAGACACAATACATGTTCAGTAGATAAATAATTACAAAGTCCCTTTAAGACAAGTCTTGAAACGCCTCTTGGGCAAACAAGTGCAGCTCCTATCTCTCTGAATGGGAAAACATCAAATTCTCCAAAACTGTTCACCAAGCTTACGATTAAATTTCATATTTGAAATCACCAATGAAATCGGACAACAACTGCCTCATAAATATTGTTCCTTATGCTCCAATAGCGTTAAAAAAGCTTATTTTCCAGGCGAGATCAGCCAGTGCGCATGCGCAGTGTTGAGCACACGTCTCAAAACGCTGACTGTTTCTATAGCAACGGGGACATCGGGCAGCTGCAGTGACGTGCTGACTTTACCGGTTAGCGATTGGCTCATTTATTCCGAAGGCGGGGCTTCGCGGCCATAATTGAAGCGTTGAGCATTGCATTTTTCCTCATTCAGAACTATACGAGTGACAGCTCTTGGGTATTCTATGGTCTAAGATAATTATAAGGCAGTTTTCCTGTAAACAAAGTGTTGTGAGAATCATGGACCTTAATGCTATGCAGGGTTACAGTGATGATCAAATGATTTGAGATCCTGGTTAACTGTTGTGTTTTTTGATGAATTAGTGATGGCCAGCAGAGGGCACTAAAGCTTGTAAGATCAAGTTCATGAGACACTTTGATTCCAATTCCTGAACGTCTATGTGTGTGCTTGACCCTCTGAAGGTTCAGAGGTCACGTGGACGGTCCTCTTCCCATTACTCGCCCGTCTCTGACAGAAACTCCAGATTAAGGAGTCTGTCACCACATCAGTCAAAACCATCAAGAGAAGCAGGTATTAATGCATTCTTAATGTATATGTTATACTGGTGCATGCTGTATTCGATTTGCAGCACTTTTCTTTTCTTTTCTTTTTTTTTTTTTTTTTTTTTACAGTTTAGTGATGTTTGACAGGACATTGACTTGGTTTGTTTAACTAAGAGAATGTTAATTGGTAAACCATACTCTTTTACTATGTACTGCATTTTCCTTCAGGAGATCCAAGAAGAAGCTATTCCAGATCATGGGTTAGTTATATGTATTGTCTGTCATTCTCTATACTGTAACTCCATTAATCAAAATAATGATCTGGAAGTTAAAACAGTTTATATTAAATAGATAAGTTGTGAAAAAGACATACAGTTTAGTATTTTGAAAAGAATACTTATTGGTTGAATATAAACTGAATATAATATCTCAGACATTTAACTGAATATTTATTGCAGTTAAATTACAATGTATTATAGTTTTAATTTATAATAAATTAAATAATGTTTAAGTAGAACTTAAGTACATATTTATATATAATTTCATAATTCTATTATATACTGTTGAATGTACTGACAAACTAAAATATATTTTACAATTATTCATATACATTTATTGTAAAACTTATATTTCATGTTTTTGAAATATGTATGTAATAACACACTTATAAATATATTTATATGATTTATATAATAGTTGCAATTTAGTACTTTTTAAATATATTAACTTTAAACAGGGTTCGTACAGATACCATAAAATGAAACTTTTCCAAGCACAACTTTTTTGATTTTAAAGGACTTTAATCAGAGATCTCACTTATCAAACAACGTGTTACCTTTTAAAGTAAATGGTTAATTTTTGTAAGGGATTTGTAACTGTACTGCCTTGATGGTTTGATGTTTTATATTGTTTATTTAAAAAAATAAGAAAAACATTTTCCTGAAACCACTCTGAAATCCTGATCTCAAATAAATGATTCGCGAAACGTGTTCTGCAGTCCTGAACTGAATCAAATGATACATGAACCGAATTTGAAGTTCCAATGTGAAGCAAAAGATTCACGAACCTGCTCCGAAGTTCTAATCTAACGTTAAATTAAATGATTTGCGAACCCGCTTCAAAGTCCCGATCGAAATCAAATGACTTGTGATACGCCATCTGAAGTCCCGATTTGATACGCGATCCAATTGGAGCACTTCGAAACAGTGAATCACTTTGCGACGCAATGGTTTAACTAATTCAGAGTTTCAAAAAACAAAAAACTCAGTTTCACCCACCACTGTGTGCTTTTTAAAATCGTGACATGTCAAATTTAATGTATTCATTTGATCTGTATTTTATTTTATTTATTTATTTTTTTGCTAGTGAATCGCTTGAAATGAATGATCGAAATCACAAGTTTGAATCAATTGGAGCGGTTCCAGCATAAATGACTCACTCAATTGATTCGGTTCATCTGTTCCTCTTTTCGTGTCTTCAGCCATGTTTACTCGCCATTGTCAGCACTACTACTGGTTTAGCTCGCTAGTTTTGTTTTAAAGGCCATAGCCTATTAAAGCGCTGTATCATATTCAAACCCAAATGAAACTATGAGTATGTAGCTATTCGTAGTTATGTCGTCAGTTAAGTCATGAAGTTACAAAAAAGGCGACCAAAGCTGCCTTAAAACTGTGCATGTAAGTGTTTATTATTTATGAGACACATTTAAAGCAGTGTCAGATCCACTTCATGTTCAGCAGCGGCAGCTTTTAACGTAACAGCAGTAAAAATATCTTAATAACCAGCTGCTGTGATGTCTGTTAATGAAAGAACAAAATTTTAAAAAGAGGAAAATAATTAATTTAGATTTTAGTGTTTGATAACTTTAAATTAAATTTGGCTAAGGGCACAGGTAGCTATATGACAGTTATTATAATGGATTTATGTGAAGATTGTTTTAAGTTCACTTAAATTACAAGTCTAATAAATGTTATATTGAAAGCTCTCAGTTATAATGTTAAATGGCTATAGTCAATGGTTCAATATTAGAAAAAAAATTTCATAGAGACATCAGTTGGTATCAGTGAAATTTGCCTTCAGTCATAAAAAGATGGCATTAAACAAATATCAAAAATATACTTCCTTTATGTTGTTTCTACATTTGAAGATTGAATGTGAAATTATTGCAATATAAAAGTATAATTAAAAACTGTAATGTTAGGTGGGATTAATCGTGATCAATTTCAGAAAAAATTTTTGCAATTAACTAGTTTTTCTTTTTTTTTTAATCGATTGACACCACTAATTAAAATACTTCAAGCACCTTGTACGAACCCTGTTTTAACGTAATATAAGTAATATAAAGTAATTTATGTGCTTTAGTATTTAGTCGGCACATCAATATGAGTGTACTTGTAATAATCTTGAGTCTGACACAAGATTATTAAAACATAATGATTTAAAATGTATTTTAAAGTAAAACTTTAACACTTTTTCTTAAATTTTTAGAATGTGCACTTTTTAAAGGTCTGCTTATGTGTGTTAAGAAATGGTAATTGCCCTCTCTTTAAGTACCATAAATGGCCATTTATTTCATTACCATTATATTATTCGCAAGTACAGTTTTAAAATATACCCTACAAGTCCACATTCAGTACAATTAAGTGCACTTCTTTTCACAAAGGTATTTCGACCTGTACTTGGTTGCATATTCCATTGTTTTACTCATGAAGATCTTAAACATGTTAACCAGACATGAACCCCCCCCCCCCCCTTCATTATTTCAGATGGCTGATGAAGACTCCTCAGACACAGATGATCTCCTCGATTACGCAGAGGAAGTGGGCCGTCATCATTCTCTTATGGGATATGAGGGATCTTCCAGCCCAAAACACTCCAGTGTGGATTGCCAGAGGCACAATGGGTATGTTTGCACCTGTGTTCCCCAGGTAGAGTCGCATGAATGGATTTGATTGATGTTTTTTGTGTAGAACCAGTTCAGATTTTCCACATCCTGCTACACAACCTGAAGTATAATTCATGTTCATAGCAGTATGAGTTAACTAAAACATTGGTTCATGCGGTTTGTTCAGTTGTCATTATGAGCAATAGTAATAGTGATGGCTTATTTTTTTAGATAAATGATGTGATGTTTGATACAGATCTCTCTTGGGTTCTCCTGACCTGTGGGAGGAGGTTCAGGAACGGGTTCAGAGCCTTTTAACATCTCCCAAAGCCGTTCATAGACTAGCCTGTGTGAGTATCACTCAAACACAAACACACTCCCGTTTCATGAATAACTGCCGTGGAATGTTATGTCGATCGTAGGATGGATCATTCAGCCTCCTCTACCTGTGTTTTTTATGTCAGGGTGCCACTGACTCTGAGATAGACGAGGTATTGACACGCAGATCTGTTTTGGCCAACTCATGCCCGTTCTAACACCAGCGTGTGCTATAAGGAAGTGGTATGTATGTGCTTATATAATGGCCAAATCTTTAAATATATCCTTATTCTTTAACGTGGAAGTAAGCCTATGGGTGAGATGTCCGGTTCATTAACCGCTATAGGGAAATAACAAGAATAACAACAAAGTGCAGCAAACAGTAAAACTGTTTGCACTACAAACCGATATGTTCATAATTAAGATAATACATTAAAATAATATGGTAAGACACAATAATTTGCAATATCAAGCGGCAAAATGAGCTGTTTCGTACAGCTAAAATTAGCTGGACGCAGATGAGGCCGGAAGCCAGACCCATTAAATTTAAAATTGGCTGTGCCCACTCTTTCAGGAAAAAAAGGTGGACTGACAGTTCTCTCATTCTGGGATATTTTATATTTTTCTGAACTATTCCTGTAAGAAAAGGAAGCACACTTTAGCATACTTTTAAAAAGAGTACTTATTATTATAATAGAAATAATATACCTTATACTTAAAGGGCTCATCGGATGCACATTTTCCAAGTTGATATGATTCTTTAGGGTCTTAATGAAAAGTCTATAATATACTTTGGTTAAAAATTCTCATAGGTAGTGTAAAACAACACCCTTTCTATCTTGTCAAAATGAGCTCTGCAAAAATCAACCCATTCTGATGGATTGTTCGTTTAAACGCAAATGATCTCTGCCTGCCCCGCCCATCTCTTCTCTCTGTGGAGTGACGAGCTGTGCTCCAAGAGATTGTTTACTTTAGCCACATTTAGCACATTTAGCCCCGAAACTTGCTAACTACCACGTTATTAGGAAAGGTGATTGCAGAGATTCATAAAAAAACCCTTATACTCACTTCTGCTGTAGGTGAAGCTGGATCACGAATGATTTGCATGAACAAAGATGCATTTATGTAGATCTGGAGGCGCATTCCCTTTACAAACAAAGGTAATCCACTGCATCTTCAGTGGCTCGGATGTCGGGAGTAAATGACGAACACTATGTTCATTATTACATCCAGCAACACAACACCTCAATCGCTCAATCAGAGATATTCTTGTCTAACTTACATTCCTTGCTCTGGCATTGAAACAATGGAGGTCGCACTGTTACAGCTGATTTAGGGCGGGTCTGAGGTAAAACGCTCATGTCACTCAACTGTCAATCACCGACAGGCATCTGAGAATGGCTCAATTTGAAAAAGGGGATATTATTTTTACAGATTAATTAAAAACCACTGCGTGGATTTTTATAAAAATAGGGTAGATGTGTACATACACTGCCAACACACATTAATGTTCAAACTACATGTAAAAGTGAACTTTGCATCCGATGACCCCTTTAAGTGTAAACTGAATGTCATATTTTCAGACACTTGCATATTAATTGCAATTAAATGAACAAGTATGAGTGGTAAATATGGAGGGTAGAATGACCAAAAATTTGATTGATGGTGACCTTTGACCTTGACCACCTACATCACGCTCACCTTTGATCTTTCATAACCTTTTATTTGGCATTCATATGTTGGCCCATGACCTTTCAAATCTTCTTTGACCTTTGATATGACATACCTGGAGGTTCCATTTTTGACCTTTGACTTTATATATCTGAACTCCCGAGGGCTGTTTTTGACCTTTCATATCCGGACGTCCCATGCCATGTGTTTAGATATTTGAAGTCAAATCATGTTCATATCATATTTAGACAAAATATTCAGTTTAATCTTAAACTTTTAAACACAAATTCCATTTCTTTATGACCCAGAACCTTTCAGAATCTCTAATTCCCAGAGCATGATGTAGGTGAGCAAGGTCAAAAGTCACCATCAATCTTTTTTTTTTGTCATTCCGTGCTCCATATTTATGTATTATAGTTTATGTTTATATTACATACAACTAGCAAAATTTTAGAGTGTATTTTTGATTTACCTAAGTAGGACCTAAGTACATATTTATATGTAATTTCATAATGATTTCCATTGTCTTGGTACTGCTGAATGTAATGATTGTTATTTGTAATAAACTAAAATGTACTTTAAAGTCATTGCCATTTAAACTTTTATGCCATGTATTTAAATATATCTGTAATGAAGTTACAATTTTGTAGATTTAAAATATATTAACCTTAAATGTAATACTGAGTAACAGTTAAACAGTTAAAATGATAAATTATAAAGTACTTTAGTATTTTAGTCAACACATCAAAATAAATGTGCTTCTTTAAAGCATGACAGCATAATATGATTATTTATTTAAAGTAAAATGTCTGACATTAATGCAAAGTGCACTTTTTTAAAGTGTGTTTTTAAGAAACTTGATACTTTCCTTAAGTGCACTTAAGTGGGCGTTTATTTTGTTAACTTTATATTATGTGGAAGTAGTTTTTAAATATATTTTTTAAGGTTTGAAGTACACTACTAGTGTGTGTTTTATACAATTAAGTGCACTTGTGTGTCCACAAGGGTTGTACGGTCAGTTAGTAGGTATCTAAATACTGTTTTTCTTTTTATCCACAGATGAAGCAGAGGGCTATGAGATTTCCTGTGGTATCGCATCCTTTTACATTTAGTTTCAAGTGTGTAGTTGTGTTTGTATTTCAGCTTTGAAATTAAATATATTTATACTGTTTTTGGTGCTTTTTAACCCCGTTTCTGGAGGCCCCCATTAGTGCACACCTGATTCAACTCAACACTTGAAAAATGCGTGTCAGTGGAGACAGATAGCAAAACAGACTCTTCTGACATTTAAAATGGTACATATGCTTAATATAACCCACATATTATTAAAAAAAAAAAGGTTGGCTCCCTTGTCAGAGCCATGGTGCAGCAATAAAAGCTTCAAAAGTGACAATTCAGCAGTGCTTTAAATATACCCTTTCTTCTTCTTCTTGGCATTTTTATGCAAATGCTGCCCGTTCATTAGCAATTAAAATGAAATACCTGCTTTAAATGACTGTCAAGTTCAAAAGGATTATTCTGTTTCTAATAGGAAGCCGCAGGTGTGTGTTTGTCTATGGCATTTCCCCCAAGACTGAATTTCCTCACGAGTATTAATTATTAAATGAAGAACATTCATTCAGATCTATCTGTCTAAAGTGAAAAAATAAATTGGAAAAAGTAAATTCATGGAATTTTTTAGGTGTTGACACATTTGTCTTTATTATTTTGTGGATACACATACAGTACTTGTTGAATCATACAGTGTAACTAATTTGACTACTGTACTGTTTAAATACAGTTGTACGATGGTGTGCTTTACAGTGTTATTTCAGTTCCCTAACCTCAAACACAGACCGTTAATGCTTGACATTGATCGTTTTCTCTCATTTCTGATGTACACTACCAGTCAAAAGTTTTGGACAGTAAGATTTTTAGTGTTTTTAAAGAAGTCTCTTCTGCTCACCAAGCCTGTATTTATTTGATTCAAAGTACAACAAAAACAGTAATATTGTGCAATATTTTCACTATTTAAATATATTTTAAAATGTATTTTTTTCCAGTGATTTCAAAGCTGAATTTTTATCATCGTTACTCCACTCACATGATGCTTCAGAAATCATTCTAATATTCTGATTTGCTGCTCAAAAAACACTTATTATTATTATTTATTATAATCTTGAAAACAGTTGAGTAGAATTTTTTCGGGTTTCTCTGATGAATATAAAGTTCAGAAGAACAGCATTTATCTAAAATAGAAATCTTTTGTAACATTATAAATGTCTTTATCGTCACCTTTGATCAATTTAATTAAAACATCCTTGCTAAATAAAAGTATTAATTTCTAGAATTTCTTTCCTCAAAATTATACTGACTCCAAGCTTTTGAGTGGTATAATTTATAATGTTACAAACATTATAGCTTTTTATTTCAGATCTTTGGATCTTTATATTCATCAAATAATTTGATGAATAGAAAAATTTACTCAACTGTTTTAAATGATTAGAATTAGAATTAGAATTAGAATGATTTCTAGAATGATTAGAATGATTTCTAAAGGATCATGTGACACTGAAGACTGGAGTAATGAGTAAGAAAATTTAGCTTTGATCACAGAAATAAATTAAATTTTAAAATATATTTAAATAGAAAACAGTTATTTTAAATTGTAAAAATATTTCAAATTTTTACTGTTTTTGCTGTACTTTGGATCATATAAATGCAGGCTTGGTAAGAAGAAGAGACTTCTTTAAAAAACATTAAAAATCTTACAGTTCACAAACTTTTGACTGGTAGTGTGTAAAGAAATTACTGTAAATGAATGTTAAAACTGGCTCAATGGCAGAAATTTGGCACTGACAACATGATCGGTGTGGCCTGTTAAAAATATTCCTCAAAATAGCTATGATTCAACAAC
This sequence comes from Cirrhinus mrigala, assembly GCA_036247105.1. Lineage (NCBI taxonomy): Eukaryota > Metazoa > Chordata > Actinopteri > Cypriniformes > Cyprinidae > Cirrhinus > Cirrhinus mrigala. The sequence goes on along the minus strand of CM070013.1, from coordinate 5,344,622 downwards.
AGAAGAAGAAAACTGATAAATTAGTGGCTTGCTGAAGAAACTATTAAGGCTTGCCACTTTCAGTGTCATGACAAAATATATATACAAAGGATCTGATTTTCATTCCAAAGGCCATTTCTGTACTCCACATCAAATCCTTATCATGCAACGTTTGTATAAAAATGTTCCCCTTCATATCAACACATTCAATTTGGCACAAATCTGAAATGAAAGACACGCAAAGCTCATAAACATTTGGCTTTCGATAGCAAGTGCAAATACAGAACTGGCAACATTTCACACGTTACTGATTTTGAAACTTTAACGTAATTTGCGAAGAAAAATTTAGAAAGCGGATTCTGTTAACCTTAAAATCAGCGTTTTCTCAGTATAATAACATTGGCTAGTTAGCAACATGCGTACGTTACACTAATCTGCCGAGCTTCTTTCAAACAGATGCGCAATATTGCACAGAGCTCCTTCTCAGACACACAAATACGAAATGGCCTAATGCTAAAAAGCTATTCGTTAGTACAAAACCAAAGGAAACTAAAAAGAAAACAGCTTTGCATAAGTCATGGCAACAGGTTAATGAGCTGTGGAAGCACAGTTTTCTCACGTCCGTTTTTTTTCTCTCAGTCTGGCGCACACGTAAGTTCAAGAGCACGGTTGGGAAAATGAAGAAAGGAGAACCGCAAGGGCAGGTATTGCTAATGTTCGCGCTCAATCATGTCCTCGCTAATGACTTTCCGTCCTAGTCATGGCACTGCTTTTATGAATGGCTCCTACCTCTCTGAACTCTTTCAGCGATGTCACATTTTCAGCAGGGACAGACGTTCACCTCTAGAACTGCGAGGTCTCGGTGAAGGAAATGGCGTCGCTTTTGTCGATGGTGAAACCACCGTTCACGTAAGATTTCTTCTCGCACTCGTCGTCGTCCAGCGTGGTCTCTAGGGCGAAGGGGTTGGCCGCGTCCACGTCTGAAGTCAGGTCCATCCTCTCTAGCTCTCGTTTTGACAGCTTCTGGACTATTCCAGCGCCGTAGGCGTCTCCCAGTACGTTGACCATGGTACGGAAGCGATCGCTTGATTGATTTGAGGGGAAAAAACCTATGTAAACTTTCACAGTATAACAGCTATAGGATTTTTACCTGCCATTACTCTAGTTTTCAGTGTCACATGGTCCTCCAGAAATCATATGCATTTCCAGTAATGTCAGAAATTCATATTTATGAGTTAGGAAGTCATAATTACTATTGGAGCAAGATGGAGGCTTGTTTCCGTCACAGGATAAAAAGCAAAGACTTTTTATCTCACAATTCAGATTTTTTTTCTTGCAATTATAAAAGTTGCAATAATTTTTTTTCATTCTGTGGCAGAAATAAAAAAAAAAGATTTGCGAGATATAAACTCAGAATCCTGCGAAAAAGTCAGAATTGTAAGATATACACTCAGAACTGCCAAATGTAAAGTCGGAATTGCAAAAAAAAATTCAAAATTCTAAAGCTTTTTAAAGAATTCTAATGTTTACACTAGTGCGTTTTCATTTTAAAACGCATAACTTTTGCTACAGTTATGTAAAGCTTGCCCTTAGTTTATATATTATAATTCAGATTTTTTTTCTCAGAGTTTCAAGTTTCTAATTTTATATCTCAAGTACATAAAAAATTACATCTTAGAATTGTGAGAAAAAAATCAGAATTGTTAAATAAAATGTCACAATTACTTTTTTTTTTTAAATTAATTATTCCATGTCAGAAATAGACTTCCATAAGATGCCAATGTACCTTTTCTACAAGTGAGTTTTTGCAGTTTTATGTGCATTTTTATTTTATATCTATTGTAATTGTACAATATTATTATATTTTGTACATGCTTGGATAAAACAACTGATAGTTATATTGTAATTATTTCATAGTCTGTCTGAATACTGGATTCTGATTGGCTGGCAGGTATGCAGTAAAACCGTTTAATGCACAAGTAGTTCCAAGTCAGTTTAATCACCGTTCTATATTAATGCTTTAATTGATGCACACTTAACAAACAAACATCACTCCCACAAAACAGAATGCAGAATGCTAGAGCTGACTAAATTAACTGTCATTTTTACCCATTCGGTCAAATTATGCCCTGCCAAGAGCAATACTATTTTTAACTTGTCTTTAACTTGGCAAATGACCATGGAATAAGTGGGATAATCAATGGCTTGCCGTGCATTAAAGGATTTTAAATGCACTTCGCGTCAGGTGGTTCTTTGCCTCCACATCGTGCATTTAAAATCCTTTAATGCACGGCAAGCCGTTGATTATCCTTTACAGGATCTGATATGTTTTCTCTCTGATGCACCTCCAAATCACAGCTTAAAGAAAGCTTAGAGTTTTTTTTTTTACGTTTTTGTTTTCGATATCAAGTCAAAAAAATCTCGCTGAATGTTTTGAAGAAAAATTACATTGCCATCTTGCTCTGACCAAAGTGATTTAAACGCACCTGACTTTGTAATTACAACTTGCCAACTCGTAAATACGAACTTTTCAGGATGACTTAAACGAACCAATAAATTGCAGCAGGGATAATGTATTTTTGTAGGCCAAAACCTAGAAACGACTTGGTTAAATGCAAGCAAGCTCAAGATATTTTCACATTTCATTCTATAGCATAAAATACACAAGTAAAACCCCAGTAATATATATATTTTTTAGCTTTTACATTTCTTGAAAAAGGCAGATGCTAACAAATAGCTAAATGGGACGACAGAGGTTGTCAGGTACGTTAAACATCCTCAAAGCGAACAGGTAAACACACTGAAGTCAATTTACTCATTAGTTGCTTTCACAGCCTCATTGTGTTAAAGGAGAAGTCTACTTCCAGAACAACACTTCACAAATAATTTACTCACACCCTTGTCATCCAAGATGTTCATGTCTTTCTGTCCTCAGTCATGAAGAAATTATGGCTTTTGAGGAAAACATTTCAGGATTTTTCTCCATATAATGGACTTCATTGGTGCCCCGATTTTGAACTTCCAAAATGTAGTTGAAATGCAGCTTCAAAGGGCTCTAAACGATCCCAGCCGAGGAAGAAGGGTCTTATCTAGCGAAACAATCAGTCATTTTTTTTTCGGAAAATAAAAATTTGTATACTTTTTAAGCACAAAAGCTCATGTAGCAAGGCTCTGGGATGCGCGTTCACGACGCTACATACTGTTGAATCACATCGAAAGGTCAGGCGGAACGTAGGTGGAACTACAGACCCAGTGTTTACAAAGCGAACACGCAAAAGAAAGTGCAAGTAAGTCAAACGCTGTTTACAAACAAAAAGGTACAACGATGTCGGACAATTCTGAAGTTGTAAGAGAAAATAAGATGGAGTTTTTCGCCATACTCTAGACAGACGATTAACTTAGATGTGATTCGTAGTAGTGATGGGAAGTTTGGATCAATTTACCGACTCGGACCTTTGAGTCTCGTTCAGCAAAATGAACGAATCCTTTTGAAATCTTTTTCGAGTCATTTCGTTCATTTTAGCAAAATATAATTAAAATGTTACGTGTTACTTCCCTAACACATCTACTGCTTACACAAACGTTGATCACACTACAAACAAGACAAAACTATAATGCTATAAGAAACAGAAAATATTAATTCATTGTTTACCTGGGTCTTTAGTCTATGATTAGCTCACCTCACCTCTTATCTGACAAGTTTTCGGGTTTGAGTCCATTCGTTCACCACGTGACAGCCCCATAAGATGAACGAACGACTCGAAAAAACCCGAAGACTCGAAACAGGTAAACTAATTCCAGTACAGAACCCAACAGGATGTTGCGCATGCACGACTGAACAAATCATTCTCCAAGACGACTCGTTCTTCCCGAGTCACATTAAAGATTCGTTCAAAATGAACGAATCGTTCAAGAACGACCCATCACTAATTCGTAGCATTGTGGACGCACAACCCAGAGCCTGTGCTACACAAGCTTTTGTGCTTAAAAAGTATACACATTTTTTTTTTTTCAAAAAAAATGGCCGTTTCACTAGATAAGACCCTTCTTCCTCGGCTGGGATCGTTTAGAGCCCTTTGAAGGTGCATTTAATCTACATTTTGGAAGTTCAAAATCAGGCACCAATGAAGTCCATTATATGGAGAAAAATCCTGAAATGCTTTCCTCAAAAAACATAATTTCTTTACGACTGAAGACAGAAAGACATGAACATCTTGGATGACAAGGGGGTGAGTAAATCATTTGTAAATTGTTGTTTTGGAAGTGGACTTCTCTTTTAATAATTGTGCTCTTGCACACTATCACTCAAACTTTTAGGGAAAATGTTTTTCAATATGAACTGAAAAGGTCGTCAGAAACTTGATGTTGATGCTGAAGTCATGTGACCATGGTTTATTTTTTGCCTATGTTTAGCTTTATTTAAGCATAAAAGTTCAAATGTGTTCATTTTGCTGGTCACAGTTCATTTTCTTCAACAATCCAAAAGCCAATGGAAAACTCCTATTAGGTTTTTGTCAAAGAAAACCTAGGTGATATAGGTTGGCCTACAGAAATACATCATCACTACTGTTGAATTTAACCTGATACTCTGGTCATAAAAACCAGATACTTACAGCAGCCAATCAACAGCGACAATGAGGGTGACATCACTGGCAGGAAGGCCCACTGCTGTGAGGACTATCACCATGGTTACCAATCCCGCATTTGGAACTCCTGCTGCACCGATGCTGGCGACTGTTGCTGTGATACTACAAGATAAACATGTCAAAAAATATAATTCAGGCCTTCGTCCTTCATGAAGCCACTTAACTCTATTATATCACACCAATTGGCTTATATCCCGCTTACCTAATGGTAACAATCTGGCCAGCGTCCAGGTCAAGGTTGTTCAATTGGGCTATGAATATAGAAGCAACGGCTTCATACAGCGCAGTGCCGTCCATATTGATAGTCGCACCAACCGGAAGGACGAAGCGGGTGATTCTCTTGTCGATCCTGTTGTTCTCCTCTGCGCATCGGAACGTGACCGGCAGAGTGGCTGAGCTGATATAGTTAAGAGTCTTGTTAATAGCAGTTTCCTTTGATTATTGTGGATTAAAAAAAAGTCTGTTTGTTCATATAAGACATCTAAAAAAGAAAAGATTTTCAGGAGCAGGGCTGAACAGCCTTGCTATAAGCAGCTTAAAAACAATGATCAAAACAACATTAAAGGCTGCTTCTCAGATTTTTGAAAAGATTATTTTTTTGTTTTTTAAAAAGTATTCATAGTTTTACAGAAACTACTGGGACACTCAAATCCCTTTTAAAATGTATGGATTTATTGCATTAAAAAAAACTAAATATTAGTTATTTGTTTTTAAGCTGTCTTTGTAAAGTTCACATTATTCCTTAGTATTTATTAAAAAAAAAAAACTAATTATATATATATATATGCTTAAGTGCAAACCAAATGTAATGTTTTTTGTAATTTAATTAGATGTTAATTGCAATTAAATGAAAATGTATTCAATATGTATTTTTAAAATATATTTTAAATATATATTAAATGCAATTGGCTGTACTTTAGTGAACATTTTGACTAAATAAAAATTTATATATAATTTCATAATTAATTGTCTTTGTCATTTCTGTTGAAAATTTCAGAAAATGCAGACTATTTAAATAATATATTTTTAATTAAACTTTTGTAATGAAGTTGCAATTTAGTACGTTTAAAATATATTTACTTTAAATGTAATACTAAACACACCACAGTTAAAATTATAGAGGTCAAATTATACAGCTTTTTTACATTTGCTTTAGTATGTTAGTCAACACATTTAATGTATGTGAAACGCTTCCTAAAATAATGATTTTACATTTAATTTAAGCAAAAAAAAATAAAAAAGTTAATTTGGTATTATTATAAAGCACACTTTTTAAAATTGGGCTTAGGTTTATTAGGAAACATGGTAATTAAATTGCCTCTTCTTAAGTTCATTTAAATGACATTTTATTTAATTAATGTTGTTATCTGCAAGTACAGCTGATTAAAAATATAATCTTAAGCTTTGAAATACACTACAGCTGCAAAGTCAATACAATTACGTGCATGTCTTTTTCAGAAAGACTGACTCATGAAGAAAGTTGCTCTTCAAGGCTCTTCCAGACTTTAAATCGGGCCACAAATCTAGGTTTGCCTAGATTTTTGCTCTGATTTACAGTCTGGATGAGCCGGCGCTAGTTGCTAAAAATCTGAGCCAGTCTGCAGATTTGAGTTGACAGATTTCACTGAAAATCACATAGTTTATGAGTCTTTGATATCAAACATATCAAACATGTTTGATATTTTAAGCCAGTTTTAGAACACATTTTTATTTGTCATGTGTCTCTCATCAACAATACACGTGAGCATCTGCTAGTGTGTAAATCAGACATAGCAACAGCAACCTCAGTTAGTGTATAACTTCTACGTTTTTTTTTTTTTTTCAGTAAACATTTACAAGGGCGGTGGCTGTATGATGCTTAACGTTTTAAAATCTCTTCAGATTTTAAAAGTTGTGTAGTGTATTCCAGCCTTTAGTCAACATGCCCAGATAATACAGATGCTAGAATGTTTGTCGACTCACCTTGAGGAAATCATGAGAGCTGTTAGCAAAGCCTGTGCCATTCCCAGAGTGAAGGTGAACGGATTCTTCCTCACAAACACAAAGTATATCAGGGGGAGGAATATCATGGAATGGATGGCTAGTCTGTGAAAGGAGAACATATTTTAAAACACAAGCCATTATACATTATCATCAGCAATGAGCATTAGAATAGATATTTTAAAATAAAGAGTCTGTAAAATTATATATATATATATATATATATATATATATATATAGCTTCATGCTTTCTTTATTAATACATGAATAAATAAAAAGTACAAATAATTGTTTTTTGTTGAATTCAGATTGGTGATCAAAACATAGATGAAGCAGATTGCTTCAATCAGCACTCCCTGTGAAAACACGGAAAGTAGGAATTTCCATTAATTGCACTGGTATGTTGTCTCGTAAATGACGGGAAATTCCGCCAATGGCGGGAAAGAGTTAAAACAAAGACTATAGATATAACTAGATAAAAAAAGCTAGTCAAGACAAACTTTAGATTGGCTTGAGAAAGCCTAGCGTGAAAGTTTAAAGCAGTTGTAAAAGCTTTAAGTTTGAAACTTTAGACAGCATGTTTCTAACATGATTAGCATGTTGGTAATGTTTCTAACATGCCATTAGCATGTTAGCAGCTAGCTAACATGTTGTAAACATAATTAGTATGCTCCTAGCAAGTTTCCAGCATGATTAGCGTATAGTTAGCATGTTGCTAATCATGTTTCTAACATGATTAGCATGTGGTTAGCATGTTTCTAGCAAGATTAGCATGTGGCTAGCATGTTGTTATGATTAGTATGTAGTTAACATGTTACTAGCATGATTAGCATGTTACATGATTAACATGTTTGCATGCAGTTAGCTGGTATGTATGTAGCTATCATGTAGCTAACATGATTAGCATATTGTTTGCATGATTAACATGTAGCGAGCATGTTTTTAACATGATTAGCATGTGGCTAGCATGTTGCTGTCATGATTAACATGTTGTTAGCTTGTAGTTAGCCTGTTGCTAACATGATTAACACATTTCTAGCATGATTGGCATGTAGTTAACGTGTTGCTAGCATCATTCGCATGTTGTTAACATGATTAACGTAGTTAACATGTTATCATGTTTTTAACATGATTAACATGTTGTTAGCATGTAGTTAGCCTGTTATTTATGTAGCTAGCATGTAGCTAATATTATTAGCATAATGTTTGCATGATTAACATGGTGCTAGCATGATTCTAGAATGATTAGCTTGTTGTTAACATGATTAGCATGTAGTTAGCATGTTGCTTGCATGTTTTTAGCATGATTAGCATATTGTTAGCATGATTAACATGTTGGAATGTTTCTAGAATGATCAGTATGTTGTTAACATGATATATAGTTAGCATGTTGCTGTCATGTTTTTTAACATGATTAACATGTTTATAACATGTAGTTAGCCTGTTGCTAGCATAATTAGCATTTTACTAGCATGTCATAACATGATTAACATGTAGTTAGCATGTTTCCAGTATGTTGCTAACATGCTTCTAGCATGATTAGCATATTGTTAGCATGATTAACATGTTGCTAGCATGTTAACATGTTTCTGGCATGATTAGCATGTTGTTAGCATGTTTCTAACATGATTAGTATGTTGGTAAGATGTCTCTATCATGATTAACATGCTGCTAGCATGTTTTAACATGTTGGTAACATGATTTAATACACTGCTGACATGTTTTAGTATGATTTAATACACTGCTAGCATTTAACACACTGCTTTAGCACAATGCATGTATTAGCAAAATTTAATTGATAGCATGTTTTAGCACATTGATACCTTGATTAGAATGTTGCTAATGTCCTAGATAGACAGATAGATAGATAGATAGATAGATAGAATTTCTTTCTCAAGCCAACCTAAATATATAGATAGATGTTTGAAAGGGACTGTGGTTAAAAGCATCCAGTATTTTTACCAAGGTCACTTGGATTTATATCCTCTCTAGTCTTAAGAGCTACATTTTTTTCTGTTTGACTCAGCAGTGTGCAACCCAAACACGTCCTCTCGGTTCATTCCACATGAGTGCAGATGGCATTTGTTTAACTGCAGCTATAGAATCTCCTGACCAATGTTTGGTCGCCTATATCACTCAAATTAGTGTAAATTTGGAGTTTATGAAATGTATAAAAAGCACATCTGCAGCTTGAGCAGTTTTAATGTCTGTGGCTCTTATCTGTGTGCGAACAGAGGCGATATATAAATGGCCTGACAGTAAATCTGCTGCTCTGCTAATCAACAAGAGAACATTAGAGAAGCTTGTTCACCCGCTGAGCACCGTCACCATGTACATGCCCATCTTCCTGAAGATTTCCCAGTTGTCCACCTCGATGATCTTGGCAGCAATTAGAAACAAGATGCCGATAGGCATGTAGCTGCCAGAGAAAAATCATTAAGTATCATTATATTTATAATCAAAATTACTCAGAGAAACATATAATTTATAGGCTGCTGTATCTTCCTACATGTTTGTTTCAACTGCATAACTGCAATAAAAAAAGAGATGTTCACATTTTCTAAAGAAAACATTAGTGGTGCTTGCTGTGGGCGGTTGCTAGGGTGTATCTATACCATTTCTAAGGTAGTCTAAAATGGTTACTAAGGAACTGCCGTGTGGTGTCTTGGGTATTCAGAGTGCATGCTAGAAGGTTGCTGTGCAGTTTCAAGGGTATTTTCGGTGGTTGCTGTGTGTTTTCTTGGGTATTCTGTGTGGTTGCTAGGTAGTTCTAGATGGTTGCTATACAGTTTCTAGGGTGATGCTAAATGGTAGCAATAGCTTCTCTAAAGAATTAAGAGTGTTTGCTAGATGGTTGTCGTTGTTTCTAGAGTATTCCGTACGGCTGAAATACTAAGCAATTGCTATGTGGTTTCTAGGCTTTTTTGGCTTGTTGCTATGCAGTTTCTAGGGCATTTGCTAGACTGGTTGCTAGATGGTTGCTATGTGGTTTCTAGGGTAATCTAGGTGGTTGTTATGTTATACCTAGAGTATGCTAGATTAGTCTCTAAGAATTGTAATGTGCTAGCTAAGGAGCTCTAGGTGGCTGCTATGCAGTTTCTAGGGTACTCTTGATGGTTGCTAGGGAGTAGCTAAGTGGTAGCTAGGGGGGTCTCAGTTTTTAGCTTTGTGGTCTCTATCGTGTACTGGGTGGTTGCTATGTGGATTCAATGGTATTCTGGGTAGTTGCTAGGGAGTTGCACTGAGGATTCTAGGGTGAGTGGTTGCTATGTGGTTTCGATTGTATTGTGGATGGTTGCTAAGGAGTTTCAATGAGGTTTCTAAGGTGGGTGGTTGCTATGTGGCTTCTAGGGTATTCTGGGTGGTTACTTGGGAGTTGCACTGTTTTTTTCTATCGTGTTAACGGTGGTTTCTGTGTGGGTTTTGATGGTATTCTGGGTGGTTTCTAGGGAGTTGTGCTGTTGTATTCTGGGTGGTTGCTATGTGGTTTTGGCAATATTCTGGGTGTTTGCTAGGGAGTTGCACTGTGGTTTTTAGGATGGGTGGTTCCTATGTGGTGTCAATGGTATTCTAGATGGTTGCTAAGGAGTTGCAATGAGGATTCCGTTGTTTCTGTTGTGTTCTGGGTTGCAGTGTAGTTTCTAGGGTGGGTGGTTGCTATAGGTTTCGATGGTATTCTGGGTGGTTGCTAAGGAGTTGCAATGTGGTTTCTAGTGTGGGTGGTTGCTATAGGTTTCGATGGTATTCTAGGTGGTTGCTAAGGAGTTGCAATGTGGTTTCTAGTGTGGGTGGTTGCTATAGGTTTCGATGGTATTCTGGATGGTTGCTAAGGAGTTGCAATGTTGTTTCTAGGCTGTTTTGGGTGGTTACTTGTGAGTTGTACTGTTGTTTCTATTGTGTTCTGGGTGGTTGCTATGTGGTTTTGATGGTATTCTGGGTTGTTGCTAGGGAGTTACACTGTGGTTTCTATGGTGGGTGGTTGCTATGTGGTTTTGGTGGTATTCTGGGTAGTTTCTAAGGAGGTTGCAGTGCAATCTAGGGTATTCTCTGTGGTTGCTAGGAAGTTGCAATGTGGTTTCTAGGTTGTTCTGGGTGGTTACTAGGATGTTGCACTGTTGTTTCTATTGTGTTCTGGGTGGTTGCTATGTGGTTTTGATGGTATTCTGGGTGGTTGCTAGGGAGTTGCACTGTGGTTTCTAGAATGTTCTGGGTGGTTCCTAGGGAGTTGCACTGTTGATTCTATCATGTTCTGAATGGTTGCTATGTGGTTTCAATGGTATTCTGGGTGGTTGCTAGGGAGATGCACTATGGTTTCTAGGGTGGGTGGTTGCTATATGGTTTTGGCAGTATTTTGGGTAGTTTCTAAGGAGGTTGTAATGTGGTGACTAGAGTGTTTTTGGTTGTTGCTAGGAAGTTGCAATGTGGTTGCTAGGGTCAATAGAACCTATCCACAAGTCTGAAAAATAATAATAAGTGATTCTTGCTAATAAGACGTCAGAACTAACCACATAATAATCTGAACGATTCTCATGGTAGCCTCATTCAGAGCATCGAAGAACTCAAGCAGGATTCGGCCCCTTTCTCCCATCTTGCCAATGACCAGGCCAAAAGTCACACAGAACACGATCAGACCAAGAACATTAATGCCATCTGAATATGAGCCCATGATCTTGTAGTCTTTGGTCAAATTCTACAGAATAAAGAAGCCAAAAATTAATACATACATTCTCTGTCGTTACCATACGTTTACCATATTTACCATTCATCTTTCTCTCACCTGTGCAACTGCTGAAATAATGGTGGTGATTGGTGGGAATGTAGTCGTATTACTTGTGCTTATGTTGGTTTTCGGTGGTTCAATCTCTTTGCGCTGCGTCTTATACTAAAGCACAGATGAGGTTCATTTAAACAAAATATTATATTTGCATGACTTAATATAAGTTAAAACATATTATATTTTACCTGCTGAAAACAGGCTTGCACAAGATTTTCAGGAAACATATTCCTATAAAGAAATGAGATTGTTTTAAGTGCTTGATGCAGATTCATGATCATATTATAGGTAACACTTTAGTTTAAGAACCAGTTCTAAAGATTAAGTAGATGCTTACTATTGCAATGAATATCATACATTGTTAATACTGACAGTTATCTGTTGAAATCGGTACTGCAGTCTAAGTTCAACATATTAGAAAGAGTTGTTTCTCCCACCCCTCCTCCTCAGACTCAACGCGGGTTGCCAGATTGAGGATGCACAACAGGAAAAAGAGCCTTACACACCGTAACTTGCTTAAATACGCCTCTGGTCATAGAGCTTTTTAATTGGATGGCAAGGGTTTTTAGTTTGGGTCGAATCTGCGATCTCTGACCCAGTTTGTTTGCTGGCTTCCATGGCTGCAATACACTGTGTTTTCCACCAACTGGCAACCCGGGATGTTGAAATCCTATTGGGTAAATGGAAGTGGGCAGGGTCACACAGACCAAAACGAAAACAGACATTCTAACACGGAACACGCATTTCAGTGAAATAACTGGCTGTAGTATTATTTTTCATTGCATACAGCACCTTTAAGTGTTACTATTTTGGCCACAATATATATCATGTTCTCACAACATGTGCGATTTTTACCTAATAAGGTCCAGCAGGGTGTCAACAGTGGTCACATTTGGAGTGCTTCCCGCTCTCTCAAAACTTTCAGCACTCTGAGAGACCCCGGGTTTAATCGTCGTCACAAGAACGATTCCTTTTGAGCACAACATCATTGTTAAACAATCACAATTAATGTCCTTAAAGTTTATTGATGTGATGTTTACGTGACTCACCAAGAATGACAGCAATGATGGTAGTGGAGAGGTAATAAACCACGGCACGAAGACCGATCCTGCCCGACACCTCAGAGTCCAGCGCTGCCACTCCTTCACAAACAATGTCAGAAGATAGTACTATTTGTTCATTCTCCAAATAACACGCTGGCGCCAAATAACAATGGCTACAGTTTAGATGTAATAAATTCTTATCTTTTTGTGATGATTTACAGTGATAAGGGACAACACAAAGTTTGAAAACATTAAAATAATGCATTCAGAATCTAGAAAAATACTACAGCTATTTCTAAAATGATGTCTAAACTGTTTTGATTGTCTCTTACATACTAAGCTTAATTGCTAATCAGACAGATAATTAAACTTGGGACATTTTTTAGTCCAGCAATCAAGAAGCATTTCATCTGACAAAGGGGCATGTATGACTGTGACATGTATGTATTGCCATTATTACAGTATGTGATAAAAAGACATCATTATTGTTGATCTTCAGTGATTACTGTAAGAACTTTACACCCAGAAATGACAATGACATATTGTCCAAAACACATACTGACGTTGTCCAAACCATAGACACCGAGTGCTTTTCTAGGATTATGGCACTGTATACCGTACATATTTCAGCAATAAAATATTTGGCTATCCACCTTATTTTTCCTGTAAAAGTGGGCACGGCCATTTTTAAATGTGTCTAGCTTCCGGTGTCATTCGCTTCCAGCTGTTTGTAGCTGTACAAAACAACTCACTTTACTGCTTGATGTTGCAAACTGGTGTGTCTTATCATATTTTAATGTATTATCTTAATTATGAGAACACAGGTTTGTAGAGCAAACAGTTTTACCGTTTTACTGCACGTTGTTATTCTTCTGGTTATTTCCCTATAGCAGCTAATGAACCAGAAGTCTAACACATTACTAGAAAACAGCTTACGTACGCATTGATAAATAAATGCCAGTGTTTCTTATACAAGAGTTTACGAACCCCTGAGGATTCATGAGGAAGCTACAGGGGCTTTCTGAGAAAATAAAATAAAATAACTAAATAAAGCACTTACTAAAAAGCTAAAATATGTTTAAAATGTTTTAAAAAGTTAAAATATGACTTGTTAATGGAATATAACGATTAACCAACATCAAAGAAGCATGAATGTGTGAATGGTTTGTTAAATTATTGAAATATTAACTTAAAAGAGAAGTCCACTTCCAGAACAAAAATTTACAGGTAATGTATTCCTTGTCATCCAAGATGTTTGTGTCTTTCTTTCTTCAGTCGTAAAGAAATTATGTTTTTTGAGGTAAACATTTCAGGATTTTTCTCCATATAATGGACTGATATGGTGCCCCGAGTTTGAACTTCCAAAATGCAGTTTAAATGCGGCTTCAAACGATCCCAAATGCGGTTGTAAACGATCCCAGCCGAGGAAGAATCAGAATCAGAATCAGAAATTAGAATCAGAAACAGCTTTATTGCCAAGTATGCTTGTGCATACAAGAAATTTGTTTTAGTGTCACAGGCTTCCAGTGCACAGAGACAACAACAACACACAGAAAATAACAGGAACATTTAACTGTTCATAAAGTAGATTGCCTGAGGGAAGAAACTGTTCTTATGTCTGGCTGTCCTGGTATTTGTGGCTCTGTAGCGCCGACCAGATGGCAAAAGTTCAAAAAGGGGATGACTTAGATGTGAGGGATCCAGAGTGATTTTCTGAGCCCTTTTCCTTACTCTGGATGTGTACAGTTCCTGAAGGGAGGGTAGGGGAGCACCAATAATCCTCTCGGCGGTCCGAACCGCTCTTTGTATCTTCTGATGTCTGATTTTGTAACTGAGCCAAACCAGACAGTTATTGATGTGCAAAGAACAGACTCGATGACGGCTGAGTAGAACTGTTTCAGAAGCTCCTGTGGCAGGTTGAACTTCCTCAGCTGTCAAAGGAAGTACAACCTTTGTTGGGACTTTTTTTTCACTTCAGGTCCCGGGAGATGATGGACCCTAGGAACTTGAATGTTTTGAAGGGTCTTATCTAGCGAAACGATCAGTTATTTTCAATTAAAAAATGCAATTTAAATCATTTTTAATCTCAAATGCTCGTCTTGCCTTTCTCTCCCTGAACTCTGTGTATTCTGACTCAAGACAGTTAGGGTATGTTGAAAAACTCCAATCGTATTTGCTCCCTCAACTTCAAAAATCATTTCAAAATCATCCTACATCACTGCAGAAGTACCAACCCAGTCTTTGTAAAAGTGAACATGCAAAGAAGATCAAACACTCTTAACAAAAAAGGTAAAACAGCGTTAGAGGGCGATTTTGAAGTTGAGGGAGAACATGAGATGGGAGTTTTCCGACATACCCTAACTGTCGAGCGTTTGACATTAAAAAGTATATAAATGTATTATTTTTATGAAAAAACAGACTGTTTCACTAGATAAGACCCTTCTTCCTCGGCTGGAATCGTTTACAACCACATTTGGGATCGTTTGAAGCCGCATTTAAACTGCATTTTGGAAGTTCAAAATCGGTGCACCATATCAGTCCATAATATGAAGAAAAATGCTGAAATGTTTTCCTCAAAAAACATAATTTCTTTATGAGTGAAGAAAGAAAGACATAACATCTTGGATGACAAAGGGGTGAGTACATTATCTGTAAATTTTTGTTCTGGAAGTGGAGTTCTCCTTTAAGTTTATTTATTTTGAGTTATTTTAATACCTCAAGTTAAACCAAATTAAAATGAAAACTGTCACCTTGGAAAAACCTGAAATCAATGTTTTTTTATATTTTCTTTTTATTTTAGTTCAGTGTTATTTTATTTTAATTAATGAAAATGTTTTTATTATTATTATTATTATTATTATTTAAGTTGTAGTTTAACTATAATATCTGTGCTTGGCTGACAGAAATGTTTGGAAATTATAAATAGGCATTACTAATGGTCCACATATTTGAAAAGTATTTTCAAATAATATAATATAATATAATATAATAATAGTTTTTTCATTATAGTTAGTGGGTGATTCTGACATTCTGCATGAATAAAAAAGGCAGAAGACCCTGGGCTGCGATTTATCTTTTATAGGTGGACTGTCATCCTTGAAGGTGGCCCTGGACACTACTAACAAAACGGCAACATTTACAACCTCTGAATGTTCACAGCGAGTCATAAATGGAGATACTGCGATGGGCTGAGGAGAGAGGGATACCTGTTATCATGCTGGAGATGATGAGGGGCAGGATGACCAGCTTTAGCATTCTCATCAGGATATCTCCTGGGAAGCCAAAGTACTGCTTGTCCAGCTGGGACAGAGAGGTGTAGTCCCGCACCAGCACTCCCAGCCCGATCCCTGCAGACAGAAAGACAGAAAGCACGTCAAACTAATGCCTAATCGACATGAAGCCTGAAACAAGCCAGAATGGAATGTACAGAGCTAAATATTCCAATAATATCTCAAGATCAACTTCATATGTACGATCACAAACGCAAAGCAGCGTCCCTGATCTTCAGAGAGATTTCACAGCAAGTGAGAGAGAACTCAAATCTCCAATCTCACTGACATTTCGAAAGGATGCCAGCAACAAGAATAGCAAGCTGTAAATGCTTTGTGATATTCAGGCCACAAATAACATTCCTGTATTTGTTGTCATTACATCAGACACACAACACAAGATTTAACTAGTTAAACCGATACATATATTTCAGACAAATGTGTCATTTTAAGTGTTGGATCATTTCAATTCCATTCTTCTATGATGATGGATATTGATATAGTCAGATACAGCGTATATCAAATAAACGAAAAAGCTTTCCAATACACTTAATGAAGTCTGTTTGACTGCACTGCAGCTACAGCAAATAACATTTATATTTATGTGTCTGTTTCCAACCTCCTTCTATAACGTCGGACATAATTTACAAAGCGTTTCAAGAAAAATCTGATCAGATGTGTGCTAATTTGCAGTAGTCATTACGGTTATTTTTATCCCTTCTCAAAACAAATTTCAGTGTACATATAATACATATAGTGTAAAAATATTTATTTAAAAAAAAAACACATAATATTAATGAACTAAAAGGCCACTTAAGTGTACTTTCATGTTTTACTTAAGTACACACAGTACAGTTTCAAAAACTAATGTCAAATTAAAAGTTTTAAAGTATATTTTAAATCATTGTTTTAATAATGTCATGTTTTAAAGAAGTACAGTTATTTGTGTGTTGCCTAATGTACTAAAACACATGTAAAGTACTTGTTTATCATTTTAATTGTAGTGCAGTCAATATTTATTTAAAGCTAATGTTTTTAAACATACTAAATTGCAACTATATCATTACAAATGTCAAAAGAAGTAATTATAAAATTATCAGTAAAAGTGCAACTTAAGTACGCTAAAAACACCTTAAAATTCAGCTAAATGTAAACTATAATACAGTTTCATTTAATTGAAATTAACATGCAATTATGTGTCTGAAAACATTACAATCAGTTCACTTATATTCTTTTTTATTCTAAAGTATATTATTTTTTCGTAATAAGCATGCTAAAATGTACTTCTTTTTCACATGGGATAACTTCACAACTAAAAATGCAATGCCATATCTGATATTCTCACTTTCAATTACACATCCTGAAGAAGTCGTGAATGTTTAGCAAGGCTAAACCAAACCCAGGTGACCACAAATGCCACAATCGATTCTAAAAGACTCTGTTATACTGTAACATATCTTTATTACATTTTAGTATTATAATAATACGGTGCAACTAAACAAGTGATTTGCTTGCCCTACTTTTTGCTTTATAGTAGGTGATTGCACAAGCTTGCGTAACATCAAAATGCGTGTTTTGCCGGTGGATAAACATGGCCACATAAATCCAGAAAATAAAATGAAATAATAATATTTTTAGTAATAATATTTTTATTTTCATTTATTTAAGTATTAAACAGACTCAGTGTTTGTTTAACATTGTAAACCATTTTTATAATAGAAAAATGCAATCAAATAATATAAATATTATGATATCAATATCGCATATATTATAAAAGTGTATTAATTTTATATAAAAATAGTACATGTCATCACTGCAGTCAAGACTCTTCTCATTGTCTTGTCAGTACATACAGTGTATAATCTATGACTGCTGCTTAATTGCCTCACCGATCAGCTCAGAAATGCCTAATAGGGCAATAGTGAGATTTTATTGGACAGCCTATAAGTTCTGAGCATTTTGCCAAGCATTAAACCATTAATGTTGTGATGACTAAGCCTTCGCGAACTGGCCGGTTTGTGACAGGCAAATAACTACTCATTTATGATTATTTACAATTGAATACACCATGCTTTTATTTTCAAGAATTGTTATTAAGAAGTGGTTGTTGTAAAGACTTTTTTGTACACTTATGCAAAAAAATGTAGCGGAGAGTTGGCATTCGGTTAACGTTATCTCAGTAACTGTAAGGTTATATATTTTAATTACACAAATGCTTGTCAAAACGGTTTTATATTTGAATTTTTATGAATGCTGGCCTCAAAAGAAATGTAGTAGGCTAATAGCTGATGAGCAAAGAAATGCACATACATACGGTGGCATACATTAAGAAAAGGTTCAAAAGGTCAAAAGTTTACATACACCTTGCAGAATCTGCAAAATGTTAATTATTTTACCAAAATAAGAGGGATCATACAAAATGCAAGTTATTTTTTATTTAGAACTGATAGGATATTTCACATAAAAGACATTTACATATAGTCTACAAGAGAAAATAATAGTTCAATTTATATTGTTTAGTGATAGTTGTTCATGAGTCCCTTGTTTGTCCTGAACAGTTAAACTGCCTGCTGTTCTTCAGAAAAATCCTTTAGGTCTTACAAGTTATTTGGCTTTTCAGCATTTCTGTGTATTTGAACCCTTTCCAACAATGACTGTATGATTTTGAGATCCATCTTTTCACACTGAGGACAACTGAGGGACTCATATGCAACTATTACAGAAGGTTCAAACGCTCACTGATGCTCCAGAAAGAAACACAATGCATTAAGAGCCGGGGGGTGAAAACTTTTGAACAGAATGAAGACGTATACATTTTTCTTATTTTGCCTAAATATCATATTTTATTTTCATTTAGTACTGCCCTTCAGAAGCTACATAAGATACTTACATGTTTCCCAGAAGACAAAATAAATTACATTTACCATGATCTTCAAATTTAAAAAATGTACACCCCTGGCTCTAAATGCATTGCATTTCCTTCTGAAGCATCAGTGATCATTTGAACCTTCTAGTGTCATATATAAGTCCCTCAGCTGTCCTATATGTAAACATATTTTATGTGAAATATCTTATTTAGGTCAGTACCAAAAAAATAACATGCATTTTGTATGATCCTTCTTATTTTGGTAAAATAATTAACATTTTGCAGATTCTGCAAGATTTATGTAAGCTTTTGACCGCAACTGTATTTTAACAGGAAATTCTCACATGTTTTGCATAGTAATTTGTTAATTTTAATCATTTTGTATCACATATTAATATATCTAGCCAAAATATGAGACCATAATCCATAATCCTCCAGTGAAAAAGTCCATCGTCTGTTGTCCTCTCACAATAAAGTTCACCAACGTATTTGTTTAGAATTGACTTGGACTGTTTTCTCTTGAAAACCACGCTTGATCTGTGCTTATTTCTTTCCTGATTCAGACAAGATGACTTCTTCACTGAAGAAAGCAATATTATGAATAGAGGACTTGTATTTTTAGCCAGAAGCAACAGTTTGAATTTAAAAAAGATGGATTTGTTTCTTACAAACAGTTTTTTTGCTTCACAAGATGTTAAGTGATGGACTGGAGTCACACTTGTGGATTATTGTGATGTTTTTATCAGCTGTTTGGACTCTCATTCTGACAGCACCCAGAGGATCTGTTGGTGAGCAAGTGATGTAATGCTACATTTTTCCAAATGTGTTCCGATGAAGAAACAAACTCATCTTCATCTTGGAGTAAATTCTCATTTTTGACTAAATCCTTTAAAGAGATTTCAAGATCAACATATGTCCAACAAACTGTCTTTTTTTCTAACCAGCAACTGTGTGCATGTTCAATTAGCTTTTTAAAACAGACTTTCTAAAACAGCAACGTCACTGGTGTAAAGTGTGACAACTAGCCCCAGTCTCTTTATACTATTTGTCATTGCTTGTGTGAGATGAAACAGAGATTTTACTGTGTCATACTGGAAGTCTAGTCACGTTTCTCTGTGGCAGTAGTAAAATATCTAGACAGACAGACAGACAGACACACACACACACACACACACACTGATCAATGCTTTCATTCATCACATTCACCCATCAACACACCTGCAGATATGTGCAGCTAATGCAACAAACATAAACAACGTAATTGCTTTTATCGTCAAACCAGCCATTGAATGATAACGCTTTTGCGTTATAGATGCAAAAGCAACCGCAGACAGAGAATTAGCGCTCGTATTAATAAAAACAACAGCACTGTATACATAATTAACGGCGTGAAACGAGCACAACAATGAAGCGAGAGATGCGGAGAAATGTGGACGGAACATGAACGCGCTCCAGCCCATCTTACCCAGTATCACCGAGGTGATGGTTGCTATGAGAACCCAGTTCTTCTTCAACAAGCCCTTCACATCTCTGCCTCTCCGCTCTTTCTTCCCCAGCATATCCATGTCGGACAGGCACACTGTGGGCTATATGGAAAGGCGAATGAATATGGCGAGCCGCGCAACCGTCCTTTTCGTCGTTTCAGTCAGACGGAGCGCCGGTGGCGAATAATGTGAGGCGGCAGCAGCAGCTTTGCCGTGAAGCTGCTGTTGGGAGGGGTGATGTGATCTGCTGCTGCTCCTGTGTCTGTGCCAGAGTCACTTGGCTCTCTCGATAACCTTTGCTCGCTCGTTTATTGTAACTTGACCTGTGATTTCCCGTCATTTCGTCTCAGAACTGTAACTGAGATATAAAATACTATAATTTTGAAAGCATAATTTATCACTGACATGACGGTCTTTTACTGATGTTGCTAAGCCACGTAATCTATACTGGTATATTGCAATATAAACATCGATTTCTTTCATTCAATAGTTAAACTTTAAAAATCTTGCCTTATTTTTTCAAGGTTTAGTCAGATTAACAATTAACACTCAGATTAAGAGGAAAGCACGTTCACACATTTGCTTTCCTAAATACCTTCTTGGCAATAATTGCCTTTCGGTGACTTTTAGTTTATTAGTATCGGTGATGTTGTTCAGGCCTACAGCTCGTATTTAACTGCTGAATGTCTGTTTTAGGGCAACCTTTGAATTCCAAATGACTCTGTAAAGATGTTACTAAAAATATTCAAGCGAAGGTGCAAAATACATACATGCGTAGTTGACAAATAGGCCGTTAATAATGCTTACTTTGTAAAAGACCATTTTTGAAGAAATGCATATATTTATGTAGTGTGAAGTCTGATCTTTATATAAATATAAAGTGTCACTAACTTTAAGTCTTTCATTGTTTTTTATTTATTTATTTATTTTTTACTGAACTGTACCATAAATTTGTCTTATGGTGAGACATAGCAAAAATTAAGAAAAAAATACTTCTTCATACCTCTTAATGATATCTAAATAGCATGAGAGAGATTTATCTTCATTGTTAGACACTTATTTTCATATACTGTTATTTATTTAATATGAAATTATAATTAACATCATTTTTTCCCCATTTTGTTGGACAATTACAAGACAAACTTTGACAACAAGACAAACTTTGCTGTCATCCATTCAAAACTGCTGAAAATTATACCATTTTAAGAGGAGTGATATTTCTGTCTCTCCTATTGCAATACTTGTTTGTTTTAGGATATTTTGAGATAAAAACAAATTTGTGTTTTTTTATGTGTCATACCATCACACTAAAGGACAGAAATGGTAGTTATTAAAGTATTTCTATTTAATTTTGAACATGTCAAGGGAGAAAGAAAGTTTGATTTTAATACAAACAATATTAACATGTTTTTTAAACAAAAACAAAAAAAAGATTTTCATTAACAAAATTCGGTCTTTTAGTCAATCAGTATGTTACTGAAACTTTTCTAGCCTCCCCGCTGCATGTGCGGCACAGCTAAATATGATTGATGTTGAAACTATTCATTAAGATGTGAATGAATTAAAAAACTATATGGCTACTCTTTTTAAGGCATCGTTTTGATTCTATTTACTTTCTGCATCATTCTCTTAGGATCTAATCCCTTCTGGTGGATCCCTGTTAATTTTCTGTCTATATTTCCATTTCCTCTCTCTTCCACTAACTTCTCTCCCTCAATTCTTTCTGTCTCAAAAACAAAGTATCACATTTTCTACTTATCTTCATGACACTTCATAAGAGTACAAGTTTTCTGCAAAAACATCAGAAAATTGTTTAATGTAATTATTGCATTTAAGAACACTGAAAATGATCAAAAAAGAATAAAAATGATTTATATTTATCTTATTTAATTATTTAAAAGTCATTGTCTTCTGGTGAGACATCTTTGTCCTGTGGTTTGATAGTAGCGTCACACCAGAGGACATTTTCTGTCACACCATTGGACATTTCAGCCGTTTGTGTCAATTAATGACCTTGCTATTCTGAGCTAACCTGTCATTAGCGGTTAGCAAGACACATTTGCATAATTTTTCATGACAGTTTTTAATTAAAAATATAAAATATAAAAATATAAAAATAAAAGGGTGTCACACCAAAGGACAACAAAACATAACACTTTTGTAGTGGTTCCAAAAAAGGTTAATTTTTAAAATGTTTTTAGACTTTTCTTTTTAATTTATAAAAGTTGTAATTTATTGAACCATGCTTGAGACAGTCACACCATAGGACAACTTTGAGATTTGGCTCAAAAAATCGCACTGCAGCTTTCATAACAACAGGTCCATGTAGGACAAAGAATAGTTTAACAGTTGAAAGCATTTTAAATAATATTATTTTATTAATTAGATTCATTTTTATATTGTGGGACAGTGAAAATGCCACATCATGTCAACAACCCACATACATACTACGTGTAGTCATGGTTCAGTGCGTACCTCAGTTTTAGGGACATGGTTCGATACAAGTTCATACAACATGAATGTAGTTTTTCATTTATTTTGAAAAGACAGTAGTGCTGCTTACATGTTTGAGCAGGTGTTTTTTAATTTGAATTAGATTGTATAATTTCAAGACACCTGCACAAAACAAAAACAGCAGATGAACAAAATGAAAATGAACATTTATTCTCTGCCAGCAGGTGGGGTTATGGAACACCAGCGATAGAGCTTCATTGGTTACTGTTGTAAAGAAAGCAGCTGTGCTTATATGCACTATTTTAATATGCATTATATGGAGATAAGAGGAAAAGAAAATGCCATCGAAACATTTCAGAAGATGGTCAGTTCTTCTCAGAGATACATTCATATAAACGCCCACATATTTGTATCTAGCCTATATTGTCGAGCATCGTGAACAGTGAGCTTTGCCTGATAAAGTATTTCCTCCTCGTTACAGACTTAGAAGAAAACCTACATAATTTGAGTACTACTGTTATTTTGCCATGAAATGTAGTTTTAAGAGTTTTTTCAGGTGTGAATACAACTGTTTAAAATTCATATCTGTGGTTTATTTATAAAGATAGCACCTATTTGCTTCCAGGTGATCACCGAGCACTCAGTGCTCATGTATCCAGCCAAGAGCAGCCTTACCTCGGCATTCTGTCATTTTTAGGCGACTCAGACTTTTTACTCGGACTTGACTCGGACTCGAGTCTTTCGGACTTGGAAAGTATGCCGAGTCCATCCAAGTCCAGAGAATGCCGAGTTCTCTTTCTGTTCTAATAGGGTCTGTTATTGCTACGCACATGCTCGTCTTAGAAATTATTTGTGTAAATGAAGTCGGTTTTGTCTTAAGTAAACCTGAACAGTTGGGAGAAATACTAATGCTTAAAAAAATTTGATCTGTGCGTCAAATCTTAAAGCGACAGCAGCGTAAACCTGCAGCCGCTGACCTCGTCATAAATATTAATCAAACAACAAAAGAAAAAGACAAAATCACTCACTTTTCTTGACTGAATCACTTATTAACTTTAATAATAATCATATTTAATGTATACAGTGAAAAATTTGCAGTGTTTTATTTTAACATGTATTACTTCAAGAAATGTCTGTAGTACTCTATTTCTGTAAGCCTTTAGATAGACCTACCTAAAAAAACAAACAAACAAAAATTCCATTTTTAAAAAGATTCTGTTTTTGTTTTTTTATATTATTTCATTTGTATTTTTGATTAATATATTTATTTATCCTTTTGTTTAGGCCTGCTTGGAGTGTTTAGTTGCCTTCAGTAAGCTTGAGAATGTTTTACTTAGTTAATTAGTTTTTGCTGTATTAAAATTATTATTATTTTTTAAATATGGTGGCAGTTTCTAGCTTCAAAAAAAATAATTTTTCTAACATCTTTGCAGCAATAGTTTTAATGGGTCCAAAACCACCTTGGGTGTGCATGATTTTATAATAAATCAATGCCACGTCATCAATTTTTTTTTATATAATGTTTTTTATTGTAATTAATGTAACTATAAATGCATTCAAAAATAAAACAGGTGTGAGTTTGCTGTGACTTATGGAAAGTATATTTAGGGCTTTATACACAGTGCGTACCATTGTAAAGACTAGGTTTATTCCTCACAGCCTCATTTTCATCCAAGAAAAAAAAAAGTCATATAAAACCCAAAACACACACAGCCACAATCAGAAATAAAAGAAGTGCATTTTCTGCTCTTAAGGTCCCATTCACCAAGATACCTACTCCTGTACCCCCACCCTGGAATTTATACATTTACTATATCA
This sequence comes from Cirrhinus mrigala, assembly GCA_036247105.1. NCBI lineage: Eukaryota > Metazoa > Chordata > Actinopteri > Cypriniformes > Cyprinidae > Cirrhinus > Cirrhinus mrigala. The sequence continues at coordinate 5,320,309 of CM070013.1, read as the reverse complement.
ATAGTACAGTCAAGTCCCGCCCTATAGTTTATCACATTCTAAAACCTGTTTCACTCTGAAATATGTCACAAGACATAAGTCAGCCATGCCTTCTGTTACATGACTTTAAGTTTGCTAAGCAGCGCATAGACACTAATTATGAGATGTTGTGAAATCAAAAATCAAAATTTCAAGATCCACTAGAGGTTTGCTTTTCTTATATTTCAACTGACATTGCGTTTTTCTAGTTGTAAAGGCTTAAAACAGGGGTGCCCAAACTCGGTCCTTGTCCTTGGTTTAGCTCCAGCTTGCCTTAACACACCTGCCAGGGGGTTTCTAGTATGCAAGAGCTTGATTTGCTGGTTCAGGTGTGTCTAACTAATGCTGGAGCTAAACTCTGTAGGACACCGGCCCTCCAGGACTGAGTTTGGGCACCCCAGGGTTAAAACAATGTTAAGATACTAACAAATAGTAGTGTTTCCTTGGACTCGGACTCGGCCCTTTGGGACTTAGACTTAAGTCCGACTCAACCCATTTTGAACTCAGACTCGTCTTGGACTCAATTGGTTAAAGACTCAGACTCGACTTAGCTGGACTCGAACCCAACACTAGCATTCTGACACTTGCTGTTGGCTCTGATATCTCTGTAGTGGTTAAACATTAGATACAATTCGTTTTGTGTATATGAAGTGTTCAGATGCAAAACCAGCTAAAAGCCATCTCGGTCAAAAATGAGATAATGATACTGAGTGAATGCTCCTGACACATAGTATACGTCCATCAAATACTTTTACTTCAAACTCGCTAAATCCCAGCCTCAGCCCAATCAGAAGTACCAGTACTTACACAGAAACCTATACAAAGTAGCCAGAAAGAAATGCTAATTTTAAAGAAATACGTCAGATGGATTGAGAGGCTTTTGCATCTGAACTCTTCATATTTAACAGGCAATCTTTGGTCTCATGAATCATTTGTTACTGGTCATATTGTTTTGGCTGAGTTTCATAAAGTTTCATAACTTTATATATTTATTTATTAACTTTACCGAAGCACAGCACAGACTTTGTAGCATACGTTTGACTGAATTTGTTTGCTTTTGTCTTTATTTCCTCTTATACTTTGTACTTACACTTGTATAATGGCTATTATTGTTCATTAAAACTGACATTTAATAAAAAAAGAGGCAGGGTTGTGTTTTATGTCATATGCTGTTGAGGTCAAATGTTTACATACACCTTGAAGAATCTGCAAAATGTTAATTATTTTACCAAAATAAGAGGGATCATACAAATGCATGTTATTTTTTATTTAGTACTGACCTGAATAAGAACACTCTTTGTTTTTTTTTTAGCATTTTGTGTGTTTGAACCCTTTCCAACAATGACTATGATTTTGAGATTCATCTTTTCACACTGAGGACAACTGAGGGATTCATATGCTACTATTACAGAAGATTCAAATGCTCACTGATGCTCCAGAAGAAAAAACAATTCATTAAAGGAGAAGTCCACTTCCAGAACAACAGTTTACAGATAATGTACTCACCCCCTTGTCATCCAAGATGGTCATGTCTTTCTTTCTTCAGTCGTAACAAAATTATGTTTTTTGAGGAAAACATTTCAGGATTTTTTTCCTGTATAATGGACTGATATGGTGCCCCGAGTTTGATCTTCCAAAATGCAGTTTAAATGCGGCTTCAAACGATCCCGAAAGCAGTTGTAAACGATCCCAGCCGAGGAAGAAGGGTCTTATCTAGCGAAAGGATCAGTTATTTTCATTTTAAAAATACAATTTAAATACTTTTTAATCTCAAACGCTCATCTTGTCTTGCTCTGCCTGAACTCTGTGTGTTCTGCCTCAAGACAGTTAGGGTATGTCAAAAAAATCCAATTGTATTTTCTCCCTCAACTTCAAACATGATTTTAAAATCATCCTACATCACTGCAGAAGTACCGACCCAGTCTTTCCTAAGTGAACATGCAAAGAAGATCAAACACTCTTAACAAAAAAGTTAAAACAGCGATATAGGATGATTTTGAAGTTGAGCGAGAACATGAGATGGGAGTTTTTTCGACATACCCTAACTGTCATGAACCGTTAAAAAACAGACGTCAGGAAAAGCAAGACAAGACGAGTGTTTGACATTAAAAAATATATATTTGTATCATTTTTATTAAAATAACCGATCCCTTCGCTAGATAAGACCCTTTTTCCTCGGCTGGGATCGTTTACCTCCGCATTTGAAGCCGCATTTAAACTGCATTTTGAAAGTTCACACTCGGGGCACCATATCAGTCCATTATATGGAGAAAAATGCTGAAATGTTTTCCTCAAAAAACATAATTTCTTTACGACTGAAGAAAGAAAGACATGAACATCTTGGATGACAAGGGGGTGAGTACATTATCTGTAAATTGTTGTTCTGGAAGTGGACTTCTCCTTTAAGAGCTGGGGGTAAAAACTTTTTGAATTTGAAGATCAGGGTAAATTCAACTTATTTTGTCTTCTGGGAAACATGTAAGTATCATCTGTAGTTTCTAAAGAGCAGTACTAAATGAAAAAAAAAAAAAAGATATCTAGACAAAATAAGAAAAATGTACACATCTTCATTCTGTTCAAAAGTTTTCACCCTGGCTCTTAATGCAGAAGAACTCTTAAACATTCTTAAAGAACAGCAGGCAGTTTAACTGTTTAGGACAAACAAGGGACACATGAACAACTATCACTACAAAAAAAGAAAAAACAGCTGTGGATCATTCAGGTAACAACACAGTATTAATCAAATGTATGTAAACTTTTGAACAGGGTCATGTTTTATAAATTCAACAATTATTTTCTCATGTGGACTATATGTAAACATCGTTTATGTGAAATATCTTATTCAGGTCAGTATTAAATAAAAAATAACACACATTTTGTACGGTCCTTCTTATTTTGGTAAAATAATTAACAGTTTGCTGATTCTGCAAGGTATACTTTTGACCTCAACTATACATATACAGTGAAAATAATCAGAGTATATGCACAACCAACATATGCTGTTAGGTATGTTTTGATGCTGGTTTAAGCTGGTCCTTTGCTGGTCTATGCTGGTCCTTTGCTGGTTTATGCTGGTCATGTTACTGGTCAAGGACCAGCATAAACCAGCAAAGGACCATCTTAAACCACCATCAAAACATACTTAACCAGCACCCCAGCATCAAAACAAACCTACCAGCATATGCTGTTTTTTTCACCAGGGATTGCCTTAACAACATATTAATACGTTTTATATTTTAAAAATAAAAACGAAATGAGAGTGGTTTAAGGCTTTCAAAGAGTGCACATGTGTACGCAAAGCCTACAAAATCTTACATCAAAATTTTTAACATTTTTAATCTTTTGCTGCTTTTTGTGCTTGAATGGTTTAAAAATCATGAATGTTTAAACTGGCAAGACTCAAAAACACATGCAGATATATTTCATCAACTGTCCCGAGCGTCTTTCAAGCTGAATATTGTTAAAAATATACAAGGAATGTTCACTAATGAGTTACCAGCCTAAGCCGTGTGCCGGGGCTTATAAAAACTGTTTTTAAAGGCCTATTAAAGTGTACTTCTTGTTCACAAGGACCTCTAAAGATTAGATATTAATTTCCTTATACAACGATGCAAAATAAAAACTAAGAATACATTCATATCAGCTGCTGTGAGACACAACTACAGTTTGGTTATAAATATACATTGACAAAACGTATGTATATATGCACGTATGTGTGTGCATGTGTGTGCGTGTGTGTGTGTGTGTATTACAAATATTACTCGCCATATTTATCTTTATACAAAACACAACTACAGTAAAAACCGTATGCAATGCTGCCATCCTGTGCTGAGTGCTGTTGTGGCACTGCCATTTTATATTGCAAATGTCAACTTTAATTTAATGTCAGTTTATTGAGTCAGGCCATTACAACTGCATTTGTTTTTGAGAATGATTGTACAAATGAAATGATACAATATAATGCACTGATAATACAATATATTGAGCACAACATATAATACAATATATATTTAACTTTATAGTGTGTGTATTGTGTTTGAAGAGAGACTGCTTGCGTTTTTAATAATATAATGTGAAAGACACACCTGATAAAACAATAAGCTCACGTGAATTAGCTGGTCTCATTTTTTAAGTATTACATTTTATTACATTATTTTTTTCCCTCAACCAACTTTTAATTAATGTGATATTTAATATAATAGTTACTAATAGTTCATTTAATAGTTGAGTAACAATACTGTATCATAAGTTTGTGTACAAATACAATAACTCATGCTGAACATGTGGAAATTAACAAATAAACATTGCTTTACTACAAATCTAAGAGATGTTTAGTGTTTCTTATAAAGGTGGTCAATCAAATTTTAAATAACTTTAAATTTTAAATTTTAAATTTTAAATAAATTATACAAAATTAAATGTGTTTTAGTTCTTTTATCAATATATAATTAATTTAGGTACTGCTGATGGAAATTTGCATTAATGAATATGGAGCTATTAGCCTATTTTGTCATTAAAACGAGACATTAATAATATAGTAAATCCATGTATCATTATAATATATTTCATGGCTGTAAATTTATTCTCACAGTTACAGAACTGCTAAAGAATATCGGGTATTTTCAACACGTACTAAAAGTTACTTAAATGATTTACTTCACAAAAATGTCCAGTAGAGGGTGTAATATTATTATTATTTAGTGGTGTGAATAAAACTCGTTGACATTCGCCTACTTGTTGTTTTATAAATTTGATTTAAAAAATGAAGTAATACAATTCACCAGTTCATGGGGCTAAAAAAGAGTTTACCTTAATAGCATATGTTATAAATAAAACGTAGCATTTTATTAAAACATGGATAATGAATAAAATGTAACTCCTATCTATATTTAAGCTGTATTTTATGAGCACAATCGCTGATGCAAAAACTCAATTGAGACACATTAAATGACAATAAACATTTTTACTAATAAATCTTATTCGGAGATAACTAACAAACTGCTGTCCTAACCACGTGATGACGTAATTACGTCATGACGCAAACGCAACACTGATTTATGTGTTAATTAATTTTTTCTTTCTTTCTTTTTTTTTTTTGTAACCGGTTATTTAAAGCGAACCGTTCGAAAGAACCGATTTGCGTAAACAAGTCTTCCCATCTCATATTTGAGTTGTAATATAAGCAACATGACCATCAAACTCGAGCAAACCCTCAAAGGGCGTGGCTTATTTTATCGACAACATACTCTACCAATCAGCGTCGCGACAAGAACCTTCTGTGCGGATCACAAACCAATCAGCTAAGAGGAAGGCGGGGCGTCGCCGCGTTCGTCTGTTGTGCGGAGAATCAGACAGCTCGCTCGCTAGAAGGAAGTGTATCTGAAGTAGACCTGGGTTTATTTTGATGCACATGAGCATTTATCTCGTCGGATAAAATAACGTAATCCCCGACATCAGCGCAGAGGGGTTCCGCCCGGTTGTATGCTTCTCCCCGGTACATCTGGAGCGGTAGAGGCTGTTTTCACCGGAGCAGCGTGGGTTAAGGTGGGCCTTGCCCGGATATCTGCCTGACAAGCGAACCAAAACCGATCCGGTACCCGCCTCAAGATAACCAGCACAGTTATTCCTCCAGAGACTACACTTGGAGCCCGTTTGGACTGTAACACGCACTAGCCAGATGGGTAAGTAAAGCGAAACATGAAGGTTTGCACATTTCTGGTAGAGAATATGAACTCCTCATAATCAGTATTTATTATTTACACATGATAAATGCACACTAGTAAGTGTGTGAGTAGCTCAGGCAGTAACTAATGGTTTTGAGCCACAGCCAGAGCGTGTCCGTGTCACATTATGTGCTTTGGCCAAACTCATCTTAAGAGCCCATCCTTCAGAGAGGCTGTGATGTAACGTTGCCATGGATTATTCACAAATGCACAACAGGACCACACATGCTCATCATCCTGCATCCTTCATTTTTAGTCTAATTATATTGATCTGGTTTGGTGACATGATCACCAGTGCCTTAAAAAAATTAGTATATAAATCTGCAGTGCATCTAGGAAATGAAGTTTGGTGTTAATAACAGTTTTTATTTCTTAGACATCCCCAGTGCATCACAGCCTTGTGTGATTGACAGCCTGTGATGTAATACTTGACACAAATATGTGAACTAGATACTGGGAAATCTTGCTGTGCCAATCAGTGCATGTGTGTTGAACAGAATGTGCATGTCAAAATGATTCAGATGAATATGAACATTCAGGATCATCATGAAACAGTAAGATGGTGAGTCTGCAGAAAAGGAGGTCACATATAAGCAGACATACGCTGAATATTCTGATGGAGGGATGGGCTGCGGTGGGTTGGGGCAGTGATTTTCAACCTGTTTTGTCTTATTTACTCCAACAGTCCTGTCGGTAAGGCTCAAGTAGCGTTATTCGAAAGAAAACAGAAATATGTTCTTATTAACTGATGTTATCATTAATATTACTGTTAATACCATATATATTTTCTTTTATGAAAGGTATGGTTCAACCAAAAATCTTTGTGCATTACAAATCTGTATTTAAGTTTATTCTTCTATTAAAAAAAAAAAAGATATTTTAAAGAATGTTCCATTGACTTCTGTTGTATGGACAAAAACACAGAAGCATTTCTCAACATTTTTTTTTTATGTTTGACAGATTTGAAATGGCATGAGGGGAGGAAACAATGACAGATATTTCATTTCTGGGAAGGAAAATAAAATGTGTTCAAGTCCTAAAAATGTGTGTGGCTGACATTCTTAGCAGAATATGCAGTGTACATGGTACTATGTGAGCCTGTTTAAATCAGTTAAATAAGTTGATATAAAACAGACGTTGCAACTGACAACCGTATTTACTACCACATTAGAGTGTTTTTCTGAATAAAACAGCTGGAAATTTTATAAATGTTTTATTTTCATTACAGATTACAAAGTCAAAACAAGTATAAAAATGCATGGATGGTTGATGCCAGTAGCCTTTTGGTTAGTGCGCCGACATATACTGCGCAACTGCGCTCACGGCGACCCTAGTTCGATTCCTGTCTCGACGTCCTTTGCCGATCCCACTCCCCTCTTTCTACCTAATACTCTCCTGTCATCTCTCCACTGTCCTATCTGAATAAAAAAGTAACAAAAGCCCAAAAAAATAACATTTAAAAAAATGCATGGATGAATAATTCATAATAAGATCAGTAACATGCATCAAAAAATAAATAGAATCCATTCTGATTTCATGGCAACTTTAAAATAGAGCTGAAAAGTGAGATAAATTAGTTACATTTTTTTTTTTTTCTGGTTTAACAAAGGCAAATCTAAATCTTTTCAAGTACAAGGGATGTGTTTTTAGTCTATTTTCTAAATGCATGTTTTTGATCTTATTGTAAATGATTCATCCAGGCATGTTTTTTTTTTTTTTTTTTTTTTTGTGATCTTTTTGATAATTCATTATCAGAATATCATAACTTGATTTTGTGCTGAAAACAACAGACTTCTTTCTGGTGACTTCTGGTTTCTTGCAGTCGACTGAAAGCTTGGATTCAGATCTGCCTCCATGTAATGAACAGAATTAATTTCCCACCCTACTTTTTTTTGCACTCGGTGTACACTCAGTTTTCTGTTACACTCAGTGTGCATCATAGTCCGGTAGCCAAAACACCTTTAAGACTATAATAATAAGCTCTGTCACTAATACAAAGCTTTGTCACTACTTGTGCTGCTTCAAATGTGAAGCTTCCTCAACCAGTCAGTCAAATATTACACTTGCGTTATAGTATTTTTCTTTTTAATCTTTTAAAAGATTTGAATCTTTGATCACAAGCATTCATATATTACTTCATATACATTGAGTCATGCAGTCACTTAGATTTACTGAAGAAGTACTGTTTGTTCAAAATTCAGAATAAATGCAGTTCAAAACGTTTTTGAACTGCATTTATTTGTTCCAAAGTACAGCAAAACCATGCAATTTTGAAATATTTTTGCTATTTAAAATAGCTGTTTTCTATATTAATGTATTTTAAAATGTAATTTATTCCAGTGATTTAAAACCTGAATTTTTTAGAATCATTACTCCATTCATAAGATCCTTCAGAAATCATTCTAATATTCTGATTTAGTTATTATTATGTTGAAAACAAATGAGTAGAATTTTTTCAGGTTTCTTTGTTGAATAGAAAGGTCAGAAGAACAACTTTTATCTGAAATAGAAATATTTTGTAACATTGTAAATGTTTTTATCACTTTTGATCAATTTAAAGCATCCTTGCTGAATAAAAGTATTAATTTCTATCATTTCTTTCTTAAATAAATAAATAAATTTGCTTTTGAATGGCATAGTGTATAATGTTACAAAAGCTTTTTTATTTCAGATGCTTTTTTTATCATTTCAAATTCTGATCTTTGGATTTTTCTTTCATCAAAGAACCTTGGAAAAAATGTACTCAGCTGTTTCAAATATTGATAATAAAAATGTGTCTTTCACAGCAAATCAGCATATTAGAATGATTTCTGAAGGATCATGTGACACTGAAGACTGGAGTAATGATGCTGAAAATTTAGCTTTGATCACAGAAATAAATTACATTTTAAAATATAATTAGATAGTAAACAGTTATTTTAAACGGTAAAAATATTTCACAATATTACTGTGTTTGCTGTACTTTGGGTCAAATAAATGCAGGCCTGGTGATCAGAAGAAGCTTATTTAAAAACATTTAAAATCTCACTGTTCAAAATCTTTTGACTGGTAGTGTATGTCTGTTCAAATCAATGCATAGTTTTTCTTTTGAATGATACATTTTTTTTCTTTTTAAATTAATTAGTTAAAAGTAATTAACGTTCAGTCTGTGAAAAGGCAACAGTTATACCAGAGCTGCACATGTTGGTCAGTTCTGATAAGATGCAGAGAAACAGCAAAGATATAAGATAAACAAACTGTATGTCTGTATTTATGTTACCTAATTTTTCTGAAATCCTGATCCTGATTGTTAAACAGCCATTCCATTCTTTTAATACAACACATTATAGATTAGAAAACCTGTGTGCATTTAAAAATATTGCACAATACTACCCAACAAGATTAAGGTAATCAATTTTGTTTGCTTGCTACCATTTTGCCTAGGTTTGATGGTAATTACAAAATATTAATTTGCAACAAAAAGCATATTTGTCTGGATTCTATATCCCCAACTGCAGTTTCATCTTTCATATTATAGAAAATAGGTGTTTTATAACATATTACAACTTGTCTGATGTTATAATGTTAGCTGTTTTTAACAATTTTTCATTCAGATTCACATTGCTACCCAAACGAACACAAAGAAGACACATCCATCTTGTGTAGAAAACTGTACCAAATTTTAGACTTTTTCTTATTTTTTATGTTTAAATGAACTTAAAGCTGGTTTAATCAGTGTTTTTATAGTAGTTACAATATCCTCTATACAGGAGTATGATGTAGTTCGTTTGCAGCCGAAACTGCTTGGGAATTTGTACTTTTATTTCTTTTTTTCTAGCCTAAATATAAAGTAGACGGTTGATCTGATGATAGATCTGACTCATTGTCTCTGTTGGCCTTTATCTTGACGTGATTTGTTGGAGTCTGTTAATGGAAAGAAGGCTTCACTGGCTTTAACCATCCCTGGAGTGACAAGTGTGTTCTAGAATCACCATTCACACTTTAATTGGCTTCTTTTCTGCCCTTGTCATATTACTTGAGCTCTTCAACCTCTTAAAAGAGCTTCCAATCATGACAGATGTTTCTGTGAATCGAACAGTAGAGCATGGCGCTTGCAAAACCAAGGTCATGGGTCCAGTTTCCAGAGAATGCATGAAAATCAGCAAAATGGGTGTATGTAGTAAGATGAGTTATGGGATCCGAGGACTGTAGAACCATACACGATGTAAAACAAAACTTTTTATTGGTAATTCTAATATTGTTAGGTACAATCATCAAATTAACCACAATTAGAACAATTAGACAAAATACTGAAAAAGCCTAGAAAAAAAGGTTGATAATGTTTTTTGTTATCATAATTGATACATCAGACTTTTATGACTATAGTATGATGTAAGAGAATATAGAGCACATACTTGAGGGGAAAGAAAAGCCTCAGTTTTATTTAGAGGCCCAAACTGAGCAAAAATATGAAATCTGGTGCAGCTGCTGATGTTAATATGGCCAAAAATGACAATGAAATTTGGATAGCTTGTTGTGTAAATCACTGTGCCTTATAAAAGTAGGTTATTTGTCTTTTATTGAGTTTGTGCAATTGTAAACATGAAGAGAGAAATCTGTTTGTCATTTCTCTTCCATCAGCGGATAACCTGAGCGAAGCCTTGAAGACGCTGAAGCTCTCATCAGCAGACGGCGCTTCAGACAGTGTGGAGGGCTGCTTGGACTGCCTGCTCAAAGCTTTGGCCCACAATAGTAAGTCTAACTGTTAATTTTTGTTATTCCTTACAGCTTCAGATGAAATAAAGAATGATTGAAAAGGGCAGGAGCCTTGACTTAAGGACAGCTTAGGCCTGTTCAGATTATTGAAGGATGCAGGATTGAACTAAATCCATTTTGTTGATAAAAACCTTTGCAGTTACTTTTTTATTCTGCTGTTCAAAATGTAGCCAACTGAAAACTTAATTAAAAATGAAATAAATGGAAAGCATCAGTTAAAATGCAATTGAAAGATCAAGCTTATTGTTTCACTAATGACGTTTTCAGGATGCTGCAGTATTGCTTGAATTCTGACCAGCTTATTCTTGGCAAAAAAATGCCAATTTAGACCGGAAAAGACCATCTGATTAAGTTTTATGTACCATTTAGAGACCATTTTGGGAAAAAAAAGACAATTAAATTAGTGAACAATGAAAGATTAAAAAAAAAAAAAACATAATTTTTTTAATTAACATTTTAAATTAATTTTAGTTTTAATTAAGTCATAGTAATTTTTATGTGCTTTTGTCATTTTTATTAGTTCTATTTTTGTGTAACTTTTTAAGTTTTAGTCATTTAAATACTTGCCAAGACGATATTTCAAATTTTCTTTTAAATTTTAAATTTTTAGTATCTTATTTATATATATATATATATCTTATATTTTTATACATATATATATATATATATTTATATATATATATATATATATATATATATATATATATATATATATATATTATATATGAGATCCTGGACCACAAAGCCATTCATAAAGGGCAATTACCACAAAACCAGTCATAAGGGTCCATTTTTGGAAATTCAGATTTATACATTATCTGAAATAATAATCTTTCCATTGATGTATGGTTTGTTATAGGACAGTATTTGTCTGAGATACAGCAATTTGAAAATCTGTAATCTGAGTTCAAACAAATCAAAATACTGAGAAAATCGCCTTTAAAGTTGTCCAAATGAAGTTCTTAGCAATGCATATTACTAATCAAAAATTAAGTTTTGATATATTTATGGTAGGAAATTTACAAAATATCTTCATGGAACATGATCTTTACTTAATATCCTAATGATTTTTGGCATAAAAGAAAAATCGATAATTTTGAATCATACAATATATTTTTGTCTATTGCTACAAATATACCAGTTCTTGGTTTTTGTTTGACTTTTTTGTTTTAGTTAACAGTAACAAAACAATTTTAAATAGACTTTATCAAGCGGATAAGAACCTGTTTCTAGTTTTACTGTGCTCTAGCTAGTTGTTGCTCTTTATATGTGGTTATGTAAAACCTCCCCACAAACCAACCAATCAGTGTTAACATCAGTTTTTCTGGGTAAGAGTCTTGGAGATATTTGCACATTAATACGTATTCTTTTGTAGATGCATTAAGATTAGTGTCTGAAATGAAAATCTATTGCACCGATCTTTTATAATAGTCATGAACAACTTTAAAGGACATGAACATTGTGAAAATTGTTTAAAAAGTGAACCCTGTGTAAGTCCTAAATGGACCATTTGTACATTTCTGGAGGAAGTTGTCATGGAAGGATGAATTTCTATAGTGGTGAATGAATGAAAGACTACAGCAAATATGATTTTTAGTGTTTCCATTTGCTTTAATAGCAGATTCTCCGATCGATTTTGACTATGGCAATCAGAAGAGCGAAAGACATTAAATTTACCATCACTACCTCAGACAATGTGTTGGAAACACTCCTACAGCTGTGCTAACTAGATTTCTGTCATTTAATGCCAAGGTACTGTAGCACAAAGGATATTGTTATAAAAGTAAAAATTTACTAGATTTATGATGATATAACTGACAAAATCACCATCTATGCAGGGCTCTACAGTGCAACCCTTTGCATTTGTGACTGAAAACTGCTGCGTGCGACTATGAAAAAATATTTAGGAGCACCAGTGCGTCTGACCCGATCAGCATATTTGTGTTTGTGCTGAGGGGAGCTTCAAAGGTTTCTATGTGTTTTTGCAATGTTGAGTGATGTATCACTGACATATCTCACAAATCCTTTCATAAACAAAGTGTAGAGAGAGTGTAAATAAGAGATCCATTGTGCAGTGTAGAGAGCTTTGTTGGTTATAATGGAACGTTGTGAGAACACGATGAACTAAGATGAGTGACAGCTTTTAATGATTTTTAAGGGAGTTTGTAAATGAGATATTGATTTAATACAACAGTTAAATAAACAAGAAGTTAATATTAAGTGACTTACATTGTCTGACTAAAAAAACATTTCCTGATTTTGCTTTTTCTTGTCATCCAAATAGTTTGAAACAAGTGAGCCACTGCGCATCTCCATTCAAACACAGCAGTGTTTTGTTTATGAATGAACATACATTTTTAAACGAATCTAGTGAGTCAATGATTCAATTTTCCATTCATTAAGACAGTCACTTGCTTTATTCCTGAATGAATCAGCTGTCCGAACGAATCAAATGAATGAATGATTCAGTAATTAAATCAGTGACTTGCTTTTTAAAGTATCTTTTCAGTTACTTAAATCATTTAATATTTCTGTATTCAAATTTTTTACTTAAAACATGAATCTCAACATGAGTTTATGAATTTGATTGCATTCATGCCACCTCTGAGCCTCATTAAACATATGAAAATACACCTACAAGCCACTTTTGTGTTCTTCTGTGCCACAAATGAATTTTGTTAATACTGATTTCATTTGATTGGTAGCTTGTTCTTTTTCTGCTTGTTCTTATTTATTTTCTTGTTTTAATTAGAAATTTTAAAAAGCTTAAAAATGTATATATATTTTTTAAATTTGACATAAAAAATGACATACTTTTAATAAAGTGGGAAAAAATGACATTACAAAGGCTAAATTCCCCTGTAAATCACTTGAAGGAGTCAAATATCACCTCGTAATGGGATTTTTTTGATTATTGATTAGAAGGAAAATCCTGAAATTTTGACTGTGCTCCTAAATTAAGAGCACAAGTGCTCCTAAAGAGAAAAGTAAGCGTAGAGCCCTGCTATGAAATGCATCCATTGATGAACACAGTGTTTCAGTTGCGGAGATACGAACCTGTCAGACCAAAATCACCATATCTAGACTAGATGTCATGCTGGACATGTTTTATTTCAGTGATGCTTCACTTCCCGGGTCACTACTTGTGACTGAATCTGCTATCTTTTTGTTTGCAAATGAGATCCTTTCTGATGATTATCATATAATTCACTGATGTTCTTTGCTGTTTTCAGATGTTGAGACTAGTGAAAAGATCCAGGAGATGGGCGTTCTTGCCATGATGCCCGCTCTTCTGTCTGCGCAGAACTCATGTACACCAAAAGTAGCCAACATCATTGCAGAGGTGGCCAAAAATGGTAAGTGCTCCTGCATCACCAGTTGTTGCTTCCTACGACAAAACCAACAACTAAATTGCTCAAACTAACTAAAAAAGAAAATGTAAAATTAAAAAAACAACTTTAAACTAAAATTATGAAAATTAATTACTTGAAATAAAATACAATAAAATATAAAAAAAAAAATGAAAACTTATTTTCTTACAGCTAGTTGCCAAGGCATAATTTCTCATTTTATTTTTAAGACTATATAGGCATAAAAAAAACTAATAAAAAATGACAAAAATTCAACAAAATTACTAAAAGTAACTAAAAAAGAAAATCTAAAACCTAAAAAAACAACAACTTTAAACTAAAATGATGAAAATTAATTACTTAAAATAAAATACAATAAAATATATAAAACTAGATTAGTATCTCGATAATAAAATAACACTGGACCCGTTCCTTAATAAATAAAACACCATTTATTAGACCACAGATACAACTGAAATCTACATTTTGTGTGTATGTTCATGATTTTTTACTTTTTTTTTTTTTTTTCTACAAAACTACTGTTCAGTTCTTTGGAGAACATTTCTTTTAAATGAGGGAAAAAACTGAGTGAATCTTTCAGAGAGATTGCAGTAATAAAAATATATGGAATTGTAATAATCAGTGTCTTCATTTCTGTGAGTTCAGAGCCTTAATATACTGCCTTCATTTTCACTAGCTTTAGTACAGCTCTGTACTATCATTCTTAACAGAAACCATAAAATAAACCTGTTTTTGCCTCTCATAGGTCTGTTTGTTTGTCTCTGATGTTCTCCGCTTATTCTCCCCCAGTTTCACTGACGCTGCAGTCGAGTCTGCGGCCGTTCATGCGTGTCATTATTACTGCTATTGACAGCGTGAAGGAAATGATAGGCTCGCATGTGAGCTATAAGATCAACGCAGCAGAACCAGTCGATCTCAAAACAGACAAACAGATTAAAATTGAGTTGACTCAGAAACACAGCGCACTACGCATGATGCAGTCCTGAGATATGCAGTGTGATATGAGAAAATAAAGATTTCTAGCTGCAGTAAACACTTTTAATTTACTGATCATAAAAAAATTACATTTTATTTAATTATCACAGGCTAGGGCTGTCTAACAGTTGTTTTGAAAAATAATGGTAATTATTTTTTTAATTTATCAATTAAATGGCTGAATCATTCTAATATGCTGATTTGCTGCTCAGAAACATTTATTATTATTATTATTATTATTATTATTGAAAACAGCTGAGTAGAATTTTTTCAGGTTTCTTTAATGACTAGAAAATGTTTGATCAATTTAAAGCATTCTTGCTAAATAAAAGTATTAATTTCTATTAAATTATACTGACTCCAAGCTTTTGAATGGTATTTGTAGTGATACGAAAGCTTTTTATTTCACATAAATGCAGATCTTTTTATTCAAAGAATCCTAAAAAAAAATGTATTCCGCTGTTTCAAATATTGATAATAATAGTAATAATAATAAATGTTTCTTGAACAGCAAATCAGCATATCAGAATGATTTCTGAAGGATCATGTGACACTAAAGACTGGAGTAATGATGCTGAAAATTTAGTTTTGATCACAGGAATCAATTACATTTTAAAATATATTCAAAAAGAAAGCAGTTATTTTCAGTAGTAAAAATATTTCACAATATTGCTGCTTTTTTCTGTATTTTGAATCAAATAAATGCGGGCTTGGTGAGCAGAAGAGACTTTTTTTAAAAAGCATCAAAAATCTTAATGTTCAAAAAGTTTTTCTCATTAATAATATGCATCACTTACATTGCATGATTTAAATGTAAAAGTGATCATTTTATTGTCAATTTTATTCATGTTTTGCTTTTGAGGTCCTGATTTCACTCTATTTGCACTGTCTGTAAAATATTTTGTAAGGGTTAGTTCACCCAAAATGAAAATGAAAGGAGAAGTTCACTTGCAGAACAAGAATTTACGGATTACAGATTTACTCACCCCCTTGTCTTTCTTTCTTCAGTCATAAAGAAATTCTGAAAACATTTCAGGATTTCTCTCCATATAATGGACTTCAATGGTGGCCGCAAGTTTGAACCAAATGCAGTTGAAATGCAGCTTCAAAGGGCTCTAAACGATCCCAGCCGAGGAATAAGCATCTTATCTAGCGAAACGATCAGTTATTTTCTAAAAAAAAAAAAAAAAGGACTATTTATAAACTTTTTAACCTCAAACTCTTGTCTTGTCTAGCTCTGCGTGAACTCTGTGTATTCCGGTTCAAGATCGTTAGGGTATGTCGAAAAAAAACTCCCTTCTCATTTTCTCCTCTAAATTCAAAATCGTCCTATATCGCTGCAGAAGTACCGACCCAGTGTTTACAAAGTGAACATGCAAAGAAGTAAACAGAAGTCTCCCTTTAGAAAAAAAAAAAAGGTAAAACAGCGATATACGATTTTGAAGTTGTAAAGAAAATGAGACGGGAGTTTTTAGACGTACCCTAACCGTCTTGAACCAGAATACACAGAGTTCACACAGAGCTAGACAAGATGAGCATTTGAGGTTAAACAGTATATAAATTGTAATTTCTTTTTAGAAAATGTCTGATTGTTTCGCTAGATAAGACTCTTATTCCTCAGCTGGGATCGTTTAGAGACCTTTGAAGCTGCATTTAAACTGCATTTTGGAAGTTCAAACTCAAGGGCACCATAGAAGTCCATTATATGTAGAGAAATGCTTAAATGTTTTCCTTAAAAAACATAATTTCTTATCGACTGAAGAAAGTAAAGACATGAACATCTTGGATGACAAGCGGGTGAGTACATTATCTGTAAACTGTTGTTCTGGAAGTGAACTTCTCCTTTAAGTCATAATTTACTCATCCCACCATCCATTGAAATTCTAGGTAATTAACATTTTCAAGCTGCAAAAATGACATAAAGGAATCATAAAAATTATTTTTTATGTCGAGAGGTTTAATTCAATTCTTCCAAAGGAAAAAAAAAAGATGTCATATGATAACCAGATTTGATTAGCAAATAACGTGATCAGATATGTGACCCTGGACCACAAAACCAGTCTTAAGTCGTTGGGGTATATTTGTAGCAGTAGCCAAAAATACACTGTATGGGTCAAAATGATTGACTTTTATTTCATGCCAAAAATCATTAGGAAATTATGTAAAGATCATGTTCCATGAAGATATTTTGTAAATTTCCTACTATAAATATATAAAAATGTAATTTTTGGTTAGTAATATGCATTGTTAAGAACTTTATTTGGACAACTTTAAAGGTGATTTTTCTTAATATTTAGATTTTTTTTGCATCCTCAGATTCCATATATTCAAATAGTTGTATCTCGGCCAAATATTATCCTATCCTAACATACCGTACATCAACGGAAAGCTTATTTATTCACCTTTCAGATTATGTATTAATCTCAATTTTGAAAAATTGACCCTTATGACTGGTTTTGTGGTCCAGGGTCACATATGGTAAATGAGTATTTAAGATTCCATTTTTTATGTTTATGTAATATCATATCACTAATATTTATATAATATGTCAAATGTATTTTGCTTTTATGAGTGTACCATTTGCCAGTTTTGGCTGATGTCTTTCTTTGTCAAAATCCGGTCACAGATGTGATGTTAACAGGGCTGAATAACAGCTTGGCCGGCTAAACTAGAGTACAGATTTCTGCATGGTGCTGAAAATGTGTTTATCCACTTTTCTTTGTAGATGTTTTTGAACTCTGTTTGACAGAACCAGTCGTTCGTCTACAGATAAGCTACCTTGTTTATGCAACAGCAAATCAGCAATTAAATTTATTGTGCACGAACACACGATCGCAGCGTGTAATTCCGTGTTCTTTGATCAGCTTAATTAGTCTCTCTGATCACTGCTTTTTAAGTACTAAATCTTTCAAAATATATATTTGTTGTTATTTTTTTTTTTTTATTTGATTCAATTAACTTACTTTTATTAAATATTTACCAGGCTCTGGTGTGGTATCTTCAAAGAAAATAAGCGTGGAGAAAAACAGCAATTACTAAATCTCGCTCAAATCGCCATTTTTAAAGTCACTGGGCTTTTACGTCCGTGTTTGTAATTACAGCTTTAGCGCATCAGCCTGCAATCCTGCAGAGTCAGTGTGCTTCTTCACCTAAAGCTTTTAGTCTAATTACACAAGTGTTTCTTTAAAGCGCACTTCAGACAGATAGAGCTGGGCTTTGGAAGTGTATGGAGAGCGCCTGAGATAAAAAGGTTAAAATAATGAATGGCCTTTTAGCAGTTTGCTAGGTAGCTAATGACAGTGGCCTGCTGGCGTGCCAGATCTCTGGCAGCTCCTGCTGGCATTCGGCTGTCAGCATTCCTTGGGGAACATCTGCGTTTCATCTGCAAAGTCTCCAGCACTTTCTAAAGATACACTTTAAGATTTCACTGATGCATTTGCTACAGTATGGTTTACTGCGCTGTTACTATGGTGCGTTAATTATGGTCATTCCTTAGCAGCGTTGATATTATTAACAACTAAATCTAATAAAAATGTAAAATAAATAAATAAATAACTTAAGGGGAGACTCTGCAGGCAAAAATACAGTTTTTTCATGCACCTGTCAAGTTTGAGATTTTGGGCTTTTTGGTTTTTCATTAAGTGTTTTTTCAGACTAGTGGAAAGAAAACATCCAAAAGATACTGTTAAGTGTTTCTATTATAGCACTTTATCTATTTGTGTCAATAGATTTCAATTACAATACATATTTTTAAAGGCCGTTTTCTCAAAATGAGTTTTTTTTTCTCCTACACTGAGCCATACATCTCCACTTTAGTAGCACTTACACACGCAAAACTACATTTTTATTCCTGTCTATATCCTGAAGGTTTTTACAGACTGATTTGTTCTTGATTATATACAACATTTTATTTCCCCCAAAATTGTGCAAAAATATTGTTTTCTGTATGTTCTGAGTATCTTCTGAATTATGGAGTGACAAAAATGAGATAAGAAAAACTTTTGATTCTAATATTAAAAAAAAAAAAAAAAAAAATCATAAATAAACTAGAAAACTAGAAATGTATGCAAATTAGTGCGTATTTTAATAAAAAATTACATTTTATTAATTTTAACATTAGTTAATGTTAGTTAATTACATTAGTTAAAATAAACTGAGAATGAACAATACTTCTACAGCATTGATTAATCTTAGTTAATATTAATTTCGGCGATTACTAATGCATTATTAAAAGCTGTGTTTGTTAACATTAGTTATAGCACTAACTTGAACTAAAAATGAACACCTGTATTTTTATTATCTAACGTTAACAAAGATGAGTAAACACTGAAATAAATGTACTGTTCATTGTTCGTTCATGTTAGTTAATACATAACTAATGTTAACAAATGACACCTTATTGTAAAGTGTTACCATTTATTAAATTAATTAGTGCTAAATACATTACAATTCATTAATTGAAATGAACTTGAAATAAAATATTAGATGTTAAATATTAGATACATATTACATATTCGATGAAAAACTTAAACTTATGCATTAAAACCTCCATAAAAAGCCATTATTTACATAATTTACTCTAGAAATTCTACCATTTACAAACATTGAAACATTCAGAATATTATTATTATTTTTTTTTTTGTTTGGTTGGTTTACGGACATCTTAGAAATTAATAATTAAAAGTTTTGAAAATGTGACTGATGCTGCTTGCCGGTGTTGTTAATGTTAACTAAAATTAAACCAGTTATTTATGTATGCATGTGTGTATGTATGTATACATTTAATTATTTATGATAATTGAAATAAATTTGAAATAAAATAAAATGTAAATATTAAATATTGCATTGGTAACTGAACTAAAAATCTAAATAAAGCTAAATAGAAATATTTAAAGGCTAATAAAAATGACAAATGCACAAAACAGAATTACTATAACTTAAATAATTATTAATTAAAAATAGTTAAAAAGAAAACTGAAAATATAAAAATATAAAGTAAAATAAAAATAAAAGCTAAAAATAAAATAAAATATAAATAATAATAAATGTGACCCTGGACCACAAACCCAGTCAAAAGTCAGTTTGATATTGAAATTTAGCAATATCTGCGAGCTGAATAAATAAGCTTTCCATTGATGTATGGATAGGATAGGACAATATTTGGCCGAGATACGACTATTTAAAAATCTGTAATCTGAAGGTGCAAAAAAATCCAAATATTAAGAAAATTGACTTTAAAGTTGTCCAAATGAAGCTCTTAGTAATGAATATTACGATCAAAAGTTAAGTTTTGATATTACTACAGTAGGAAATTTACAAAATATCTTCATTTTTACTTAATATCCTAATGATTTTTGTCGTGGAAGAAAAATAGATCATTTTGACCCATTCAATGTATTTTTGGCTATTGCTACAAATATACCCATATATTTATATACAGCACTTTAGGTTACCTAAAAGAGAACTGAGGTATCATTTACATAAATATCTCTAGTGATAAATCCTAAAAGAATACAACAAATGATTAATTGGATGACATAAGAATCAATTAAGATTAATTAGAAAGAAAAAGGAAAGGAAATGAAAGAAAGAACGGAAAAGTTACTATGCAACAGTAATATTTATCAAGTAGGATTTTTATTGATTATTAAAGGATTCTTTTTTAACCCTTTATGGCTTCAAATTTTGTTATTTCCAAGTACAAGTACACTATTTGACTAGGGATATTGATTCATGATTTAGACATGCTTAACAAGTGCTGATTGAATCTACCACACAGATATCTACTGGTTACAGAAAGTGAATATAAACTTGATTTTAAATCAGTCGCTGTTAATCTGATAATGTTTTATTGAGCTGAATTTATTGCGCTTCTCTGCAGAATTCATGAGGAGCCCGTGTGTGGAAGCGGGCCTAATTCCTCCGCTGGTTCAGCTGCTAAACTGTAAGGACCAGGAAATACTGCTCCAGACGGGACGAGCCCTCGGCAACATCTGCTACGACAGCCGTAAGTGCCCATTATCAACTCCCTCAGCCCTTCCCAGCCCCGTCTCATCTATGTGAGATATTTCAGAGTCTCTGGGCTGATCTGAAGAGGAGCTGCTGCTACAGTTGTCTGAATGAGTGACATGAGGCAGGCATTGCAGCTGATAGTCGAGCGAGAAGCTAGTTTTCAGAGCTCTAGCTAAACTTTTCCTGCGCTTTTTCATTTCACACATGGTTTCCGAAAGTAATTGTACAAGAACTGCTGAATTCTTGATTCTAAGTGGTTGACTGACATCCTAAAGTATTATAACATGGTACGTGAATGTGGTGTGAGTGAAATAATTGACTCTAGACCACTGAATTATTGATTTTATGCACACGTTTGCATCAATAATCAACTAGTCCATTGGTAATTATTTTGTTCATGAACCATATTGACGAATTAGCAGTGGTTGGTATTTAATCTTATATCTATGTTAACTTGTCACATTTTTTTCCCTTTTATAGTAGGGAGAGTGTACAGTATGTTATGGCTGTAATGTGTTTTGCTTTGTAATCGTAACAGTACAGAGGGGTGAAGCGTATTGACTTGCAACCTGTGGGACAAGGAGAGTTTAGGGAAATGAAGAGATTTGTCTGGATGAAAAACAGGAAGAGTGTGTCTGAGCGTGGCCGTTGAGCAGATTTGAGGATCACAGCTGAGTCAAGTGATTTTGAGTGATGAAAAGACGAGGGCGCTGCCATTTTTCTGTAGATTTATTGAAATAATCTAGTGACTCCCATCTAGGGCTACTTAAACCTATAAAACGTAAATCATATCTTAAAAATTACTTTTTCAAAGTGTGATTTTTACTCTATTTGTGTTTATACTAGTGTACTAGTATGCACTGGCATTGACAAATTCATTTTTAATGGGTATATACAATTTAAAATGTACGGTTGAAAAATATTGCTGACTCATCCTGCACTGTACAGATTGTTTTCTAATCAAATACTCTCTAGAGCGAAAATGTGCTCTAACACCACCTGCAACCAATTAACATGTAGCAAATCATGTTTCATGGCTGTAACTATAACTATAGTACACTATAAATTATAACTGTAACTGTAACTATAGCCTGCTGGCTTTAAAAAAAAGAAAAGATGAGCATGTTATAATGTACCACATAAACTTCATGTTTAATAAAAAAAAAATGTATCAAAAATGTGAAAGAAAACTGCAATTTTATTATGCAAATTCTATAATGAGTCTTCACCTCATGTGAGTGCCCATTATTTTTTTACAATGTACCTTTCAAACTATTTCTTTGTGTATGTATTTCTTTGTTTGTTTGTAGCTAATAAAGCTATTTCCACCACAGATAAAAAAAAAAACATGCTTTTGCAAATCATAATTATGACAGTCAAAATGATCAAGTACTAAATAATAATTTTGACATAAAAAGTTGAAAAGTCTCAAAAAAAGTAAAAAAAAAAAAAGTTTAGTAACTCACATTTGATTTGCCAGTTGTGACTTTTTATCTCGTAATTTTGACTTTTTATGTCTTTCTTATAGTCTTAGTATGTCATAATTTTCACTTTTTTCATAATTATCACTTAATATATTATACGTTTTTAATATCTTATAAGTATATACATAAATATTTTTATTTTTAAAATTTTCAAAATTATTACTTAGTATCTCTTAGTATTTTGACTTGTTACATTCTAATTCTAAATTAGCTCCTTGGTTTCAAATGTTACAATGTCAGCTTTTTGTCACAATTGTCACGATGACTTAGTATCTCATTATTTATTTTTTTTATGTCATAAATATGACTTAGTATGTCATTCTTTTGACTTTTTATTTGACTTTTTAATATATTTTTTTAAATATAACATTTACATGAACTAAGAACGAACAATACTTCTACAGTATTTATTAATATTAGTTAATGTTAATTTCAGCATTTAATAATGCATTATTAAAATTACAAGTTGTTTAAATTGCACTGTGAACTAACATGAACAAACAATGAACAACTGTATTTTTAGTAACATTAGCAAAGATTAATAAATACTGTAATAAATGTATTGTTCATTCATGTTATTTAATATGTTAAATAATGTTAACAAATGACACCTTTTTGTAAAGTATTACCTTTACCTTTTTGGTAACACTTTACAGTAAGGTTAACATTGTTGGTAACACTTTACAGTCATTTTTCATTTGCATTAACTAATGTTAACAAATACAACTTGTAATTTGAATAATGCATTAGTAAATGCTGAAGTTAACATTAACTAAGATTAATAAATGCTGTAGAAGTATTGTTCATTTTTAGCTCATGTTAACTAATGTAGTTAACTAATGTTAACTAATGAACCTTATTGAAAAATGTTACCATTTTTTGTCATACATATGACTTTCTATTTCTATATACACTGTAAAAAATTTCTCCAATTTCAACTTAAAAACTTAAGTTTAGCTGCTGCCTTAACATTTTAAGTTAAATCAACTTTAAAGTACAAGTTATTTCAACTCACTATAATAAAATAAGTTTAAATGACTTTAAGTTGATTTAACTTAAAATTAAGGCAGCTGCTAAATCTAAAGGTCCACTTCCAAAACAAAGATTCATATATAATGTACTCACACCCTTGTCATCCAAGATGTTCATGTCTTTCTTTCTTCAGTCGTAAAGAAATTGTTTTTTTTCTCGATATAATGGACTGATATGGTGCCCCGATTTTGATCTTCCAAAATGCAGTTTAAATGCGGCTTCAAACGATCCCAAATACGGTTGTAAAGGATCCCAGCCAAGGAAGAAGGGTCTTATCTAGTGAAATGATCACTTATTTTCGTAAAAATAATACAATTTAAATACTTTTTAATCTCAAACGCTTGTCTTGTCTTTCTTTCCTTGAGCTCTGTGTATTCTGACTAAAGACAGTTAGGGTATGTCAAAAAAACTCCTATCGTATTTTCTCCCTCAACTTCAATAATAATTTCAAAATCATCCTACATCACTGCAGAAGTACCGACCCAGTCTTTGCAAAGTGAACATGCAATGAAGATCAAACACCCTTAACAAAAAAGTAGGGCTGTCAAACGATTAATCACGATTAATCGCATACAAAATAAAAGTTTGAGTTTGAGTAATAAACGTGTGTGCAATTATTATGTATATATAAATACAAACACATTCAGGTATATATATAAGAAATATTTACAAGTATATGTATTTATTATAATTTTTATATAATTTATATTATATATAAATACAAATATTTTTTACATAGATAACATATTTCTCTTAAATATATACATTCATTTGTGTGTATTTATATATACATAATAATTACACGCAATACACACACATATATTAGGCAAACTCAAACTTTTATTTTGTATGCGATTAATCGCGATTAATCGCTTGACAGCCCTACAAAAAAGGTAAAACGGCAATATAGGACGATTTTGAAGTCAAGGGAGAACATGAGATGGGAGTTTTTTGACATACCCTAACTGTCATGAACCGGAAAAAAACAGTCCATGTGGAGTAAGACAAGGCAAGCCTTTGACATTAAAAAGTATATAAATTGTATTATTTTTATGAAAATAACAGACTGTTTTGCTAGGTAAGACCCTTCTTCCTCGGCTGGGATCGTTTACAACCACATTTGAAGCCGCATTTAAACTGCATTTTGGAAGTTCAAAATCAGTGCACCATATCAGTCCATTATATGGAGAAAAATCCTGAAATGTTTTCCTCAAAAAACACAATTTCTTTACGACTGAAGAAAGAAAGACTTGAACATCTTGGATGACGAGGGGGTGAGTACATTATATGTGAATCTTTGTTTTGGAAGTGGACTTCTCCTTTAAGTTTTAAAGTTGAAACTGGTAAAAATGTTTTACAGTGTACAATGAAGATGCCAGAGGTAGATTTCTACAGCAGCGACAGCACAGACATTGTCAAACTAAATACAGACATTATTATTATAAGATAATACATAAACAAAAATACGAGAAGCTGTACAAATCTGTTTTGTTGCAAATCTAAAATTATCAAACAATTATTTTAAAATAATTCTGCACAAAATAGTTAACTTTCCCTTTTGTACAAATGTTTGGGTTGTTGGTAATATTTCACAATTTAAGATAATTTCAGATAATGACCACTTTCAATGGCCGAAGACCTATGATGATAAAAGAAATTCGGTAAATACAAGTTAAAAAGAACATGTATGCCTTAGTGTTAATAAGAGAGTTGTCTGTGGGATTAAATATGGCTAAACTTTGTAAACTGGCTTCATCTTGGAACATGGCTTAGTATAAGGCTTATATATATATATATATATATATATATATATATATAATGTTTTTTAATTAGTATTTGAATGTTATTTAATTCTGATATGTATTAAATTTTCAAATACTTAGAGTTGATTTATGTGGCTATTAACAGTTAGAAATAAATGGCATTGTATTAGGAGCCCTCGGCAAATGGACACAGATGTGTTTAATGGTGAAGCTGATTGATGGGGCAGCTGAACTTGATCCCAGATGGCTCTGACCCTTTGACAGAGATCACACATGTCATCGTCATGCATTTCACTCAAGGGCTTTGTTGACTTGCAAACCCCACGCATTAGTTGTCTTTTTCAGCGTCCAAAACCAATCAAAGAAGCCAATTTGGAAATCATCCGGTGTCTGTTTTCAGTATTCAGATCTTTTACTTTGTTTTGTTGTGTTCAAATCACATTCTCTCCTCTTGTGCACTGTCCTCCTGATTTGTTTTATAAAAGGCAGTCGTCGTAGACTCAGTGTGGGCAAGCATCAGTGTAAACAAACCTGAAACATTGTTCATAGCAGCTAAGCTGACTCATATCTGACACACAAACACCGACATCTGTTCACAGAGCTTACTGGAAAACTTAGCTCAAATATAAATTGCTGGTGTAGGGTTAAGACAGTATTTTGTTTCTGTGACAAGTATGACTAAAAATGGAATTATAGTGCTGTGTATGTAAGGGATTCATGATTCGTAATTTACTTTTATTTACATAGTCACAGCATGTTGTAAAGTAGGACAGTCAAGTGTAGGATACTTGAGGATGGGCTATATTTTTTATTTGATTGTGGTCAGATGAGGTGTTGTTAAGGCATATGTCAGTAAAAAAAAATTGACCTCTCCTGTCAGTTGTTATACTGTGATCGTACTGTGCATGTGCAATTGTAGCCTGTATCATTTCACATTAAAGAGTGAATCAATCTACGTGTTATATATGTTAAAATTCATAGCTCTGAGTCATAATGTAATTTTAAATGGCTATAGTCAATGGTTAAATGTGACCCTGGCCACAAGACCATTCACTAAGTCACATGGGTATATTTATAGCAATAGCCAACAATACATTGTATGGGTCAAAATGATCGATTTTTCTTTTATGCCAAAAATCATTAGGATACTGAATACAGATCATGGTCCATGAAGATATTTAGTAAATTTCCTACCGTAAATATATCAGAACCTATTTTTTTGATTAGTAAAATGCATTGCTAAGAACTTTATTTAGACAACTTTAAAGGTGATTTTCTCAATATTTAGATTTTTTTCACAAAAAAATTGTTGTATCTCAACCAAATGTTGTCCTATCCTAAAAAACAAAGTTAATTTATTCAGCTTTCAGATGATGTATCTGTATCAGATGATGTAGACTGGTTTTGTGCTCCTGGTTCACAAATATTAGTGAGAGTCACCTTTAGTCATAGCAAAAAAACATTTAACACATAATAAAAATATACTGTATTTATTTATTTATATTTATATTTATATATATTTATTTATTTATTTATTTATTGAAGATTAAAATTATTGCAATATAAAAGTACATTTAAAAACTGTAATGTTTGGTGGGATTTATTGCGATTAATCACAATTCATTTCAAAAGAATGTGTGATTTAGTTTTTTTTTTTTTTTTTTTTTAATTGATTGACAGCACTAATTTATTTATTAATTGCGAATTCGCTTTTTTATATTTTCAATTTTCATTTGCATTGTAGTTGAAGTTTTAGTAACTTTGTGCTTGTCATTTTAATAGTTGTTTTTTGTTGTTGTTTATTTAGCATTAATTTGATTTTGTTTTGTTTCTTTTTTAATCAATTTTAGTACTTCAGCGTAAATGTATTTTATTTGAGTTAGTTAATTGGCTACATTTAAAATTTTTATTTTCATTTAATTTCATTTTCTTTCAATTACTAGACACAGTTATTATTATTTTTCATTAATAATAATATATTTATTTGTTTGTTTGTTTGTTTAGTTTTTGTTAACAGTAATAAAACTGGGAAGCAGCTGACATTTTCTAAAAATGTAATTATTATTATTTTCTTAAAGATATCCATAAACAAACCAGACAAATAAATTAAATACCATTAATGTTTACATTTTCAGAGTAAATGCTTATGTACTTTGTGCTATAACCTTCGCCAACATATTTTCTTGATGATTTTGCTGGGTTTTTTTGTGGATATTGATGTCCAACCTTGGCCAGCAGTTGATCGCGTAGGTGTGAGATTCATCTGTGCGCATTTTCCAAAAATGTTATCAAAATGTAACATGTTACTGCACACTTACCTCTAAAAATGACTCTTGCTCTTATCTGACATCACTACACCATAACATTTGAACTTTTCCAGATGCTACTATTGTGTTTATTTTTTCAAGTCCCAGACTACATTTGTTTTTTTTCTCTAAATGCATCATGTTACAAAAGCATTTGCCATTTCATGTCGCTTTTAAAATTTACTCATAAAAAAAGTACTCATAATTTAGATCTTTTATTTTGCTGCTTCTACAGCTATAGCTGACAGTCAGAAGACCCAGTCCCGCTCCTGACTTGAAAACTCTGCGTGTAAATAACGCTGTACCTCGGCGTCTCTGTGGATCTTTTAACACCTTCCCTTTTTAGTGATTCTGCCGCAGTCTGGATTTTGTACGCCGTGCTTCTGCTGCACTTCTGGTCTCTGATTTTGCCTTTAGTTACGTCTGCACCTCATGTCAACCCGACAGCTGTAAACAAATGCAGTGCTGGTGTAATATGCATTTTCAGCAGACAGTTTTGGATCTCATTTGTTCTTCTTTTATCTCAAAATGGTTATTTTCTTGTGTTCTCCATGTAACTTTATCAGTTGTCATATTACATTCCATAAGGATGCATTCATGGATACCCCAACCTGTCCTTCCGTTAAAGGAATAGTTCAACCAAAAAAGGAAAAATCTGCGACTGAATCGTGTGAATTGTTCGGGAAGACGTGAACTATTCCTTTAACACGCTCTTTTCTGTCATTCTGTTCCAGGTTGCTGTTTCTTTGTGTCATTTGTTGCCTTTTTTATTGTTTATTTCTTTTTTTATGTGACCTCTTTGTTTTGCAGATGAGGGCAGAAGTGCAGTTGACGCAGCGGGTGGTGCTCAGATAGTTGCCGAGCACATTAAGTCTCTGGCCGAAAGCACTGACCCGGCCACCGGGAAGCTCTTGACTGTCTTTTGTGGCATGCTGATGAACTATAGCAATGATAATGGTAATGACCGATCCCCCAAAACCAAGAAGGCGATGTTTTTGAATGGTCCCTTATTGGTATAGTCTGAGATGTTCTCTAAATTATCCATTGGTTAATTAATACTGCTTAGATAAGGCAACTTTTATCTCCTTGTCTGTAAAACAGACGTTTCAGTCGTGTTTTGATTTGAGTCTGACTATAGTATTTCCTCACAGTTGAACATTACCGGTAATATCTGTAGGGGACCACTCTAAGAAAGCCTATGTGTTGTTTAATTTCTCCTATGCATTCTAAATCTATTGTCTTTCACTGATTTGACATTATGGGGCTACAATCTTCTCCTTTTGTTTGGTGATTAGCTTTAATGTCCTTTGCAGCTGGTGTTAATTCTTAATAATGTTGTGAATTCAGCTGTCTTGGTATTTGTTCTAAATGACCTACTATATTAAATATTTGTACATTTTTGTACATTTGTACA
The DNA here is from genome assembly GCA_036247105.1 of Cirrhinus mrigala. NCBI lineage: Eukaryota > Metazoa > Chordata > Actinopteri > Cypriniformes > Cyprinidae > Cirrhinus > Cirrhinus mrigala. The sequence continues at coordinate 5,291,456 of CM070013.1, read as the reverse complement.
GTAGCAAAAAACAAAAAAAGTAATTTTACTAATGTAATTTTACTGGGGATTGCCTTAAACAGTTAAATTAAATTAAATTAAATTAAATTAAATTAAATTCTGCCCAGAAAGTTTTATATGCATAAAAATTATTTTTACATTTTTAAATAATTTTTTCGTAATTTTTTTTAAATAGCCACTGTGCACTTTTGTGATAAACCAGTCAATGTCTTGATGTAGTTTTAGTGGGTATTGCCTTAAATTATTACAAAAATGGACTGAGTATATACTGAATTTTGATATTGTAAAAAACATAAATATACCTTTTTTGTTTATTAAAAATCTTTTTTTTTTGTTTAAACCTTATTAAAATGTATTTTAATTGTGATTAAATTGTGATTTTTTTTTTTTTTTCAAAAGTAGCTGTGTATTCTGCCAAAAAAATAAATAAAAATACATATGCATAAAAATAATTTTTAAAATGTTCATAATTTTTTTTTTTCATATTTTTTAAATTGGCTCTGTGCACTTTTTTGTGATCAACCAGGCAATGTTTTGTTGTAATTGTGATAAAGTCCCTTTAATTAAAGAATGCAACATACTGGTTGTCTATTTCCAGAGCTGAATGCTCCAGCCAAGCAACTGCCATTGAGAATAATGGAGATGCTAATGTATAGCTTCCCACCGATTATCCCCTGTTTAGACTTCTTAAACGAACAGAACAATGTTTTGATTGGCTCTGCGTATTTAACTAAGATTTTAACGTGGAAAAAATGACACCCCTCACATTTAAGCAAATAGTTTTCAGTGTCAGTATCACTTGTAAAATGCATGCCCAGGAGGTTACATAAGGCTCTGGCCTTGTGCTATTCAGCAGTGCAGTGCATTGTTTAATATTTAAGGGAATGCAGGGAGTGTATTTACATCTTTGTGACTTGATGTCCTTGAATAATTGATGGACAGGCTGAGCCCTGCTTCCCTCATCCCTGTTTGCCGGCAAAGCTTGAAATGGTAATAGCTTTTTTCGATCTATTACACCTCGCATCCAGAGGCTAGTGCAAATCAACAAATTTAGGTCAGGCGTTTTTGTTTTCGGTTTCCTGATGAAAATAAATGGTGAGATATGATTTTAATGAAAGAGAACAGCCAGTGGGCTGCTTATTATTGCTGAGCATCATCCTCACACTGTTTTGAACCAGTCTTTTTCTTTCCCTCATCTCTCTTTCTCTCAAATGTTGTGTCATGTAACAGATTGTGTTTCTTTGCAAAGTGTATCTGTTTTAACTTAAAGCCTGTCATCGTGTTTACTAAGCCACCAAGATACATGACTCATCTAAGCACATAAGCTCATCATTTTGGAGTTTGTTTTTTTTTATGTACAACTTTCACTCTACATGCCTGGTCCGATGTTACTTTTCTCCATTTCTTTTTGCTTTTTCACCTATATCTGCAACCAAAATGCTTAACTGAACTGTAATATCTGAACCCATAAAGCCAATATTAAAAAAAGTAATTGGTAACCAAATTGTATTTATTTTATTTTTTTTTAATGGCCGATACCGATATTTTAGAGAGCAGGATGACCAATGACAATATATAGCTGATGTTAAAATAAGAAAATTGTAAACGATATAGATTTTAATGGTCTATACTGATGTCTTACAGAGCAGGGTGAACAATGACTGATATAAAGCTGATATTAAAATAAGTTGTCCACCAATATTGATTCCAATTGTCTGATAACGATATCTCGGAGAGCAGGGTGACTAATGTGTGAGTTGTCAACAGATATTGTGGATTTTTTTTTTTTTTTTTTTTGGCTGAAACCAATATCTTGGAGAACAGGATGACCAATGGCCGATATAAAGGCGATATTAAAATAAGTAGCTGTCAACCGATATTGATTTGATTTTTATTTTTTATTTTTTTTATGGCTAATACCGATATCTTGAAGAGCAGAGTGACCAATGGCCAATGTAAAGTTGGTATTAAAATAAGTAGTTGTCAGCCGATGTTGACTTTTTTTTATGGCCAATATAATTGTCTTAAAGAGCAGGGAGACTAATGGACAATATAAAGCCAATATTAAAATAAGTAGTTGTCAACCAATATTGTTTTTTTATGGCGAATATAATTGTCTTAGAGAGCAGGGTGACCGATGGGCGATATTAACCGATATTGATTACAATTTTTTTTTTATGGCCGATACCGATATCTTGGAGAGCAGGGTGGGCAATGTCCAATATAAAGCCGATATTGAAATAAGTAGTTGTCAGCTGGTATTGATTTAATTTTTATATATGGCGGATACCGATATCTTAGAGAGAAGGGTGACCAATATGTGATATAAAGTAGTTGTCAACCGATATTAACTTTTATGATGAATACAATGTCTTAGAGAGCAGGGTGACTAATGTGCGATATAAAGCCGATATTAAAGTAAATAGTTGTCAACCGATATTGTTTTTTTTTTTTTTTTTTTCGGCTAAAACCAATATCTTGGAGAGCAGGGTGAGCAATGGGCAATATAAAGCTGATATTAAAATAAGTAGTTGTCAACCGATATTGATTTGGTTTTTCTTAATGGCGGATACCAATATCTTGGAGAGCAAGGTGACCAATGGGCAATATAAAGCTGATATTAAAATAAGTAGTTGTCAACAGATGTTGACTTTTTTTTATGGCAAATATAATTGTCTTAAAGAGCAGGGTGACTAATGGACGATAAAAAGGCGATATTAAAATAAGTAGTTGTCAACCGATATTGATTAAATCATTTTTTATGGCCGATACCAATATCTTTGAGAGCAGGATGACCAATGGGCAATATAAAGCTGATATTAAAACAAGTAGTTGTCAACCGATATTGTGTATTTTTGGCTGATACCGATATCTTGGTGAGCAGGGTCACCAACCAAAATACTTGCTGAACCATAATGTCTCTCACTGAGTTGATGAGTTTTGCTGTGTGTAAACTGTCAGTGTTTATAGCTCTCCGCTTTACTGGAAAGCATCTAAGCATTTAAATCTGACATGAGCTTTAGATGAGATGCAAATATTTAACAGTTTTTTTAGGAAACGTGACTCATTCTCCATCAGTGAGATCTGCAGGTCCCCGGTTGACATTTCCTTGACGTGATTTGGGCTTCGATTACTGGCAAGAGTTCCTCAGTGATTTCTGGCTAACGTCCAGTTCTGCCAAGTCTTGTTATGTTGTGTTTTCTCATTTGATACATTTAGCCAATAGCTGTTGCTCAAATGTTCTTGCTCAGACCAGCAAAGCTTCTGTGGTCGATAAAGCAAATAACAAGCAATTATGTAGTAGGGAAGAAGCATTTTGGACTGTCAACTGTTTATTAAATGTGATGAAGGGGACTTTTGTTGCATAAACGTTTTAAAGGTTATGTGATACAATTTTTTTTTTTGTACCAAACTCTGCTTCCATGGTCTCTTGTACTCAACATTTTCTCCTTTTTCAACTGTGGATCTTTTTCTCTGCCTGGGCGTCTTCTTTAACACAGCTCTCTCCTGTCTCAGCTGCCGTCTCCTCTTTGCTTCGTTGAATTTACTGATCAACATCTGCTTCCTGACAAATTGATGGCACCAGATGTGTCCCGGTGCCGCCTGCATCTTGGTGTGTCATCAAAACATTTCTAGACAAACCAAAACATCTTTTAACTGGGTATTTGAGGGCTTACTTGTACAGCATTACAAAATATGACTTATTAAACATAAACAAGACATAAAATGATACATTTAGTGAGCTTTAAGAGATAACTACTTATTTTTATATATATATATATATATTATTTTTTTTTAATGGCCTTTTAATACCTCAAGGTGGCAGACAGGCGAAATAAAGCCAATATTAAATTAATTGTGAACCGACCTTAATACATTTATTTTTTTATGGTCGGTACCAATATCTTAAAGACCAGGTTGACAAATAGGTAGGGTTGTGACAAGACGCTTATCCCACGAGACGAGACAAGACAACGAGACTGGGTTCAAGAGAACGAGACGAGAAAAGATTTTTACACTTTTTTTTTTTTTTTTAAAGAAAGCCTAAATTATGAAATATATAGGGAAAAATTTTATTTTATTCAACTGAAAAACACAAAAATGCATGTGCATTTTGATATGAACTTATACTTTATGAAGTTAAACTTCTATTTTAATGAATTATATGCAGTAATTAACATGTAAACTAAAGCTGCATGATTCTGGCTAAATTGAAAATCACAATTTTTTTTTATAAGTTAGAGATCATGATTCTCTCACGATTCTGGAGAAAAGAAAGATTAGATTAATCTAAACAAAATAATGTAATTTACTAGTGGTTCTGACAATGTTCATTGCTTAAAATATATATATATATATTGGAACAAAATTGTAAAAAATGAAGGAGTTGTAAAAAATGAAGGAGTCAGTGTCTCAATTAATAAAGACTTGTTTCATTATTGGAATCTCCAGACTCCTGGCGGAAGTGGATAAGCATTACAAAACATACAAGTGTTAAGATACTTTTGTTTTGATCGCTGCTTTAGACAATAAGTGTTTATACCTAAACTATAAACTTTTAGCCCAGTACTTCTGTTATTTAAATGTCTGTAACACAGATATAATGATCATTATGTGATTAAAAAGACTGTGTGTTTTGCTCTTTTTGGATCAGCAGAAGCATGAATGCAAATTTTAATGTCTTTGACACCTGTTTCACATTGTAAGCATCAGTGGAGTGTGAGCAGACTGATGTGAAACGGTCGTAACAGACATCGCTGAATCGTTGTCATTTAGGAATAAGATTGCGTGGGTGTTTGAATAGAAGTCGCAATCTTTTAACGATTAATCATGCAGCTCTAATGTAAACACTGCAAAATGTTTTGTGAGGATATCGTCACGTTCTAGCGAGACCAGTCAGATCTGGCAAGACATATCCACGAGGTCTCGTCACATCCCTACCAATAGGCCAATATAAAGCTGCTATTAAAATAAGTAGTTGTCATCGAATGTTTATTTTTTATTTATTTATTTTTTTAATATATTTTTTTTATGGCCGATACTGATATCTTAAAGAGCAGGGTGACCAATGGCCGATATAAAGCCAATATTAAAATAAGTAGGTGTCAACCGATATTGTTTTTTTTTATGGCCGATACCGATAACTTAGAGAGCAGGGTGACTAATGTGGGATATAAAGCTGATTTTAAAATAAGTATTTTTCAACCGATATTGATTTTTTTTTATATATATACTCAATACCAATATCTTAGAGAGCAGGGTGGGCCAATGGGCAGTAAAAAGCAATATTAAAATGAGTGTTATCAACCAATATTGATTTTATATATATGGCCAATACAAGATCCTAGAGAGCAGGATGACTAATGGGTGATAAAAAGCTTATTAAAATAAGTGGTTGTCAACCGATATTGATTTTTTTTTTTTTT